>OZ010736.1:173696086-174168586 GCA_963932295.1 Tipula lateralis | reverse complement strand
TGATTGCACGCTGAAGCTTTGGCAAGTAATGAGATGTCTGTAGATGTCAATGCGGAACCAGCATCGAACTTTCCAGAAAGTTTACTGGAGAACACCATCTGCCAAGAAGATGATTTGATGAGGATCCAACAGTACATTAAAACTCTGCTGCTTCAGCGAAGAATTAAAAACCATGAATTCCAAATTGGATCAGCTGACTTATTTAGTAAAGGATATGTCGAGGAGGTTTACGAATGAAAATTTTAGTACAAATACCGTGTGAATGAAGAAATAGAAACTATGTTTCCAATTATATAAAAATATAAAAGATCTCGAAGTTTTGGAAGCGAGATGTTCTAATAACAATTTTAAAGAAAATGTGGTAAGAAGTATTTCAATATATCAATATATCAAATTGTAATTAATTATATGTATATTTTCAGTTAAATCACCTTACTAACTTGGTTAGTTTAGGTAAAGATCTCACATTGGCGTTTCAAAAAACTCTGAGCGACGAAATGGTCATTAATTTTAATTTTGGTGATTTTTTTTAAAAATCATTAAATATTTTATGTTTGTAATTTAATATATATGTTATTGTTTTGTAATATTTTTTCTAATTATATACACAATATTTTAAATATAAACTTTAGTTTTACTTTTATCCAAAACACATTTTAAATACCAGCTGGAGGTAATAAAAATGAATCTGCCATATCGACAGTGTTTCTTCTACATTATCGGCATCAGCACCATCTATCAAAGAATATCTTAATTTTTTGTTTTACCAACAAAAATATACTAGATTATATTATACTATTCGGCCAGTGTTCGTTCATTTTTACACGAAATGTGGTGTAAAATGATGCTCAAATTGATGTATTTTCGAGCGCTCAGTTTGATTGCTAAATTAGCGCTTTCCGAGCAATCAATAGGACAACTGGTACCATATGTTTCTCGAATACACTATTTTCATTGTCGGTGAAATATTTTCACTTGTGGGCCAATCCATTTTGCAATACATGAAGTGTCAAGCATGCAACAGCTTATCGTATGATATTACATATAATTTTGTGTTTGTCCTCTGCTAAATATCTTGATACAATATTTTTTTAAAAATTGTTAGAAACAAAAATATTCTACTTTTTGCCACGTGAAGAAAGTCAAACAGTTACCGTATACGTTAGAATAAATTAAAAAACAAAACATTGTAAAGGGATTTGATGTTTTAGGCTGAATTGAAGTTTTATATGAGATAAGCTAAACTAATCTTATTTTATTTGTTATCAAAAATAGAAAAAATAGGGTTTAGAAGTCTGATAAGAAATATTTCGAAAAATTGAACGGTGCAAAGCAAATAAAATCCCATTCGTGATCAACCAAAATCGGACTCGTACTATATAAAATCATAAGGATATACATACTTAGTACCAGAAAAGTTCATCAGAATTACCTTAAAAATCTGTCAGATTATAAATTTCTTGTGCAAAGTGATTTGATTCTAATGCACTCAAAACCATTCTATGTGAATAGGAACACTCAAAACAAATTTCCAAAATACGAACTGCTATGTTTACACAGATGGTGCTATCTTGGAGTAGACCTGGTTTACTTAAAGGTTACAAAATCAAATGATGACTCATTATAATTGAGATCAATATCGTAGAAAAGAATCATAGTTATCAAAACTCGTATATCGGCGTGCTGGTGTGCGTGTATAACCACGTCTAAACCTAACCCAATAATATTTGCAGCTGGTCAATAATCATACCTTCTTATCAGAACTGTAGATTAGACGAGGTACTGAAAATTAAACAAACTTTATATTTTTATTTTTGATAAAGTTTTTATTTATTTATACTTCATAGGTAAACTTTATTTATTGAAATAATATGGTATCTTTAGCGAATTGTAGACTTCCGCCAGCTGTCAATTTTCATTTTTAGGTATTTGTACAAGAAAATTTGTTTGTCTTTGCCAACAATTATGAAATTTCGATTTCCTTTTCTTCTCGAATAAAATCGCCGGAAGCATTGCATAGTGCATTTATAAAACGACTCCCAGTTACAGGACATCGCATTGATACGGTACCTTTAGTGGCTCCAAATGCAATCAATAGATCCTCATACATTCCTTGTGTTACTACCTCAAACGGCACAGAATCTGTCACAACACTACCGCTAGTTTGAGAGACTTTTTGCGTCACTTGTAGTTGTTCACCTCGACAAGCAGGTATGAAAAATAATTTTGGTTTATTTTTCATTATTTCAAATGTGTTTGGGTTGAAAATATTGATAAATTCATATAAATCATATGCATCGTCTTTCGCCCATATCTTATTGTTCACACCACCATGTGTTAAAATAACAAATATTAAACTATCCATTTTGGGGAACTGGTCCAATTTTGATTTCACATATTTCGGCAACTGTGTCAAAATATCACTTTTCTCCAAGTCATCAAACACAACATAATTACATTTCAATTCATTAAACCATCTTGTTAACAATTTGACATCTTACTCAGTACCACGTCGGTCACCAAGTTTTGTGTTACTATCGACAATATTGTACTTGGTATGATTTAATATAATGGCCAATTTGTTGTTATTTGGACGATTCAAAAAAACTCTTGGTTTGAGGGACAGGTAACTAACCTGCAATTAAACAAAAAAATGTATATTTATATCGTAATTGAATAAAAATTTCACTATGAATAGAAATAATAATTGTATCTGTATCTTATCAATAATAAATAGTCACCGTTATTGTGTGTATATTTATTTATTCCTAAAGCTTAAAATAAAAGCTTTGAATTTTCAAACGAAAGTGTTTAATAAGGACAATACCGCACCTTTCATGATGTACAGAATAAATAATTGTCGCACCCCTGAAGAACTGACGCCAATGGTAGATGAGCCATACATTTGGTTGTTTGAAAGAGTACACTAATATTTTTGCTTAACAAATCTTTTACTACTTAGCTATGAAATTTAAAAAAAATTATAAATGTTTAAAAGAAAAGAATTTAGATTTTGTCAATCTATAAGTACATACACATGCTATAGTCTAACATTTCTTGAAATTAACTGCAATACCTCTATATTAAATTAAATCCAAGCAATGAGGTTGACCATATTGACGCAATAAAATGTTTGCGATTTTTTCGTGTCATTTGAAACCATTTCGAAATAACAAATAGGATGCTAGAACATGTTGAATGGTCACGGCCCAAAAATATGGATAATCTAAGTGGGGTGGATGATATTGCGACTGCTCAGCAAACGAAGCGCAAACAAAAATTCTTTAATTCATAACTAGTTTACAGAATCGACCGACATTGGTGTCTACGACGTTTACTTTGTTTAGAAATGGCAAGTGTATACCATAGGGAATGTGAACCATTACGCCCGATCAAGAGAAACACAGATAATATTACTTCCACTAGCAACCCATTAAGGAAAACTGTTCATTTACTTAACGGCTATTAATGAGTTATATGTTGGTTAAATGATTATAAAGATGCTTATTGGCTTGAGACACTTGATGTAATTTGAAGGAGAAGACACATTAAAAACATGTCCCAACTCTATTAACTCAAATAATTAATAAACCGATTCAGTAGCTGAACATATTATATTAAGAATTATTTTTCCGATGTTTCAAAATTCAAATTATTTCCATTTTAATAATTCTCATCCACGTTATATAATTGGTATTGGATCTTTTATGAGCGAACACGTACGAGATCTTTAAGTATTACTAGAGGTCGATTTGTTACAATTTGATGAACACATGGACTATGTCAATAGTAGATAAAACAAAATTTTTTTGGACAATTGTTTATGTTGTTATCACAACTAAACAGAAAATTGAAACATAAAAGATTTTAGTTTGCTTAAGCAATTTTTATTATCATAAACAAATACGATAAAAATAATTTAATTCTAATTTAATACGAAAAGTAAGAAGTATGTAATATCCAGTCAGTCTTTTGTCAAAAATATGTTCTAGACAATAATGATGGATTTGAAATATTCACTTTATTTTTGTGTGTTTTCAAGCTACTGCTGTTTTAGGTTTGTTTTATAACACATAAATTGCGAAAAATTGGATTCAGGTTAGGAGCTTACAAGTAATCCATTGAAAACCCATTTTTCTTCGATATTTTATAGAAAAATATTTCAGGCGAAATAATCGAACAAACAAAAAGTATGACCATTTGTAACTCGAATATCAATGTTGTAATTAAACCCTTTAAAGCATAGTATATCATATATGATATGCTTATTTCAAAACGATCTATTTCGCGTCTAATACACTTTTTAAAGACAAAACAGCCGTAAATATATTGCCTCATTGCCTCAGCGTAGAATTATTGCTCGTAATCGAATTGCCCAATAAGGGAAATTTTCAATCGTTTCTTGTTACACGTTTTCGTTTAAAGAAAATACGATTTCGAATTCCCAAATACCGATGATTCGAAAATGTTGTTCGATTGATCGAATTCGATTTCCCAAATAGGCCTCCTGATTAAAATGGCCTTAATCCTCTTAAGATGTGATGACAATTAATTTTTATAATTTGATCAACTTTCTATTCTGTATTATTTTTCTGAAATGAAACTTATTCCTATCCCTCCAATGTTGAGTGACGTCATTGTCTCATTGCATAGTGAGTATGTTGATGAAAAGATCAAAATCTTCTAATTCATCAATTATCAAGCATATTCTATCGTGCTTGCTTATTGCTTGCTCGTACTATCCAGTTTGATTATAAATCGGGTTGTCAACATTACTCTAGCGAATTTTAATGTTATACTAAATTTGAAAAACTCCAAAGAAAATTAACTTTTCTATTTGTAAATTACCACAAAAATAGTGTTAAACAAATTTTTGGTTGATAAAAACACAGATAAATTGTAAATCACTACTGCAGAGTAAGAAACGATTGACTTTTCGGGAATTCGCACAATTTTTGAGTTTTTTTACAACGCTTATAAACGTGGTTGGCTATTTTACGTTCAGAATTAGTGGTAAAATACACTTTTTTAGTGTTTATTCACTATTTGTTTTTAGAGTGTGTACTTTAAAACTAGCAAATATTGATACTTTTATGAATCAACAACAAGATGTTCTATAATTTGTATTGCGTTTTTGGACATTTTTTGTGGCCCATCCGCCGTCTGTGTATCTGAAAGGTGCAGTCTGAATTATCGGTCGTTTTAGTTTTTTACAGTAGCTTTCCAGAAAGAATATTCTGTAACTTTGTCAGAATATTCTGTTACAGTTTCATTATTGAAACGGTTTGATTCCTTCTCTTGTTAGAGTATCTTGTTATATTGTTTAGCTTAGTACTGTCAGTGCTCCTTTGGTACCACTTTTTTCTTTCTTTTTTTCCAGTAAACCACTCTCTGATTTCCCTAAAGTAGATATTAAGGTAGTTCATTTAAACGGACATTTAATTGTATTTTATCCTCAAGTTTACGTTTCCAAGTTTATCCAGTCTGTCAATAATTTTAAATGAATTATTAATTAATTTGAATGGTGTTTTTACTAAGATTGGAGAATTATAAGAAAATTTAAAGCAGTCTTCAATCTGGAGCAAGTTGAATTATGAAAAAATGAAAAAGTTGATAATTTCGAACTTTTCAGGTAGCAATCTCTTTCGTTTACCAGGTTTGAGTACCTATAAGGGCAGGATGCAAAACAGATTTTCACCGTCCGATTACGAGTGATCCTCTCACCTTTCATTTCACTGTCTAATATTATAATAAGTTGTTGTAATAGTTATTTAATAAATAAATAAAACTTATAGATAATGAATTTGAACAGGATTCTTATTACAAAACCATATACGTGGATCAATCTAAACGAACAAAATTTTTCGTATATACACTTTAATTGATTAGAACTATGATTTATGTATGCGTACACGTATTTATCCGATTGGCCTTATTATTAACATTCAGTCACAATATCAAAATATATTGATAAGTGTATGTAGCGTTCGAATTTGCCTTATCGGAAACGGGTCAAAATAATAAGTAAACAATGATGTCAGTTTAACAGAATACATTTGTTTAAGCAGCTGGCAATATTAGAATTGATTGAATCTACCCGTCCGTATACATTAAGACCGAGCTTTCTTTTTAAAGTAAATCTCTTGGTGTGAATTGAGGCATTGTCGTTTAATGATCTACCTTATTATAATCTTACATATAATTCACAATAAATAAGATGTATTCCAATTTGAATAGACTAGATTGATTTTATTCGATATCGGTCTCAATAATTATGAGTCATTATTTGATTATGTAATCTATAAGTAAAAAGCTGTATTCCAAGAAAGTATCACCTTTGAAAGTATAGCAGTTTGATAGGTTTCAAACTTTATTTGTGTCGTATTCACTTATAGATAAGATTAAAATATTCTAGTGGTATATAAATTATAATGCAGTCAATATATTATAGTTAGTTCGGTGTCGATTATAGAAAGTGAATATACCTTAATTGTTAAAATCATAATAATGGCATTCTTGGGTAACCATTTTGTTTGTTTCGTTAGTAGTGTGGTTTGTGTTTTGTTTAGTGGATATTTTGTAAACAAATTAAAGGTTTGTGATATTAAAATACATATATATATATATATATATATATATATATATATATATATATATATATATATATATATATATATATATATATATATATATATATATATATATATATATATATATATATATATATATATATATATATATATATATATATATATATATATTGATATTATGCATTTAACGAGCTCTCCCATAAGCTTTAAAAGGGTGTCTTTTATCGTTTATTCAAGATCAAATCAGTGATATAGTTATAGGTAAAGTGCTGAGAATAATATTAACCCTTTACTGCAGTTTCTTATTTTGATGAATAAAATTATTTTTATATGTATTTTGAAAATATTAGTTAGCTAGTAAACTATACAGAGTAACGGCCTAATTTTGTACAGTCGATCATGCGCCGGGTGTGTTCTGGGTAGGATTTCCTCATTATTATTGAAGTTGATATTTTGTGATTGTTTCGAACTTTTTAATAACATGGTCTACTGAACCATCGCATTACCCAACTTCTGATGCCAATATCTTCTGGTATTGGTAGTTTGTGCTATTGAGGTAAATAGGCATATTCCAATAAAATTATTGCTGTCTTTTGTGGTAAATGAATTATTTATATTGGGATTTTTCTGCATTTAATAAATATTCGTCTCTTGTACAACATTTGATATGATATTATCGTCGCACAAGTAATCAAAAAATGAGAAAGGAGTACTTAAATTTATTTGGCCCTTCGTAAGATCAGAATTGCCTGTGAATTTGTGTTTCTCTGGCGGTATTATTAAGTCCTTGGTTTTCTAAATGATTCGTGAATAATCATCTTTTAATCATTTTAACTTCTAATTCGACATTTTCATGATTTTGTCTTATTTTTGAATCCACCATTACTTCATAATATATGTTATCTTCATCCTCACCACCAGCATCGAATCCATCTTCGGAATCTGACCAATTATTGATAATTTCTTGCACCTCTTCAAAATAACGCTTTTTTGTACTCATTTTTCTATAAAAAGTTTCAGACCAAAATTTGAAAAATTAGTGCACAATATATCATATATGATATATGTATCGCAAGTTATTATTAGTCGTGCATAAAATATCATATATGATATGCTTTTCTAAAATACATAATATTCACGAAATAATTATAATTTATCACTGGAGCATATTAAAAAATGATTGTAAAGCAGTTATTATATTAAATTTAATACTAACATTGCACAACCAACCCATAATTATCTTAGAAATTGTATCAAACGAGGAGCAACTTTTCTTTAGTTTATTAACCACACTACATGGTCAATATAAAAGTTTCTCGCCAATATTTTGACAAATAATTTTCCCTACAAACGCTGAAAACAAAAAGTTTTAAAATGAGGCAATATATTTACGGCTGTTTTGTCTTTAAAAAGTGTATTATCTGCGAAATAGATCGTTTTCAAATAAGCATATCATATATGATATACTATGCATTAAAGGGTTTAATTACAACATTGATATTCGAGTTACAAATGGTCATACTTTTTGTTTGTTCGATTATTTCGCCTGAAATATTTTTCTATAAAATATCGAAGAAAAATGGGTTTTCAATGGATTACTTGTAAGCTCCTAACCTGAATCCAATTTTTCGCAATTTATGTGTTATAAAACAAACCTAAAACAGCAGTAGCTTGAAAACACACAAAAATAAAGTGAATATTTCAAATCCATCATTATTGTCTAGAACATATTTTTGACAAAAGGACTGATTGGATATTACATACTTCTTACTTTTCGTATTAAATTAGAATTAAATTATTTTTATCGTATTTGTTTATGATAATAAAAATTGCTTAAGCAAACTAAAATCTTTTATGTTTCAATTTTCTGTTTAGTTGTGATAACAACATAAATAATTGTCCAAAAAAATTTTGTTTTATCTACTTTAAATAACTTCTCACTGGCTTGCCCAGTATTGACATAGTCCATGTGTTCATCAAATTGTAACAAATTTGTTATATAATTTTTGATAAACTATTTAAAACTATTCAATAATGTTATCCCAATTTACTTAATTTTTATACATTTATTCCACTTTTTCTCACAAACTCATATATCTCTTTAAATCCACCTACTTTCATAACACCAGTCAAACTATTTGTATTACTAAGGATATCGAACCCTGCTCTACATTGTTGAAATTTGTTGCAGTGCAACACAAGATGTTCAATATCCTCAGTAACATTACAAATCTCACACACGCTATTCTCTTCCAAACGACGTTTAAACAAACACTCTTTCCAATTACCATGATTCATTCGTATTCTTTCAATCGTTCGTACCATTCTTGTATCAGCCTTGAGTACCTTATAAAAAGGTGTTCTCAAAGGGACACTACACTTCTTTCCTTTCATTAAACTTTAATTTTGAAATTCATTCATCCATTTATTCCTTACATTCACCTGCAACACTCGAAGTATATCTCTCACATCTTTTTTGTCAAACATTTTCACTGTATCACTCACACTTCCCCGTTTAGCAAGCAAATCGGCCCTTTCATTACCTTCGATCTGCCTATGGGAGGATATCCACTGGATGATAACCTCGCAATGACAGGATCGAACACATTCATAAATCATATTCACATATGCATTTCCCTCGCGACCACCATTGATTAACATTCGCATTCCACTCTGAGAATCAGAAAATATTGCTATTTTCTTCTTCTCCTCATGTATGGCCAACTTAATTCCTTCTAATATACGTATCAGTTCAGCATTCATTATACAGATGCTGTCATCAACTCGAAAACATTTTTGAAGATTCATATCTGGCACATATACTCCAACACCTACTTTGTTTCCACTCACAGTAGCATCTGTATAAATGATAACATATCCAACATATTCACTATTCATTCGTTCAAACGCAGATTTTAACATGCAAACATTCCATTCCTTAGTATAATCCTCCAAATTCATTCGTACGGTAAGATTATTAGGTAAGTATACTCAAGTAGTATACTCAAAAATAAATTAATATTTTCGAGTATTATACTAGATCTATAAGTTAATTTATAAAATCTCCTTGTTTGTAATCTTCCCATCATTTCATATAAAAATACTTTATTCCTAACACACATTCTAACAGTTTCACTCATTGTGATCCATTCTCTCTTATGATTGAGAGGTGAATCACCCAATTCAGACCACAGTGTGTATTGGGGTTGAATTTATCGCACCCAATACCACTCTGGAACATGCATTCTCAACTTTCATTATCTGGCTAAAGGCCCCTTTCGATCCGTTTCCAAACACACTTATGCCATATGTAATATTGGAGGATACTAATGCCTTTCGTATCATATCAGTTACGCTCGGGTGTGCACCCCATTTAGGTTTACTCACCCGTTTGATCACATTCAAACGATTTATACAATTTTCAGCCAAATATTTCATATGTCTTCCAAAATTTAGTCGTCTATCTATCCATATTCCCAAATACTTGTATACATTTACCTGATCAATACGATTCTCATTTATTCGAATATCAATTTCTCTATTCATTCTAAAACCCATGCATGCACATTTATTCGTATTCACTTTTAAATTTAAACTTTCCAAACATTCAATCACCCAGTTAACTTTAGTTTGAGCATTACTGATCACTTGCTCGATACTGCGTCCTTTACCAATGATAACCAAATCATCTGCAAATTGTAATACCATTTGGTTTCTGGTGTTATCGGTGTGCAATTTAGAGGTATATAGGTTGAAAAGAGCTGGCGATATTTTACTACCTTGTCGAAGCCCAATACTAATCGAACCCTCTAATCTATATTCACTGCCATTCAAAATAATTTTCCTGTCACTCATAAAATCTTTTATCCAATCGCATACACTACGCGGAATTCCCATTTTCAACAGGGTTAAATATAATTTAAAAGGAACTACATAGTCATATGCACGCTTAACATCTAAAAATACCACTACTACTTTCAAATTGTCTTTCTTCCCTTCCCAAACCAATTTCTCACAACACTCAATTGCAGAATGGTCCTTACGAAAACCATAGGTTGTAGATGGCAACATTTTATTTTCCGTAACAAAAACTTCCAATCTTTCTTTCAACATCCCATTCACTATTTTCACCAAAACATTCAGCATACATATTCCGCGATAATTGGTTGCAAGGTTTCTGTCCTTATCTGCCTTCGGAATTGGGACCACTCTGCTTTTCTTCCATTCATGCGGTAGTTTTTTAACCATCCATACTTTATTTAGCACCCTCGACAAATTAATTTTTGATTTTTCGTTTAATCCCTGAATCATTTTATAACTAACCCTATTGGTTCCTGGAGTAGTAGATTTGGCAGAATCTAGCACTCTAATGAACTCATCCCATTCAAACAAATCATTCATCTTACAGTCTCTTACAATTACTCTCTCATTTAGCCTTTGTTCTTCCAAATCATTGTGCACATCCAATATCATTTTTAAAAACTCTTCTCCTTTATCGCGATTTTCAGTCACAATGTTTTGGTTTAACACATTTTTACCTCTAACTCTATTAAACATATTCCATACATTCTTAGTGGTGGTATTATTTGTCATATTAGACACATATTCCCGCCAGCTTTTCCGTTTCGCATTCCGAATAGCGTTTTTTAATCTCCCATTCATTGTACCATACACGATTCTATTATTCGTACACATATTTCTGTTGAATTCACGTAAAGCTATTCGTTTCTTTTCATACCTAAGCTATCTCATTATTCCACCATCCATTTATTCGTATTTCTTTCATATCGACGGTTTTTAAACATTCCTCATTCACACGAATTATTTCTGCATTAAGTTGGTCCGCATCCAGATCATTTACACCGAGAATTTCATTCATTTTTTCCACCCATTTATTTTGATTCATAATTTCACGCTGTTTTTCATATAATCGATTATCACCCATGATCAATTTGATCATGGAGTGATCCGCTCCCAAATTCTCTTCCTCTACGTCCCAAGTAATTTGATTAGCCAGTCCAATAGATATCAATGATAAATCTATTGCACTTGCTCTTTCACCCTTATTCGCTATTTTTGTTGGTCTCCCATCATTCAGGATCACTAAATCGGAGTCTTGAATAATATCAGCCAACAAATTACCTCTTGTACAGTTGTTTATACAACCCCACATTCGAGCATGTGCATTCATATCACCACATATAATCAAATTATTTTTGTCATTCACCCATTCAAATAATTTTTTGATGTCATCAATGGCTCTTTTTCGTTCATCACCATTTTGTGCTGGGGGTACATACACACTTATAAGTAATAGATTTCTTTCCAAGTTGACAGTTTTTCCAGCAACTGCTTCCAAAAAGGTAAAAGTTGGTAGCTGTATTTGATGTACAACCATACTGTTCCGAAACATTATAGCTACCCCACCGTATCCGTCCGCTCTAGGCTTGGAAAGAAATCTATAACTTTTAATATTAAACGTCTTATTTTTATTCGCTCCCAAGTTTCACTCAAAAATAATATATCCACATTCATTCTACAGTCAGCCAAATAATTTAAAAGCATATCCCGTTTGGCATATAAACTTTGTATATTTATTTGACACATCACAATATTCTTATTCATTCTACTCATTTATATTTACATGCACATACACTCATACTTACGATTTTGGGATAACATTATTGTTCTATTTCTTCAATTAATCCTGAATGGCATTGGCCAACTAATTTTATGTTGGTTACAATTTTTGTAATTTCTGCTCTCTAATTGTTTTTTGGATTTTGCTCATTAAATCTTCCTTGCTCATCTTTCGTTTTTCTTCTTTTTGGTTATTGTTGATTTGGTTTTGTTGTATGTTGTTATTATTGTTGTTTGATTTTAATATCTCGTTTGAATTGGTGTTATCATTTTCATTTGTGTTTCGATCTCGTTGTTATTGGATGTTGTTATTGGTTGATTGATTATTTTGTAATGTTGTATGGTTGGTTGTTTTTGATGTGACTGTGTTGTTTACATTAATTTCTTCTTGTGGTTTGATGTTAGAATTTACATGTGGTTTGATAACGTTTGCATAACTGGTTGATGTACTGCTTGGTGTTGTATTTGCGTGAATTCGATAGTACTTTTTGCGGGCCATGCGGTAGGTTAAACGGTCAACTGTTTTAATTTTTGTAATTTCTTTTTCTTTTTGAAATATCGGACATAAATTGCTGTTACTTGAATGATCGAGTTTGCAGTTTACACATTTTAACGTTAAACAATTGATGTGTTCTTCTTCCATTAGTTCTGCGCACTTTTCATATTTAGTCGGATTTGTACAAAATTTTTTGGAGTGTCCATACTTCTGACAATTATGACATCTTAATGGATTTGGTATGTACATTCTCACATCAAGATTTAAATATCCCGCTTTTATGTAACGGGGTAATTTAGTTGAACCAAAGGTTAAAATATGTAAAGCCGTGTTAATTAATTCTCCATTTAAACGTTTTTTGATTTTGTCGACTTTGATGACGTTCTGTTCTCTTAGTCCTTCTAAAATCTCTGTTTCTGTTACATATTTGAGTTCATGGCAGAATATTACACCTTTGCATGAGTTTAAGGTGGCATGTTCCTTTACAATTATTGGCATATTCGCTAAATTTTTTGCCTTTTGTAAACTAGCAATGCCCTTGTCTGTGGTTGTTAAAACTAACAGATCTCCGCTTCTCGTTTTTTGGACTTCTTTAATTTGTTTAGTGATGATTTCAAGACCCTTTTGTATTATGAATGGTGATACATTTCGAAAGTTGGCCTCATCGTCGTCTCGTTTTATCACCTTCCAAGGATACTCGTACTCTTTTTTTGTAGATTCCTGAAGATCTGGATATGCATCAATTGCCAAAGCCGAAAATTGATTGCTTTGGCAAATTGGATGTATTGTGCCCGAAGGCAGCATTTTGTTCAGTTTTCGCACTTCTTATAAAAGTTGAGTTCTTTTTTTTTTGACAAAAATTAAATTTCTTAATTCAAAATATTAAAAACAATAAGATTTATTTTAATTTTTCTTATAAAAATTTGTAAGAAAAATTTTTCAGAAAAAAAAAAATTGTTTTAATATGGACTACTTGTAAAATTAAATAATTCTATTTGTGCACTAGGTTTATTTAATGCGTCTGTTGTCTACGACGAACGAAGAAACGTAATGGTAATGGTAATAATGGTAAAGGGCGTAATAATTCACATACCCTATGGTATACACTTGCCATTTCTAAACAAAGTAAACGTCGTAGACACCTCTGTCGGTTGATTCTGTAAACTAGTTATGAATTAAAGAATTTTTGTTTGCGCTTCGTTTGCTGAGCAGTTGCAATATCATCCACCCCACTTAGATTATCCATATTTTTGGGCCGTGACCATTTAACATGTTCTAGCATCCTATTTGTTATTTCGAAATGGTTTCAAATGACACGAAAAAATCGCAAACATTTTATTGCGTCAATATGGTCAACCTCATTGCTTGGATTTAATTTAATATAGAGGTATTGCAGTTAATTTCAAGAAATGTTAGACTATAGCATGTCTATGTACTTATAGATTGACAAAATCTAAATTCTTTTCTTTTTACATTTATAATTTTTTTTCAATTTCATAGCTAAGTAATAAAAGATTTGTTAAGCAAAAATATTAGTGTACTCTTTCAAACAACCAAATGTATGGCTCATCCTCCATTGGCGTCAGTTCTTCAGGGGTGCGACAATTATTTATTCTGTACACCATGAAAGGTGCGGTATTGTCCTTATTAAACACTTTCGTTTGAAAATTCAAAGCTTTTATTTTAAGCTTTAGGAATTAATAAATATACACACAATAACGGTGACTATTTATTATTGATAAGATACAGATACAATTATTATTTCTATTCATAGTGAAATTTTTATTCAATTACGATATAAATATACATTTTTTTGTTTAATTGCAGGTTAGTTTCCTGCCCTTCAAACCAATTGAACACTTTTGTTCAAAAAACAAAAAGTTGGCCATTATATTAAATCATACCAAGTACGATAATAAAACAAATCTTGATGAGAGAAAAGGTACTAACGAAGATGTCAAAAGTTTACAAAAAATGTTTATTGACTTGGAATTTAACTATGCTTTGTTTGATGACTTGAATAAAAGTGATATTTTGACACAGTTGCCGGAATATGTGGAATCAAAATTGAAGCAGCTCCCCGAAATGGATAGTTTAATATTTTTTATTTTAACACATGGTGGTGTGAACAATAAGATATGGGCAAAAGACGATGCATATGATTTATATGAATTTATCAACAAGTTCAGTCCAAACACATTTGAAGTAATAAAAGATAAACCGAAGTTATTTTTCATATCTGCCTGTCGAGGTAATCAATCACAACCGGTGCAACCAGTCTCTCGAGTTAGCGGTACTGTTGGGACAGATTCTGTGCCAACTGAGGTAGTGACACGAGGAATGTATGAGGATCTATTTATTGCATTTGGAGCCAGTAAAGGTACTGCTGCATTCCGAAATAAAAATACAGGGACTAATTTTATAAATGCACTATGCAATGCTTTCGATGATGTTTTTCGAGAAAAAAAGGAAATCGAAATTTCAAAATTGTTGGCAAAGACAAACAATTTTCTTATACAAAAACCTGAAAATGAAAATTCACAGCTAGCTGAAGTCTACAATTCGCTAACGATACCATATTATTTCTACACTCAAAAAAAAATCTAGGTAATAGTAAGAAAAACCGTGTTTAATAATAATATAAATTTGGTTAAAGAGAACATTTGATTATATTAACAAAATAATTCTTTTAAATATGCTTCGGTTCAAATTAAAAAACCTTCTTTTAATAATACCAAAATTTTTTTTTAATTGGAAGTTGTTGATGACGTCATTAATTACCGAATAAAAAAATTGTTCATATTAAAAATGATAATTATTTATATTTGATAAATATATTTTTAGAAATAAAAAACTATTCTTTTAATAAAACAAGATTTATTTAAAAATGATATAAGACTTTTGTTAATATAACAATACATTTGGTAATATTAATATTTATTTCAGTAAATACAAGAAAAAGTTTGTTAAATATATATATATATATATATATATATATATATATATATATATATATATATATATATATATATATATATATATATATATATATATATATATATATATATATATATCTATAGCATTTATAAATATATATTTATATTATAAATGCTCTATTTGGTCGTCTCATACATCACTGGGGTAAGCGAATGCGGCCACCGACAAATACAGCATGTACTCAGATTCGTTGTTTTCGGCAACAAGCCTCAATCACTTAGTGGGTGAAATCAAGCATCTCAACACAATTACGACATAGATATATCCACATAATCCAAAAACGGAAACGAAATTCACTTGCGGGAGCATCAGCGTGAAATCTCCATATCGATCTGACATTTAAAAAAAAAACAAATTAATTTAAATATTTTATTAAAAGTTCTTTTGGTGTATTACCATTTTGCAGCCGTTAAAGTCTTTTTAATTAGGCCATGTCTCTTGAATTTCTCTTTTTGATAGTACTTTGACCATTTGCTCAAGCCAAAACATATGTGGTGTTAAGGAGCCAAGTCAGTCTAAAAGTCCGCCCTGCAACCAAATAAAACTAACTGTAAAAAAAATATGGTTTGATTGGATTGCCTGTATATCCTTCTCCTTAATCATATTGTTCGAAATATAAGCATGTACAAACAAAACTGCATATAGTCGAAGATTCAAAATCACGAACTATTTTAGTTAAACTTTTAATTTCATCAAAGTCTAGTAGGTCTATATTACATATATATATATATATATATATATATATATATATATATATATATATATATATATATATATATATATATATATATATATATATATGTATATATATATATATATGTATATATATATATATATATATATATATATATATATATATATATATATATATATATATATATATATGTATATATATATATATATATATATATATATATATATATATATATATATAATTTCACTTGATTGACAGTGAACTTAGCTATGTTTCAGTGTTTGCAACACATTGAAACATACGAGTAGTTACATAGCTAAGTTCAGCAAATATTGAACCCTTAGGGCTGCAAATCAAAATTCTATTAGAATTTCAACAAAGTGTGTAATTTAAAAATAAACTGTATCCATTGAATTCAATAAAAGTTAAAGTTTTGGGATCCACTGTGAGTAAAATGTATCCATTTCAGATTTTTCTGTTTTTTATGTATCAATTGTATCCAAGTGGAAACCCTTGGATACATTATGGTTGTTGTTAAAAATCCACAAGTTTTTCAACTTCACTGAAACTCAATATTTTGGATGCTGTTGCGTACAAGCTTCGGTCGGTTTCTGTTATTACCAATGAAAGATTGGTCCATTGAATTCAATTAATGTCCAGCACTGACAGATAAAGCATACTGCTATAGAATTTCTCATTGGGACATCAAAGTTAAATCAAAGTATATTGTATAGGTTAAGTTGGAATTACTGAAAGTCTATGTTTTGTCCTGTATCTCCAATTTTAAGGAGCGTAGTGGGTCTACTAGGCTGGACCATCTTTATCTGTTTGTGCTTCAGAGTTTATCTCTTAACATATGATTTACCATATTGTTTCGCTTCATCTAACCTTGTTCTCTCCCATCACTAGTCTTCCTATACTTTCGTCGAAGGCACTTGCTTCTTTCTTATCTTTTCTGTGTTTCTCCATGTCACACCTGCTTTCACTGCTGTGCACTTTACCTGTTAATCCCCATTGACATTCTACATTTCTTCGGACAGCCTATATTTCACAAAAACTTTGCCATATTGCGTTTCTATCGTGTTAGACTGGATGACATACTTATTACCTACATCTGCAATTATACTGAAAGCTATAAATTTCGAAAGAAAAATATGTTCTTTCAAATTATATGAATTATCCACACATTCATACCACAAGATAAGCACACGATCAACACCCACCCCAAATATACTTTATCACATTATTGATTCTTCAAAAAAAAAAATATTAATTTATTTTATATATTTCATCACTTCAAACGAACGAAAAATGAAAATGTTGAATGGAAAAGCAAAAGAAAATTAGAAAATTTGAATAAATTACAAAAATAATAAAAAAAAATGATTGATGAATATACCGATTTTGTTGTTGTTCCTTTAATTTATATAATTACCATCAGCAGCGCTATGAAGTCTATATATATACACACACACACTCACGTTTATGTATGTCTTGTATGTATACCATATATACCATTTCCATTTAACAGTTATATCGAGTTTTATGGATTCATATTTTCCTCATTTTCCATTTTCCATAATACAGTTACAAGTATATCGGGTGTTGATTATATTATTTGTAATTTTATAATGTAATAAACAGAACTATAGCAAATATGTTATGAAGTACGAGTGTATAGTTTATTGAAAATATCAAAGGTTTGATTTGTCGCTGCGAGGATAATCAATTATATCGTCAAATATAATATTGTAATCTAATTAAGTGATTGGATTTGTCTATGTATATAGAGGTAAATATTGTCGATTAGTAACAATAATTATGTTCTGATTGAGTAGTTTTATCTGTGACATAAATCATAAATATACATAAATTATTTATATGCTACACATATGAAGTACGTGAGTCTACTGCTACCCGAATTATTTTATTATATTAATAAGGTGAGTGGGAAATTTGGGGGCCCCTGATGTCTAATCCATTAAGAGCTCAAAATTAATTTCTCTATAGCGCGTCATTCAATACATACAATGGAGATCTTTCTGCGCGAGGAAGTGGTCATACGGCGATCTCTAAGCTCAAGAGATTTCCCTGTGGTAATATGAAGATCTATATCGGATCTCGAGAGAAACCTGATGGATCCTATGCGACTAAAAATCAGTAAGTACTGTTGAGATTTTGCATGTAAAAAACGTTTTTACATTTTTATGTAAATTATGTTAAAAAAACAACGTAAATTACTTGTATAACACGAAGACAACACCATTCGCAGTGCCATCTATTTTAGATAAATAATAAATAATTAATTAATAAAGATAAATGTGTACTTGCAAAATCAGTTAGTTTTCAGGTCCACGTTATTAGTTTCTAAAGCGGATTTTGTTCACCTTTACCCGAGCCAATTAAGATGATTTTTAAGGAAAGTAACCTGTTACTAATTTTAATCTAAATCAAAAATTATTGTGACATTATTGTGACAATGATTTCACAAATTTTATTCGGAAAATAGTACGAAGATTTTTTAACAGATGGTGCTTTAGTTACAATTAGATTAAATAAAAGATGGCGCGTCAGTTTTTTTTACATAAAATCTTTTTTTACGTTTTTTATATAAAATGTAAAAACCTTATGTAAACTACACATTTTTAAAATGTAAAAACCTTGTAAGTTACATCGTGTAATTAACACGCCCAACAGTGTCAGTAAACCATAGAGATTCTAATGAAACCTCATTTGAAAGACAATACTCACTGTATTGGCTTTTTTTCGAAATTTAATACCAGATTTAGACGGTGTATTTCCAGGTAGGAATGACTGGAAATCATCTCAAACCACCGCGCACATATCATAGAAACACGTCAGTGTAATGTTTACCCTGAAGAATGCAACGCCTCAATATGACCATACATGAAGAACTTCAATCTTATTTCACAATCGTGCAGCCATTCAATGTATATAATGAAGAGCGAACAAATATTGGGACTTGTAAAAATATTTACAAAGGGAGTTCAAGAAGTGTATTCGAAACGAATAACATCAAAATGGAAATCATTCTGCTAGTGGCCTTACGGCAACCGCTAAACTCAAGAGAATTCTCTATGGTAATGTGAAGGTCTCCTGAGAAACCTGATGAGTACAGATCAGAAAATAAAATGTTACCAACAAACGAGCACTTTAAAAGCTCACGTCTATTATCTTGTATATTTTACAGCCATCCAGATATTGTGGAAAACTATGAAAGTTTTTATGTTCACGAATTAACAGTGAACATACTCCAAACCGCCTTTTCAATATAAGTGACGTATATAAACCTTTTCTGATACTCTCTAGTTGATGGAATTTTGATTGTCTTCAGGTCATACATTTTTCCCACATTATGGTATTAGATCTAGCAATACAATGTTCTATATGCTTATATTACTGCTCATATGATCCATGTAAATAACACCTAGGCCTCTGATCTCAGATACCCTCTGTTGCGGCATATTGTTAATTTCGTAGTGTTTAAAACTATAGATCTGAATCACACCTATCAGGAAGATATGAGTCACATCACATAGTTAAATTGTCAAGGTACTCGTGGATTTTCTAAAATAGTAAAAATCCAAGAGGCAATAGAGGAACCTTGTGGAAAACCGGATGTAGCTTGCATTGACTTAGACCTGTGTTTGCCAATGTCAATATATTGGATGCGGTTCCTTAGGAAAGCAAGCAACAAAGTTATTTGAGAACCCAAATGAGTATCTATATAAGCGTTCTAATGCTTTACAATCGCTAATCGAGTCAAACACCTTCACAAAGTCAGTGTTAACCACATTAACTTGCTTGTGAGTTTCTATAACTTTGATTGCACTTCTGGTGAATCCAATAAGGTTTGTATAGATGTTGAGCTCTTTGGCTTGTTGAATTGAATAGAACTATAGCTCAAATAACTTGGGTATAGATGAATCCAACGTTAAACCTCTGGAACATGATACATCACATCTGTGATGTATCATGTTCCAGAGGTTTAACGTTGTGGATTAATTCTGGTTATCTTTTATTTTTTAGGAAACTGTCCACATCTCAGCGACTGATTGAACACCATGAAAAGATGTAATTATAAACTGGTGTAATATTTCAAAAATGAAGCAGGTATTTGGACAGGACCGCAACCATCGCCGAATATGTTTTCAGAGGATTGACAATGGACAGGTGCTTACCTTACCCTAGTGTATAGTAGTAATTTTCGTATTTATCAACGTCTTATGGTTTAAAGACAAATTAAAAAAACTCTCAGCGCAACATGTTGGATATGAATTGTGCGTCCGATGATTTCCCTTCTTTGAATGTCATATTTGACGGAAAACCATTAATTTCAGGTTTGATCTCAAAAAAGCTCGAAAAGTGCTTTGGATTGTTCTTAATTTGATCTTTAATACAAGTTATGTAAGCCTTGTATGTAACCTTAAAATAATTCTTGAATCTTGGTAACCTTTGAATATGTTTTTACATGCTTGATTGCAAATTCCTACGACCACTTTATCAATCTATTTATCTTTAAAGTTATTGTAAAATTTCTCGTTGGCTATGTAGCGGTAAGCATTCGTTACTGCACTTATAATTATAATTGGGAAGCGTTGAATATTTAAACAGTTTGATTGTTGCCCCAGAGTTGGATACCATACGTCCAAATGGGTTTAATTATTGACTCGTAGACCAGGCGTTTACACTACAGGCTTAGCTCAGAATTCCTTCCTATAAGCCAGAAGATCTCGCGTTGCTTTATGTTCATTTATTCTGCTTTTTGTCCAACGTGGTATTTCCAGTTCGTTATCCGTTAAGAAATGTATTGAGATTGCTATTTTTGAGCTGCAACGTGTATATTACATGTAAATATTTTAGCACGTTAAGGTGACTTGTACTTGTTTTAGCTCGTGAAGAGCGAACAAATATTGGGACTAGTGTTATACAAATCTTCACAAAGAGAGTACAAGAATTGTATTCGAAAAAACATCGAATTATAGAAACTCATACGGCGACCGCTTAACTCAAGACAGTTCTCTCAAGTCATATGAAGGTCTTTATCGGATCTCCAAAGCAGCCTGATGAATCCCATATGAATATTGGAAAGCTTTAGAGGTTCTCATGAACACTCATTTTCCCGAAAGGTATTTTAAGCAGGAACTCATTTCTTCTTAGTTGTCTTCTAGGTACGTTAATTTGTAAATATTCCAGTATTACTATTGATGCACCTCAATGTGACCCAATAAGATGTGACCGACAAACAAGCACTTGAAAAACTCACGTCTATTTTCTCGAGTTGCTATATACACCGTATGTTTTATAGCCATCCAGATTTGGTGATAAACGCTGCTCCTTTTCCTGGTATGGTAATTCGTGATCCTACTCCAAACCGCATTTCCAAGTTAAGTGATGTTTGAACTGATGTTTGTATCATAAAACGGGAGCACTCACACCAATCTGGAAGATTTAAGTCACACCAATTCACTCAATTGTCAGTTTCCTCTTTGAGTTTCTCGGCATTACTTAAGTGCTCCACAGCTCCGTATTTTTTTAAAGCTTCTTCAAACGCCGTGGTAAAGTCAGTGTTCACCACGTCAACTTGCTTCTGAGTTTCTATTACTTTGATTGCACTGCTGGTAAATTCAATAAAGTTTGAAGGCGTTGATCTCTTTGGCATGAATCCATGTTGGTGCGGTAAAACATTTCGAGCTGCGGTGAAACATATCTTTGAAAGAATTGCATATTACAAGTTTAAATAACTTAGGTATTGATGAAATTGATGTTATACCTGTATAACATGATACAACACTTCTATCCTCAGGTTCTCTAGCCCCAGGTTTATTCTTCCATTTTCTGAAAAATGTCCTTATCTCAGCGAGTGATTGAACAACATGCAAAGAAGTAGTTCCAAGCTGGTGTAATCTTTCAGAAAAAAACAGGTATTGGTCAGGAGCGCAACCATTGCCGGGATATGAGTTGCGTGTCCGATGATTTCCCTGTAGGATGAGTCTTAATACGCTACTATAGGGCCCCCTGCAATGCCCCGGTTGGGTAAAAGTTGGTATGTGTTTCTTCATAAAGATACTTTTAATTTTCGTTTAGACAGATTCTACTCGAGCAGTGAACATATAGAAATACGACAGGACAATATTTCTTCTATTCAAATGCTTTAATTCGGAACCTAAGTTAGGAAGTTTGGTTTAATGATTGACTAAAATGTTGGTTTTGTTCGTTTCCATAACAACTTCCTCAATTGTTGGTAACAAAGAGACCAGCCTGTCTGATTTTTTCAGGTGACTTTTTGCGATTCAAATTCATATTTATTTCTTGTTAGGTGACACTTCTGATATTTGATGGAAATCTATAGACCGATTTAGGATCAATCATAGATTGTATGTCGTGTGGTTGATATACTGATGCCAGATGTTGTGCACTCAGTTCTGTTTACTGTTCATTATGTCGCACTCATTTACCATTTATGATTATTATAGACGACACTTGGATTATTTGGCTCTTTATTTAAGTGGCTTTCAAAAAAGAATTATTTTGACACTTTCAGGACCCAGTCCTTTCAAATAATTTATTCCGATTAAATTCTCTTTTTTAGGGGTTAGTCTATCTCTTGTGTGAATGTCTTGCCTAATACGAGTGTAGCCTCTTTGGCCCGAAAGTGAATCTAACATACTAAATGAAAGTCAATTCTCACACCAACTATATCAAGTTTCAGAGATTTGTGGTAAAAGTGATGACAGAAGATAGTATATCTGATGGAGTATCGGTCGTACAAGGATGACTAGACCAGCTTTCACATTTTTTCAGTGCCAGATAGCCCTGGAATACGTTTGAAGATCATAGAGAAAAGTCAGAATGGTATTCATATTGAAGGATGGAATGTATAAATATGACCATACATCATGCACTTCAGCCTAATATTTCCCAGAATCATTTCATTATATTAATAAGTTGAGAAGGAAATTTTAGGCTCCCTGATTTCTAAGCCAATGTATATACAATGAAACGCGCTTAGCTCAAAAGAGTTCTTTGTGGTAATGTGAGGGTCACTCATGACCTGATGGATTTCATATGAGTGGTTAAGGTGGTTAAGGTGGTGGCAGAATCCCAAGTGCAGACAATATTTTTCTAGGTCTCTTACCAGGATTGACTGGAAATTATCCTAGACTACATTGCACAGATCTTTATACCTGGAAAGCCCGAATATGACCATCATGAAGCACTTTAATCTAATTCTGCCCAGAAACATGTTATTATATTAATTAGGTGAGTGGAAAATTTGGGCCTCCAGATGTCTAATCCATTAAGAATTCAAAATTAATTTATCTAATTTCACAATCGTGCGCACCATTCATATATATACAATGAAGAGCGAACAAATTTCTTTGAAATTTTGTATACAGAGATTGCCGCGATATGTTATCAAAATATCAAGAAAAAGGATATTTTTGTCGTTATAGAATTATTCAAAGTCATGTTCTTAGTTGAAACGAAAATCATGTCTAACACCACCAAATTTTGTAATTATATCAATTAGTTAAATTAAATTAATATACGTCGAGTGTTTATTCAATGTCACACAGCACTAGTTTGGTTATATATAGCACAACCAACCTGCCAGGTATACGAGTACATATATACAATATATCGATTAAAAATTATGATTTTCAAGTACATTTTCGAAACATCAAAAAGGTATTTTTTTTGACTGAAGTCATTTCCTTGTTCTGTATATATAAATATGGAATAAACTGTTTTTAACACGAACACTATATATAACATATATAATTATATTAATTAATTAATTAAAAATACAACAACAGTAAAAACTAAAATCATTGTTATAATAATAATAAAAATTAAATCACATTACACAGTATTTAACTTTAGCATTGAAAGCAAAACCATGTTTGGTAATTTTTTGAGTGGTGTAAGGTTATGTCGTTACCGCATACTATGTAATGTTATATATAAAAGCTTCAAGTGTCTTTTATAATTAAAAATAATTATTCCATATTCCTGGAAGCAGAACTTGTCGGAGCTCAAAAACACGCATTTATACTTCACATTGTGAAAAATCGTATAGAGTCAAAAAGCCGGTATTTTATATTTAGACCAGAATGATAGGGTTTATCTAAATGGAAGTATCTGCGCCTTTAAGAATTGTAGCATAAAAGATTCACAAAATGAGTAAAGAAATGTATCTGAGGTGAAAAATGTTGAAATGGATACAAATACAAATCTGATACAAGTACAAATCAGGTAGGCATAGAGGACCAAACTGGTTTAAAAAACCAATTTGGCCCTGGTATACGTTCCAATATCATGAAAAAAAGTTACAGTTGTGTTCATCCGAAAGAATAGAAAGCTTAGATATAACTAGGCAAAATGTTCTCGACCTATAATAGCGTGATTGGGTGATAGTTACTTTTGGAATAATGTACTGGCAGAAAATCCTATCTGTTGAAACAGCACTCCATGAAGTCATTGGAACGATTAAAAAACTGTAAAAGTTTTGAGTGAAGTGAGCAAAGACGGTTGAATAATATGAGAAAATCAGAGCACAAAAGTTTCGCATCTAATACAAAGTTAAATGAAAATGAAAGCTTTTAAAGCTCAGTAGGAAACTAGCTATTAAAATGTCCTTTTTAAATTTCATATCAGCTCTGGAAAATCATTTACCTTTCTATATCACCATTATAGGAATTATAGAGCATGAATCGTTAATCTTTAGCTTTTCTGCGTTTCAACTGAGACCTCTCGAACCGTTGAATATTGGATGGTACTCGTTGTAGACAGTCAGTGAAGCGAATGCTTTTACGATTTCTTTTTTTATGCCTTCTCGTCTTATGTTCATTCATTTTAGTCAGTAGTGCAAAGCAAACTGGTGACGAGAATTGGCACAGATTATGCATTTAGAGATTTTTATTGTACTTCAAAAATGTTCTCGAAAGTGATTCATAAACATGCACGAATGAAGAAGGATTACTATCATATATGGTTCAAACAGTAAACTCTGTGAAAAAAATCTGGAACAGTAAAATAACAGTAAAAACAGCAAACCATTTGATTTAAGCACGCATTACTCAACTATCTGAAGATGACTGTAAAAGGTTAAATGTTTGTTACGAAAGATGGTAAAAAGTTTTAAGCTCTTTGGGGAACCGGAATAACTTAAGTCGGACTTAACCAATCTCAAAGTCAAAATATATGTCAATTTCGATAAAATTTGAAGTCAAGGTCAAATCAAGGTCACAGTTAAATTATTGTACTTGACTATGATCTGCAGATCAGAGTCAAGTGTATGAAGTGTGAAATCATGTGTCTCCTCTTTTTTGACACATACTTGTTAGTCGTTCATTAGTCCATACATAAATAAAAAATATAACTCAAATTTCCATCTTCGATATACGTGAATGATAAAAAATATTATCAAAGCAAAACATGTGTATGTATAAATGCAATCGTATCTCACTGTTCAATTGAGTATTAGTAAAAATAAAAAAAATGATAACGTTTGGGAGTTCCGAGAATTCAAAACGGTCAACGACTTTCATTCGTTACGTATTAATTATTTAAGTTTGTTTGTCTTACATCCGTCAATCACTTATAAACGGTTGCTTTTCGATAACAGTGACACGTGACGTCGCTCGCCGTTTATTGATATTTTAATTTGCTTTTCAGTTGAACAAGTTGAAGTAAATATTCTTCATAATTAGTGTCATGATATCATTGTTTATACTAAATAGTTATTGTCCCTGTTGGTATTGTGAAGTCATAGATCCTAATGAATTTCGGGTAATTTACCGTATATAAAGAATTCACTACCACTTTGAATACTTTTTTTCACACCAGATGGAGCTCATCGAATTTATAATCGATAAATAGATCATTATAACGAAACTCTAAATTTTCGATGGAACTGATACTTTAAATGATCACTGTTTCATTTATAAACTCGAAAAGATGGCAGATCATACAAATGTAACATGGTCCGAAATTAAAATTCCATATGGTCCTAGTTTAGCTGTTCGAATTTTGAGGAAGAAAATAAAGAATACATTTTGATACGGTTTAAATTTTTTTAGCATAATCAGGTTCACATTGTAGAAGAGTTGTTCACACTGTAGAAGAGAAATTACTTTGTCGAAAATACGAGAAACATTGGTTATATGATCCCGACATATTGGTGATATTTCCTTTTGATGATTTAAGATTCATATTATGCAAAATCCAAGAAAGCACATATTGAAGCAATCCAAAATCTAACGGTTGATCGTCATAAGGATGATGCGTTTATGGAAGGATCATGTTGTGCTCATTATAGGTATTTAGCCAAACACATTCTCTTTTTATGCAATGTTTATTTGTTATTTTTAGGTTAGAATAATTGTATAAAGTTATGCTTTTCTGAGATCAACAAACTCAAAATTTATATATAAGAATGAGTACAGAAAGATTGATAGGATTAAGGGTGAAACTTGTAAACTTTGTAAAAGCAATCTGAAGTAGTACAGGAAAGAAAGTGATAACATTCCATTTAATTTAAGCACGAATTCCTCAACTATCTAGAGATGACTTTAAAAGGTAAAGTATTTGTTCTTAAAAACGGTTTAAGTTTAGACCTGCTATAGGGTCTAAGGAAAACTTTAATTTCAATATATTTTGAAATCAAGGTCAAATCAAGGTCACGGTAAAATTTAGTGATATTTATAATGTACAGGGTTAGACTTAGTGATATTTTTGATTATCTCCATGTTTGAAGCTCTCGGTGTCCATGAAATGGAATTCATAATTTGATTATTAGTAAAGAGAAAAACGTAGCTTCTCTTTTTTGGATTGGTAAAAAGTAAAAAATCGGATGTCATTTTTGCATTATAGATAAGTAAAATTAATGATAAAAAATATGATAACGTTTTGATGTTCCGAGAATCTAAAATGGCCAAGTGAGTCATATTCAGATTTTTCTCTGAGTATTAAAAAAAGTTCCGGGGACCGAGCTTTGCTCGGAAAAAGAAAGAAAGTTTTTTTAAACACTTTCGCAAAACAACTTTAATTTAATTTATTTTATTCGACTGGGAAATCGTCGCTGTTAATATCAAAACTTATAGAATTTAGATCAGGAGCGTTCAATGCTTCTTTCCACACAACATTATACGTGCGACGTTCATTTTCAGGTGGTAACAGAACTTTCAAGCTATTTTGTCGTTTAACACGGGAAAATGCTACGTACAACATACCGTGATTAAAGACAGGTGTACGCAAGTCGATGCCAACAAATTCGAACGTTTGTCCTTGAGATTTATGCACGGTAATCGCAAACGCTGGTCGAACCGGAAATTGATGTCGTTGTATTGTACATCCAAGTTGACCTTTACTGGAGTCGAGCGTAACTCGAGGAATGTGTACTTCTTGTCCAGCTTTTTCCCCAGTAATTATTTTTGCTTTAACTACGTTGTTACATAATTCGGTAACAATCAGGCGTGTTCCATTGCACATGCCCTCCGAAATATCTAAATTACGCATTAGCATAATTATCGTATTTTTCTTTAGTTTTAATTCATGGGGTGGCAAATCAGCAATTTCAATCGAATTAAGAAATTCTGGCGTGAATTCAATACCTCCTTCCTGTTTATCCTTTACAGAATCAAAACTTTTATACAATTTGTATTCTCCTGGGAGACGATCGACGATCTCAGCATTAATATTACTGACTTCTTTGTTCAGCGGCGCGAGAATAACACGTTCCTTCATTCCTTCGTAATTTAGATTCGCAAGGCAATTTCCAAATACTTCTTCGATTAGATTACCACTGGAAATTATATCCTCAGGTAATTCGATTTCATTGAAATCATTTTTTGGAAGATTTCCATTTCCCAGTTTCAGGATGTACTTTGCGAATGCTTCCTGTTCCGGATCGACACGCATATTTTTTTTTAACGAAAAATTTTTGAAATGCTTCCAGAGATGACTTTTTTTTATAGACAAATCGAGTGTTTCACTACGGTTGTTTCGGAGTTGAACAGGTAAGCACTGACGGAAATCACCTCCAGCGACTAAAGTTTTCCCTCCAAATGGCAAGTTTGGATTTTCAATAGACCGCAACAACTGATCCATATTTTGTAAACCATACTTTGGTAACATCGGTGCCTCATCCATAAGGAAAACATCAACTTGAGCGAGTTCTGTAGCTTTGACTGAACCAGGTTTAATGCTGGAAATTGAATCTGACGAAAGCGGAACTTTCAGACCAAATGTCTTGTGTGATGTTTGTCCAGCAGGCAATAGAGTTGAAGCGATTCCAGTAAATGCCATACATTTTACTTTACGATTTTGGCCACAAAGTAAGTGATAAGCCTTATACACGAAGGTTTTACCGGTACCGCCTGGTCCATCAATGAAAAAACATTTTGTTTCAACATAGTTAGAGTCATTGGCTGCACGTAAAATACTGTCCACAATTTCAACCTGTTTTCCTTGCAGAAGCCGATACATGCGTTCTCCAGTACCAGTTGATTCATCAGAATTTAGAACGTCCATGTTTTGGTCATCTTCGTAACTGTCAATGGCGTCCATACCATATCGTTCCACCCAGAAACGAAAATTACGACCTTCTGTTGCTGTCGTATTTAACTTGAATGCAATAATACGATAAGCACGTTTGATTGCAGCGTCCTCAGATCTATTATTTTGTCGTGCTTGGAGAATAAAATCTTCAGCCAAATGGTTTTTGAATTTTTCCCAGAGACCTTTTGGATCTTCGGGATATCCAAAAATAAGAATTTGAACGAAGAGTATTCGCATTACCGAAGGCATTTTGGACAGTGCAGATTCTTCTAGACCATCTATCCACTGTTTATCGTCGAAGGCGAGACCATGAGCTAGGCAAGCTTGTTTGTATGTCGCATAACGAATGTCATTCACAGTAAGGAGATCATCAAAACTTGTTGCGTCCTTCACATGATACAGAAGTACTCGCAAATGGAAGCATTCTGGTTGAGCAATATAATTCACGTTGTGAATTCGACCAATGACACGCAATCGACGGATTCGCGGTACCCATGTACTCGATTTTCCATCCCATTTAAATTGTTCAGGCATTTGCCAATAGTAGTAGTACACATGGTTGGTTTGCTTTTGCTTCATAGCCTGGTTATGTCGAAAATAAGCTTCTAACATTGAACCTTTTTGTCCAATATCTGCCAGATCTTCTTGGGCTTGGTCAATATCTTGCATTCGATATTGACCACGTAAATGAATATTCAAGCGCTGAACGATATGACTTTTTCTTTGGATTTCGTTGCCAAATAATCGCCAGCATGCTTCAAGTGGTGTAATGCAGCGACCTTCCACATAGGTGTCTGCTTCATTGTAAATCAAACTCCGTTGATTTTCGACAACCCTTATTGAAGCGCAATCGTGTCCTTTGTAGATATATTTATATAAATATTTTACCGAACCAATCCTGCCAACATATTCAACATTGATGTGACATTGAAATTTTTTTAGCAAGTAGCATTATATGTAGCCACATGACGATTACCTCGTGTAACTCGGTGATTATCCTTATCTTTTCGATATACTGCAAGTTCATGTGAAAATGCTTCTCGATTATTTTGGTCCAATTTGGGGTCATAACGACGACGATACTTTGGTTTTTCATCATCCGCTAGAGATGTTATTTCTTTGAATTGCATTGGAAAACCGAAGCGGCACTGCAATTTTCCCTTTTTATTGACCATACATATGTAGCATCTGGATTTAACTACTCTCCGCACGGATTATGAATCATCCACTTTAACACTAATTCTCGCAATTCAGGGTCGTCGGTATTTGGAATTTCAGCTGAAATTAGATCATCAATTTCTTCTGGATTATGGATTCGATCTTCAGGATTCATAATCAACAGCAAATGCATATGTGGTAGTCCACGTTTTTGAAATTCGATTGTATATACATATGCGGCCACCTTTCCAAATATCTGTTTTTTATTCAAATCATTGATAATTTCATCAAATTTTTGTTTCGCAATTCGAGCGACGAGATCGGGACGATCTTGAGACGACTGCTGCATGATAACTCTATTATCAGATATAATACGCGCTGCTTCTTTAATTTCTGGCCAATCGGGATTAGAAGTCATTGTGATGAAGAAATCTGGCGATCCAAGACGACGAACAATAGCCATTGCATCTTCGAAATTGTCAGTATAGTAACGCGTTGATCCGGTAAATGATGATGGTAGTATTATTTTTTCACCAACAACTGCATTCTGTTTCGCAGCTAAGTCGGGTAACACCTGCGTACTGATCGGCTAAAATAGTTTTTTGATTAAATTTGATCCATTGGATGCGATCACGTTCAACTCGAATGAAAGTATCGACGAGATATTGTTGAAAAAGTCGTCCACCAAAATGTAAAGCGTTGAAAACTGTTTGACGCAGGTCGTGTGTTAAATTAGTTTGCAAAGAAATGCTTTTGGCGTGTTCAGGTCGAAAAGCTATACGATATTGCGCTAGTTCAAGTCGTGTTAGATGTGGACGACTTGCATAAGGTATTCGAAGTGACATACCCAAGGTGTATCCTGACGTTCCGGCTGGATAAAACAATGGGTAGGTGAAGGGCTCCACACGATGGTCGATATTTTTCAAAATGATATCATCTTTGCCACGTTGTTTTACAACCATTTCATTTGACGGAAAACTTTGATCGGCGTTAAGCGTAAGAACAACACATATTTCATTACATGCAGGAGGGTTGTACCTTCTATAATCCACACCATCTGGCACTGTAAAAATGAGCTGCACATTTGGGGGTTGTAGTCCTAGGGCAGCAGTACGTTGATTTATATCAGACTCCACTTCTCGCATCCTCATGTAACTTTGGGCATAAATGTTTTGTTCTCGCAAAATTTCCTCCAACAGACCCATTAATTCACGACTGATTCCATAATTTAGAGGATGTGCAAGGCGTTCGTCAACAGCATCATCGGAGTCAAAAAAGTACATTTGGCCATATGAAGGTGGTTCGAAATCACCTTGAGTGGTTTGCGTCGGATGTGCCGCCATATTCATTTTGTGATAAACTTGTCCAGCTGCGCTTTGAAGCTAAAAATGTTTCGACTATTGATGGTTCGATCATCGCTTACGTTGAAGGAAGCTAAAGCGAAACATGAGTTTAAGTTTCGGATTCGTTTGTGGAACTCATTAGCGAGCGGGTGACGTCGCAAAAAAAGGCAAACCAATTCATTTGGAAACTTTGTAGGTGGCAACACAATTCGACCATGCAAGCAGCAATCTCCAAATGAATCCCCTTTATTTGCTACTCTTTCTTCGGGGAAATGGAGGGCTCCGCAGTTAATACATACAACGTTGAAGGGTCCCAATGATTTGTAATTAACGCTGGCGTAGTTTACGGCATCTTTGTAGGTTCGTATTGGATTCTGTGCCATAGCTCGTAGCCGTCGAACATTGCGACGGCGTTGTTCTTCTAATCGCAGATTTCGTTGTGCATCATCTTCGTTTGCGATTCGTTGTGATGCTTGTTGTCGCATGTCTTCTAACCGCTGATTTCGTTGAGCATCATTTTCGTTTGCGATTCGTTGTGATGCTTGTTGTCGCATGTCTACTAACCGCTGATTACGTTGTGCATCATTTTCGTTTGCGATTCGTTGTGATGCTTGTTGTCGCATGTTTTCTAAACGCTGATTTCGTTGTGCATCATTTTCGTTTGCGATTCGCTGTGAAGATCTGTTTCGGACTTGTTCCAAGCGATGATTACGTTCTTCATCATTTTCGTTTGCGATACGATGCACATTTATTCTGCGCGTTTGATCAACGTGTTCTTGGGATTGAGATTCATTAAGTATCATAATTACCTCAGACATTTTTTCCATGCCTTTTGCTTTAGCTGTTCGGATTGGTCTTGTCGCGTTGGATGGTCCAGGATGTTGGACAAATATTTCTTCGATTCGATTTTGTACATTGAGATTGAATTCGATATCATTCGTAACATTTGATAGTCCAGGTTGTTGTTCTTCCAACGACACATCATTTTGAATAATTAAGAATTTGCGTTTTTTGGGTCTTCCCCTAGGCATATTTCAAATTTGGTTTCGATTGAAAAATCAAAATATAAATAACACTTTTTAATTTTACAACTTTCTGAATTTACTTCGTTCAGACAAAAAAAAATTAAATTTATTTTATCATCAACAAATAAAATTTATTTTGATTCAATAAAGAAAAGTGGTTACTTTGATCGAAAAAATTTATTCAAAGTATTTGTGACGTCATTCATATGAAAAATGTTTTTCCAAAATTAAGGCCATAAACGAATTTTCCCAAAGTCGTGACCTATCTAGATCGTTTTTTCACACCGGAAAATGGTAGTATGCCAATTTTCAGAAAAAATTATAGTCCCGTTTTCGAGAAAAAATAAACAAATATATATACATACAATTATTGCTCGTTTAATACTATAGATTAACGAGTGACTTAAATCTCGGTTATCTGAACGAGAAACTGACCACAGATTGAGAAAAAATATGTATCTGGCATTGAAGAATATGTCGTTACCTAAGAATAATCAGGTTTGCACTGCAGAAGAGTTGAAGTTACTTTGTTGAGAATACGAGAAACATTGGGAACTGTCAAGTTATAATCTCCGACGTTTTGGTGATACTACCGTTTGATGATTTCCACCAATCAATGAATTGAACCATCAAATGTCAAATCTTAATGTGAAAAAATTTCTTCAGACTCATATTATGCAAAATTCTAGTAAGCACATATTGAAGCATTCCAAACAAACAAGCTGTGGATCGAAGAAGGTCATAAGGTCCTCATTGTAGGAATTCAGCCTAACACTCAAATGCAACCTTGATTAGTTCATTGTAGAACAATGACTTTGTTTCATCTTTGCTACTTTGTGAAATTTATAAACTTTGTAAAACCAATCTGAAGCAGTACAGGGCAGAAAGAAACAACATTCCATTTGGTTTAGAGATTACTTTAAAAGATAAAGTGTTTGTTCTTATAAAATGTATAAGTTTGAGCTGATAGTGTCTCGGGATAAATTTAACCGTCCTTAACCAATATCAGAGCCAAAAAAGGTCAGTTTCAATAAAATTTGAAATCAAGGTCAAGTCAAGGTCACTGTAAAAATTAGTGATATTTATAATGTGTCTCCTCTTTTTCGGATTAGTAAAATGCAAAACACATCAGTAAAAAAAATAAAAATCATTTCTGCATTATAAATAAATAAAATGTATAAATCGAATGGTAAATACAATCTTATCTCACCGTTCAAATTAATATTAGTAAAAAAAAAGATAACGTTTGGGAGTTACGAGAATCTCGTATTAGTTATTTAAGTTTGTTTGTAGTTCATCCGTCAATCGCCTATATACGGTTGCTTTTCGATAACAGTGACACGTGACGACGCTCGCCGTTTATTGATATTTTAATTTGCTTCTCAGTTGGGCAAGTTGAAGTAAATATTCTTCATAATTAGTGTCACTATACTAATAATACTTATGTATATACTTATGTATAGATAATAAAATTGAATGCAAGCTCAAGAGTGTTTGTTAAAATTACCGAATTGTAAATAGTGTTATCTAGACCGCATGATTTATGATATCATTGTTTGTACTAAATAATTATTTTCATTTTCGGTACTGTGAAGTAATAAGTCCTAACTAGAAGAATATAGAGAGGTTAATCTATAAAGAGTTTGCGAAACCAATTGATGCGAAACCAATTGCCCGAAAAGCTCACTACTCCACAACTTTGACAACCCAAAGCGTCTAAAACAAACTTTATATGTAGTTTTAGTTACAAATTTGGGGGTAATTTACCGTATATAAACAATTAACTCCCACTTAATTAAATTATAACTGTATATATACATACTTATCGAACATTGTAAAATTTATTTTTCAATTTTACAATGTACATGTACTCGGGTATATGGTACATATATAATATAGATGAACTTTTATAATCAATGAACTTGACGATGATGTTGAAGCAAGCATTGTCGAGACAAATTAAAAAAATGAATCAACTAATTCTTGTAAAATATTTTCACATCCAGACATTGTGTATAGACTGTAAAGACGAAACTATTTAATTAATGTGTAGTATCCAATGAAATTATCCAACTGGATATACGATAATGACAAATAGTACAAATGGAAGAATTTATTAATATATTTACTAAATATAGAATAGTGCTTATTATGTGAGGAAGTACAAAAAAATAAAAAATCACAGAGCTTTAGAGTGCAGAAAGCACAAATTCAACAAACATCAGTTTAATTAGTAGAATGCATGTCGCGTTGTATCTAGTGATATCTTATCGGACAGCTTAAAATAAAGCTTTCTGGTTCAACGTTAGAATGTTAAAGCTAACATGCATATTGCCTTGGTTGACAATAAGGTATTTATTCTTACTGTTTTAGACCTGAAACATTACAACATAATACAAAACAGTACTAAAAAAAATATCATTGAAATAATATAATACAATGAACAGTCCACGCCACAGAAGAAACTCATAAACAATAATCGAAAAAAGATTTTGATCCAAAATTCTGTAATTCGCTAGAACTTTTGCAACATAGCCTCACAACATATATAGAAACAAAATGCAACACACATCAAGTCCGGTCGCATATGCCTGATGAGATGGATCTTTTAGGTTACACATCGAGTCAATGACGTCATCAGATCGAAACCGGTCTAGCGAACGAGTATTACAGATCACATATAAGATGCCATACATTTCATAAGACAAAACGTCTCCATCGACTGGTTTGATTCAGCGCCCTTAGCTTATCAATCAATGCCACTCTGTGGAGTTGGAGTTTAACACCAATCCATCATTAGCTGTCACGATTACTGTACACGCCCCACCATCATTAACCGTATTCTACAACGCGCCAGTAAGGTCTATTTTGAATGTTCCCGGGTTGCAGGACTAGTTTGGTCACCAGTGTCTTTATTGCCCTCAATTCCAGTATGTCCAGTGCATGATTGCTCCATCAAGTTTAAACACGCCCAAACCAGCTGTGTACTACAGGCACTTGACTTGAGTACATTAAAACTGCCAGGCTAATCGATATAATATAAAACCTTGCACTATTATTAAGCATCTGTACCTAGTTGTATTGCATGTATATCTGCTTTTAATATGGTGGCGTTTATCACAAGAGACTTGGGTATGGATAAGTAAGTTGTCCGTAGATACCTATCCCTTCGGCTTCACTCATCTAAAACTTTAAAAACACATTATATGATTTGTGGAATTATATTATGGTCTGCATAGTTGAAAAGCTTGCCTTTGGACCCCAGTCTTTTTACCTTGGGCATGTAAAAATTAATGGCAACCGAATGTTCTTTTGAACAACAAGCCATATATTACTAGTTCTTAACATAATAAAGATCAAAAACCGAATATTAATTATAAACGAGTTAAAAGGATTAGGGATGGTTCGAAAGCTTATGGGAATTCAACTCCGTACGACTTGAAGCCGAAATACATCGAAAAGGGTTTTTATTGAATCTAGTGAAGAAGAGAAGATATACCATGGTAATTGAAAAATTAGCGAGAGCTTAGAAGTGCAACATATCCGATATCCAGTGTTATAAAAGGATAAAATTAAATTAATTGGATATAACCTACCCATTAACTAACAGCAAAGTTACAAAAACAGTCCAGAATAAATAATTAAAACTTAAATCGCTAAAACCTAGTTTAATGAGGTTTAAATGTTAAGCTTTGAGCACTGATAATTGAATAGAGCTTATTAAACAACTAAACAGCTAAAGGTGTCACTTTTATGAGATAGATGCTGGTTGAGGCCGAAATATAAATGTTAGGTTAGGTTTGGTTGATTGGCTGCTACAGCACACTTAGACCGATGACGGTCCGTTGTGATACCACAGAATCTTACTCTCATATTAAAATTGTGAGAACCAGCTTGAGCTAATTGTGGAGCTTAGTTAGTGTCGCACCTTAAAGTTTTCGAGATCAGAAAGACAGTCTATTGAGAATTAACCTAAATATTCATGTCTTTTGGGTGCCAAAGCCGGACATGAGCATAGGAGGCGGACTACTGTCTCTTTCTCTTCCTCGTCCATATACCATCTGCAAAAGTCATTAGCTTCTGGACCTTGCCTCCTCACATGTTCTCCAAGTAGGCAGTGCCCTGTGAGTATCACCACGATCGTTTTTAGTTCACGTTTTCGTTGGGAGATCAGTGTCTTTGAGTGTTTGAAGGATAGCTTTTGCCAAACTAGCTTTGCTACACTATATGAGAGAGTGTTCATTCACTTCTCGTTCCCTGATGCTACTGCCGCTTTTTGAAGGCTCTCAAGACGCCTCATTAGGCCTCCCCAACGTTGCCCTTTCAGGTGGAGCAGGTGGAAAGTTCTACCATGCCTCGCTAGTCCGTCCGCCCTAGAAATCTCCATGACGTCCGAGTGAGCGGAGACCTAAACTATCTTAATGTTGACATGGTCACTCATCTATTTCAGAGACAAGTGACAATGCAACTCCACTCTGGACGTAAGAAAAACAAAGTCCATCGACTTGATTGCCGCCTGACTGTCCACATAAATTGCATTATCAGTCGAGGATACCACGTTATGTCGCAACCAATTCAGGACCTTCTCAAAAGTTGTCTCCTTTTCGTGGTCTGAAAAGAACTGATATATTTACTTCCAATTTTTCACATAATATTCCAGCTCCTACTTGGAGTCAACAGTAAAGAACTGCAATGCTTCCATTTCCGCAACCGACCCACTCCTTCAACATTCTCTTCAGGAGCAGAAAATTCGGAACCTTTTCTCGAAGCACAAAGCCAGTGTAACGTAGTCTAGATTCATCGGTTGCTTCCTTAGCGATCTAATTATCGTCGAGTCTGCTGTGACATTTCCACTGAGATATGGCTGATATTAGGGTGGCCGTAATTGCACGAGAAGGTGAAACATAACCTCCAAGGCACGTTTTGATATTATCCTCAGCGCCCTGCTTATAAGCATGCAGCTCGTTCTATGCACCTTCTCGATCCCCTTTTTGAAAGTTACTTTAAGCAGAGCTGGCCAACCACAAGCTCACCCCATACATAAGTACAGGTCTTACTGCGGAAGTAAATACCCATATAACAGCTCCGGCTTCCCGCCCCACCTCTTTCCGATGGCGCTTCTGCACGAGTATATGGCTATATAAGCCTTGTTTACTCTTTCCAAAATGTTGGGCTTCCAACCAAGCCTACTGTCGAAGATTACGGCTACAAATCTCGTCTTGTCAGTGAAAGCTAATCTCCTGCCATTTAAGAGAGTAGGACTTTATATTTACCAGTAAATAGTACCTGTTCAGTATTGGACGAGCTAACTGCCAGTCCACATATGATGGCCCTCCTCATAACATTAAGGAGGGCATTTTGGATTACCTCCTTCACCGTGCTGAAATATTCACCAGAGACAGCTTTCACAGTGAGGTCCTACTTCATTTTTCCTTATTTTCAAGGTTACAACCTCGTTGTCGACACAATTCTTCTGCCAATCATATTCAAACTCCATATACATAGGAGAAAGGTAGCGCGTATATCCATAAAAAATTATATATTCACCCACTCGCTAACATATAATTATAACACATATAACAAAATCACCCTTTCGTCCACAAATCATGCAAAGGTCAATTTTATATTCCAGGAGTATAGTGTACATCCTTTTTAATATATAAAATTAAAACCAAGGACTTGACGATAAAATATTCTGATTTCTTTCATCGATAAAATGAAAACATCATATTTTAATTAAAACAAGCCATAAAAAACTACCCTCGCCCCATAAAGAAAATGCTGTGTGCAAAACAGCACTGGTATATGATTTTACACTTTACATAAAGGAACAAAAAATTTTTATCGATGAAAATGGAAAGAAAATTTGTTAACACAAATCGTTTGGGTACCGTGCGATACAAGGAATCAGATCATCATCCCAAGATCGCCAATTTTTAAGAACTAGTCCAACCACAATGACGATGTATACCAACTGCTTGCCTTGTATACGTATATACGTAGAGTACGCCTACAAAATTTAACCATCCCCTATATACGCATACATATGATAAAATCCTAATCCCATAACGAACCTCATTAATTTATAATTATATCACAATTCAATGGTTAGTAATTGCAATTTGACTAAATCCGTATAACCACCTACGGTACAAAATCCAATTTAATATATTATTATTGTGTCCTTCGTCGTTCCCATATATATCGAGATTTCAATCGACCACCCCTACACTTAAACGTACCGAATATTAAAATTATACTCTGCCTATATACACCCTATATGTACATACACAATGTATATAGGGCACGCAGATTAATCAAGGGATAAAACCCATTTTTTGTTGGTCCTTTCATCGCGCGAGATATATGCGTTTATATACAAACGAAAGATCAAATTATTAAAAATATTATTTCGTATTCTTATCAATCCGAAAGATGATATTAATTCTTAGAAATCAATATACAGACGTAGCAGTGTATTACATCGTCCTCGTTTTAAATCCTATTTATATTTTTAATTTCGATTCGAGTCCTTTATACATACATAATATATGGATATACGACAAAAATAGCTGAATCAAAAATTCATAATGTTTCGAAGGATAAGACAACAACCAAAAAGATGATGAATAAAATATTTAAGATTTTGGACCAGAAAAAAAGGATACGACTAAAGACTTTATTATAATTAGAAAAAAAAATTTCCCTTCAGATCCTTGGCATTTATATATAATATATACGTACGCCAGCAAGGACGACGACAACGATTTTGTTGATGAGTTAAAGAGCACAAAAAAGGGTGAAAAGAAAATGATCTCCTCCATACTCGACAATATGCGGGTTTGTAATTATGATTTAGTCTATTTACATCGTATATATGACGGATAAGGATTATGCATTTTATGTATGTATACGTGCTGTATATGTCTGTCAATCGAATACTAATCAAAAGGAGGTCACATCAGTTCGATCAAAATGAAATTCGTATGCGGAAGAGGGTTACAAATTGTATACATAATCGAGTGTGAAATTTAGGGTGTCAATTGCAGACATGTGTACATATATACATGTGTATGTATCCTTCCGGTAAACGAATGCTTTTTGTTGTCAGTATAGAGTTAATCACACAATGCACTGGTAGTGAAATTGATTGGGCAATTTATACATTTTGCAATTTTCCACATGATGTCATACCATTTTCCCATTTAGGACGAGTATATTGTTAATATGTACATGCTGATTATGAAATGGAATAAAGTTGTTGGTTCCTCCTAAATATGACACAATATAAAAGAAACCTGACACTGAACCATATTGAAGATCGGCTTTCTCTTACCAATCTCATATTATGAAGATAAATGTTTTGCGTAGAAGTGCCCGACGAACCTTTATATCTGATTACTGTTATTTCCAATATGTATCGGTTGATTATTTATATTGGTTGTACAGAAAAAGCCTGGTAGTTTGATGCGATCCAGTCATCGACCCATTTTTTGACGTTTTCATATGAAGTGAAGTGCTGGCCAGAGCTGTTTGCATCGAATAGAACAAGTATGTAGTATAATCATAGGAAGCGATGTCTAGTAAATACGTCGGGTGGGATTAGAGTTCTGCCTGTCCAAGTAATTTTTGCCAGGTACACCAACATGTGGTCTAGCGTTTACATGTTGCAAAATTATCTTATTGTGCCTTTTGTTCCATTCCAGTCGTTTTGCATCTATAGTTTGCTTCAAATCCATCAGTTGTCGTCGATAAACTTCTTCTGTAATGATTTCACGCTCTTCCAGCAGCTCATAATAGACGATACCCTTCATATACCACCTGGCGTGACTGACTCTGGATGCGCTTTGGATCGTCATAATGTATCCAATTTTCATCCCCAGTGATGCAAAAACCCCTTCCTTTGTTGTCGCTCAAGCAACAATGCACACTTGGTTTTCCGACGTTCAATGTCCCTTTCTCTTCAATGCATTTACGAAACACTTTTCTGCCAATTGTTTTTCAGTCTGACAAGGACCCACATCAAGCAATTCTTCCAATTCTGTATTTTCAAATTTTCTTGGTCTGCATTCACGTTTTTAGTCTCTTAAGTCAAAATCACCAACATTGAATCGTTGAAACAACTTTATGCATGTTGTTTTCGATGGGGCATGTTCACTGTAAACTTCCACAAGCAAACGATTTGTTTCCGCTGCCCTTTTCTTCGTTTTGGTACAAAATTCGACATTTTCATTTATCTGAAAATAATTGTTGTTTACGCTTTGAACAAATGTCACTAGTAATTATTCAAGCTTGACATCTAACCTCCAAAACAAAGCATGTATTGCCCGATTGAAAATTTGCAAGCAGTGATATTAACGAAACCTATCTACAAAGTTCGGAAATTTATTTGTACACCCAATACCTTCTAGAACCCAGGTAGCCCAGGTGGCGCAGTGGTTAAACCTGAGATAGTATAATCTGGAGGGATCGAATACGAATCTTGATACGGGCAGGATGCAAAAAGGGACTGTGCAACATCGATCGTTTGAGCGGTGCGATCAGTGGTGTTGAATGAACCCATCTCGATTTTTTGTTGAGTTTAGAATCCATGGACTATCCCATTGTCTATGTCAGTATTATAGGCTGACATGGAGCTATGCAATGTGCGATAGCAGTCAGCCACCAAAAAAAATAACTTCTTGAAATCAAATCGCTAGGAAGCGATAATTGGTGCCTGTCATGAAAAAAGCAAGAAGAACAAAATCTACTAAAAACTGGGATTCCTATATACCGAAATTCTAAACACGTAAAAATTATAATTAAGAAATGCCAAGACAAGAACATGGAAACTGTTCTGTGGTATAATACAGGAGATAACTCCTGGGCCGTAACTATTGTATTGCCTCATTAGATCTGACACTAAAATTGATAAGCGGCGCCGAGAACGCTAAAAATTAATTTCACTGCCAGGAGTTCAAAATACTCTCTATACGGAGAAAAATGAGCAGCTTAATACCATATCTTGCTAATGCACAGTCTATGATGGCATCATTCCTAAACAATTTCAGCAACCTGTTGATATAATCTTACCTTGGCGTTAATTCAACTTCCATTAAAGCCTATATACTTTGGCATATATATGCCAATGCAATAGACTTTAATAAATGTAATTTCTATATCCAAGGCTGTAAAATGTGCTAATTTTAATCATAAGGTCCTTAAACTAATAAGCGTGTCGGCCTTCCTATTAAAATATTGGGAAAAACAGATAAAGAAGCTGTAACGAAGATTGGATTGACCTGCGTTTCCTGATCTGCTTATTTTATTCCAACTTGCTTTCCTAGTTCAGATAATAACCATTTCTGTTAACTTCCGTTACTCCAGTCATGAAATCGTTACAAATCTTATATTAGAGACTTGATCGAGGAGAGTAAGATGTGGAAACCATAACACGGGTTGATGAGTCACGCGACAGCTGGATAACTGAAATGATAAAACGCACCATATCGTGACAGCTAATCTGGGTATAGTTTATAAAGTTTTGATACTTTGACTCGATCTTGTGATACAAGGCAACGTAGTACTTTATGTCAATGCCGTTGCTATTTTAGTATTAAAAACATTCAAGTTTAAAAATTGGTTACTGTGAGACATTGCTCTGAATTGGTTTCTCCTATCGAACAAGAGGGTAGGTTAGTACAACATCCATACATTAAGAATGCCAAGGAAATTTTGTGTTGTGAAAAATAGAAATACAAATGTACTCCTGGTATAACATACGGTCTCTTACCAATCTGAGTGAACATTAACTCGAATCATGTAGAGTGTTGAGGGATTAAGCTTCACGAGTTCTGGGAATGAGAACTTAACTAATAGCAGCTCGTGTATAACAACGAATCAAATCTGACCATTACTGGATCGGTTGAGGTCCGAACAACTGATATTGTGGTAGGATGCAATAACAACAGATATAGGACAATTCTGTGAAATTGACTACTATACCTAGTCCAACCATTTATATAAATATACGATGAGTTGATATAGATAAGCTAACTGTTCAAGGAAGCTAGGTTTAGTGACTTCCTTTAAAAAATCAAATAGAACAAAAACTGCTGAAAACTGGGATTGCCTAGAGACATTAGAATTTAAAAATACGAAGACGAGAAGTTATTCTATCTAGGGCAACTAGGCTACGTTATTGGCTATTTTCCAGTTTAACCAGATGGGCCTTCAACCCATATAAATCAACAGAGTCGACGACATTTTCCCTCTAACATAATCTTACCTGTCACATTTCAAACACAGTGAGTTTTATCATTCCAATTCTAAGAACATTGAATCTTTAAGTTGCACAACCCTATACAAATTTTCAGAAAGATAATTATAAGAGATATGGTCAAGACGATTTAATCTCATCACGTTTACTGCAAAGGCTACTACTCTACATATGGATAAGTAACGTTTTTGGACATAGAAGGCGCTCTTAACAATGTTAAACCTGAAGCAATCACTTAAGCTAACACTTGCTTAGTAGTAACGGAGAAATATCTCTCATATTTTAACGGGATTGGACAACATCCACCTATTGTAAGTGCCAGGATACTTCACATTGACCTAGTGAACATTGATGTCTCACTTGCCTCTTATAATTTTGGTTTCAGGAAAAAACTAACAGGCCAAAACTATAGATAAGTCATGTTCCAGATAACTGATAGTGCTTGGGTGATATCAGATAAGTATGATTATGGAAGTTGTTATAGGCTACTGTGATGTTAGAGTAATAAGAAGCAGTACTCCACTTGCATTGCTGCTGCCCAATTTCACCCAATTTTATTTTTATTTATTATGAAAAAACTGCGTCTTTTATTAAATTGAGGAACCTCAGTAGAAGTTACCTCAGGAATATTCAGAGCTTCATCAAAATCTCAGATTTATTCGAGTAGAATTTGAATAAAGGATGACGTAGTATGATAATACGAATCAATATGTGTATGTATATACTTCAGGACTGCCACCCTAACCAATAGACCAACCTATAGATTATAAAAATTAAGGTGTATGTAAACTTGCGAGTCTCTTCAATCTAATCAATTTTAGAGCTTGCTTTGACTATACTAGGAGTGTGCAAATTGCTAATTAAAATGGAATCACATAGTAGAGTCGTACATCTTGGTTAATAGAAAACCAAGACATAAATTCCAGTGTTTTTATATATTAATAATTCCTTAAAGATCCACGCTAACTGCCCTTATTTTAGTCACTGAGGCTCAATTGGCCCATTATGACTGCCCTTCCCAGACGCACCCTCTCAATCCCGGCATCTGTTAGTTCTTCTAATGAAGTTCAATATATCTGGTATCCTGAAGGTCGTCAATTGGTCCTAAAATAGGAATTGTGAGCCGAAACAGTGCAGTCTATGGGAAGAGCTTGAAGAACAGCAGCATAAAAAGTGCTCAACAGTTTCTTCCTTTCCGTCCCCACACTGTTCGAATGTTCGGGGTATGACAATTCAGGGAGCAGTGCCCCGATAGTGCCCAACAAGATCATTAACGTGCGTCTATCATAATTCAAGCAAGACTGTGATCTTTGCTGGTTTACTGATCCAAAAAAGATTTTAGATTAAGGAGAAGAGATTGAAAGAGTGTATTGTCAAAAGCGCCTTCAATGTCCAGAAACGCCAAACTGACTCTGAAGATATGTTCAAGGTGATCTTGGATAATTTCCAGTCCTTCCTGTAGGAGACTCGGGAATATCCCGTCTGGACCTGGTGTTATAAATTTTGAGAAAGAACCGATGCTCAATCTTTAAAAATTAATTAGAATTCTCACTTTCAGGTAAATGAATACATTTCTTGTACTCTCTTTGTGAAGATTTGCACAAGTCCCAATTTACCGTTGAACTGGTTTTCATGGCTTTGTTTAAAAGTTTTCTTGTCTGTTTCTTTAATCTGCGCAATTCCCTAGTTCACCATGGTGTCCCAGTTCTTTTAAGTTTACTTAGAGAACAGCTTTTCTCATAGGCGCTAATTTGTGCTTCTTCAAGTTTTTCAGCTGCTCGTTCCATTCCCCCGTAGTTTCTGATTTTCATTACTGAAGAAAAAGTGACTGGTTGAGATGGAGTCTGTTGAGTTCCCAATCCATGTTTGTTGAGTTCCTAGATTCTCTTATTTCAGGTTTATCGCTTGTTAGATAGAAGAAGATGTAGCAATGGTCAGAGAGAGTAACGTCATCTAAAACCATTCAGGATGAGACTATTTCACTAAGACTCCGTGAGGCAAGATTAATATCAATTACTTCTGGCTTTGAGGATGTCAAAAAGGTCAGACTACTAGACTCAGACGCGGATAGGTATTTAAAGATTAACATTGGTGCTGCCCCAGCATATACGGGATGTGAGTTTCCATGGCAACCGGCAATGATTGGGATATCATTACGTTTTGCGTACTCAATTGCTTTGATGAATTCTTGAATAGGAGGATGAAGTACCGAATCGTATCAGAAATAGGCGGAGATCACTAGAACCTAACGTCAAATACCTGTTTTTTATCTTTAACGACGACTGCTGTTAGGTCATTACAACAATGGCTTACAAATTTTTCTGGTTACTATACAAGTCTACTAAAATATAATACCTGACAAGGTCGTTATGGTTTGGTTGAGCTTCTGAATTAAACTTTTATGGGTCAATAACACTATAAATTTGTCAAACAAACTCAGATCTGTACGAAAATTACTTTCGTTCCAGGTAGTATCCACTGCTCACGTATTAAGAGTAAGCCGAGTATGATTTCACGTTTTGGCAACCCGAGGTGGCTCGAGATGTTTTTCTGAACGTTTGTGGCTTACAAATATACATTCAATTGAAGTTAACGCCATTGAATTCTACGAAATTTAAATATAGAATCATCTCTCGAACGATAAAACTACGTAATACCAAATATACTAAATACAAAGAATGGTTACAATGAATCTTGTATATTCGTCGAATTTTATTTCGTCTTATTTATTCGAAAAAGCAATTTAATTAATATATTATAATTTATAAAATCACAAATGTCAATAATTAATTACTCGCAATTATATGTCGTATATCGACAGAGTTAATATAAAATTATGACGAGGGTGATCTCAATTATTGCACTCGAATAAAAGTTAAAATAATAAGTTTTGATTAAAATTTTCCCCTTCACCCTCACCCTCATTCTCACCCTCAACCCAATGCTAAAATACTTTTCGATTGTTATTTTTGTTAAATGTTTAGAATATCACTCATATAACCTTTAATTTAACACGGTTCACATAACATAATTGAATCCCTTATTCTGCGTATCGAACAATGAAAAGCATATAACCATTAATTTTGGGGATTCTCGTATACACCAAAAGAAAATCATTTTTAATTATAACAATATAAAATTGATATGAAAACAATAATCAAACCGAAAAGACGAAACAAAAAAATTTGTATTCACCCCTTAATGAAAATTCATCATCCCTCTTTTATGATATTTTAAAATGTTTGATTACAAGGAAACTTCGAATGACGTAACACAAAACAGACGGAAAACTTTTTGGTATTAACTATGAACATGGTCTATTGAATCTAAATGTTATGAAATGGATCCCGAGTAGTCAAGACAAGAGTTGTATGATCCTGGCCTAATCAGTTTTGAATTCATGAGTGACGTCATGCACTGATCCTTATTGCACTCACAACGCCAGAGATTCATACCTTCTTTTAATTCCGCGATAAATCCAGAACAATGCGATAGGTATTGGGTAAAGTATTGGGCAAGTAACAACGAAAGGTTGAAGGCTGAAAACCAAACCTGACTTACTCAGTCAGATACAAATTATGGCTTTCTTTCTATAGAAAAACCGGTCAAGGGAAGAAGAGAACAAATAAGTAGAAACACATAGAACACTAAGCTATAGGTTCTTTTTGAAGGTCTTGTAAACTCACATTATCAACCCTTGTGATATTACAAGACGACCACAAGTCGATTGATATTTCCTCAAAGTGCATAGTCTCCGATGAACTATACCAGTTAAAAGTATTTTGATAAGCGATATTGGATGTTGATATCAGCTTATCTTCAAAATCACTGAAAGCTCGAATATTGGGTTTTAAAGGTTTTTATGACATATGATAACTGTCTATTGTACTGTATAAGATAGTAAATTATAAGCAGAAAAAATAAGTGTTTGCTTGTCCACCACCAGAAGAACTGCAGCACAACGGACCAAAGCGACATCTCTGGGTCAGAAAAATAACTAAATATTTCTTATTGAAAATATTTTTATAAACGAAAAAATGAGTCCAGAAGAGTATGAGTTTAATACTAAGCCACTAGATGCAGGGGAGGTGATAGAAGAAAAAAGAAATACCAGAACGTCCATTGCTCGAACAACAATAAATGAATCAATCCCGAGCACCGAAAAATCATTTTATTACAACTTAGATTGATCAATACGGAAAAAATGAGAACTGAACAGGAAGCAAAAGGAAGATTGAAACACGGCGTAAGAAAGACTGGATTATCAGAAGTGTCTGAAAAGTTTGAAGTTTTTAATCTTGAAAATTAGGGTACGGATTTTAAAGATAATGGCAAAACCACCCAAATTTTAAAATCAGTTTAGATACATGACAAGAGTGGTGATGGCTTAACGTTAAGGGGCAAAATCAACGGAAAAGCCAATGTAATAACACTTGATGCAAGAGCAATGCGGATTGTTAGAGTTTATTAAATTAACAATAAAGTCATCAGGTGAAAAATATTGAATCATCCAACAAATGTTCGAAAGTTTATCAGCGGAATAGTTTATCTACATATAGCTGCAACACAGTTGGCCAGGCCCATATAAGGTATTAGCGAGAATCAATTGTAAAATCTACCCAATACAACCAAGAAAGGCTAGTTCTCTATAGAGGAGAAAAATTGAGACCTGTTCGGGGACAAACAGGTTTGGGCGGCCGGGATGTTACTGACACGAACGACATCTCTGGGTCATTATAATAAAGAAATATTTTTAATAGAAAACATGGATCCAGAAGAGTATGATTTCCATACTGGGGGAAATCAAAGGTAGAGGAAGATGTAGAAGGAATTAAAAATGCCGGAACGATCATTGCTTAAACAACAATAAATAAATCATACCCGACCACTGAGAAATTATTACGATATCGTGCGGTCAATAGCTACAGTAAAACAAATAATGATCAATTAGGGGTAAATGAGAACTGGACAGGAAACAAAAGATCAAAACATGGTGTTAGAAGGTGTGGCGGTCAGAGCAACTTAATAAATCGCAAATTGGCTCACGCCACACGCAATTAATAAACTCGATGTTTCGAGTTAAGTTCTTGTAATTCACTAGTACTGTCGCGTCATGACTATTCGTATATATACGAATCGCACAGTAAGAACATCAAGTCCTGTAGCATATGCCTGATGAGATGGATTTGATCTTTTCGATCACACGGTCATTCAATGACGTCATCATCATCAGATCGAAACCGGCCTAGTGGATTACAAGAACAAGCAACAACGGAAGTACAACACATTCTCAAATTTACAGTAAGCTATACGCTTCAAAGGGTTGGATTTTATATCGGAAGTCGCACTGAGAATTGATAAAAGGTTTCTTTAACTAAAAAAGAAGGTTATGAATATTAAAAGTGATGGCAGAACTACCAAAATTATAAAATCAGTCAGTAAAATGAAATTTAAGCCGCCGACAATTATTGGTAATAAGTTGTGATGGCTTAACGTTAAGGGGAAAAATTAACAGAAAATCATGTATGATTACACTGGAAACAGGAAAGTGCGGACGATCGAGAGAGATGATTTAGTAAACGAAGAAATGTTGAGCTACAAGTGCCAATAAATTACAGAGAGCCAATCATCAGACGAAAAATATTGTATCATCCAACAAATGCACCACTTTTCAAAACATTATATGAAGACGAGAAACAGGAGATGAATTGGATGAAGACATTGCTACAGAGAGGTTGACGGTTGAGGAAGTTCACAAAAAAAACCAGCTCGTAAAACCAATAGAGCTTTCAAGCAAACAAATCGAAGCTCGATATAAGATCCTAGAGAATAACAGAAGGCTTAAGAAAGGACAATTAGTGGAAGAGTTATTTCACAAAACTGGTGCACAACAGAGACTGGCCCTTATATTATTACTATGTTATCTATACCCAATACAATCTGGAAATATTAGTTCTCTATAGAGGAGTTTATTTGAAGCCTATTCGGCACAAATAATGTTACGTTTTTTCCTAGTAGGGATTCAAACCAATACTCGGTTCGATCATTCGATTGTGAATAATTTAAACCACTTGCCTTTGTTCCACTATAACTTTTATTAATAATCACCACAATTCACTATTACATTCACTGTTACTTTCACTTTTTCACTTTTTATCATTTTTTCCAGATTTTAATCGGTCGCTGTTCCAATTCAAACTAAAACTCTACGCTTTCTGTTCGCGTATATATAATCATTTTGCCCGCTTCCCGTTCATAGTAGAATTTTCCATTTGTTTATTATTTCGCATGTATACTGCGATTCGTGCTGATTTTCAATTACGAACATTTAGTACTTCTATTATAGGTTAATAACACATGCGACATCTGTTGGTCAGTAAAATAACTAATTATTTCTAATTGTAAATTTATGGGATGGAATTAATTTACGTTATTGGATTCGAATACCTTATTTTGATTCGAGCTCCTCCTAGTATTGAACTATATACTATTGAAAGTTTCACATAATATTAGTAAATTATTTTCAAAAGCCTACATTGTTTTACGTAGAAACTCTGTTCTTCACTGTGAGCCCTGGATGGACTGTCCTGTAATTAATGTGCCATAAGAATTTTGGAATAACTAGGAAACATTAGAATATAAAGTTTGACGTTAATCGTTTGGGACAAAAGACTAACAAATGTTTTGAAGTTTTGGGCCCTACAAAAAAAATATGTTTTTTACTTTACTGAGGATTCTGAGTGATCTCCAATTTTCTGATGGAGATGAAAATGGTATACATCAGCTCGAGTAAAAATTGGAGAGTTACCAACCTTTCATTTTATCATCCCCACCCTGATTCCTATGGCTATCTTTGCTACGTCATTCGACGTCATCCTGCACACATCTATATAGATATTTGACTTACATAAAATTTCACTTTATATTCTAATCGAATTTTTCATTAACAATTTTCTTTTCATTTTCATCATGGTATAGTTTTCCGTTCGTTTAATCATTTTGGTGCTTTGTTGGGGCTCGTTCCTTATGTATACACACACATATATTAGAAACAATATAACAGTTATAAAAATAATTATTTTTACGATTATTACTATTACTATTATTATTATTGTTGTTGTTGGTGTATTGGAAAATCTATATAATAATTATAATTACTATTATGATAACCTTTTTGCCTTTTATTTAAAAATAAAAATAAAAGGAAAACTCATTTTACAACCCCTTTATATATGAATTCTTTTGTTGCCGGTGCTTTTATATACCGTCTAAATGTATAAATATATATACCAACGATGGGTGTACAAGACGTGTAAAAGAAGCAATCATTTTCTTATTTTTTGTTTGTTAATTGAGAAAATAAGTATGATTTTTGATTTTCTTGGTATTCCGGAACTTAGTGACTCAACAAAAATTGATAATTTTGATTTATTTTCGGAAAATTTCCTGTTTCATATACAATTTTTTTTTTCTGTATACGTATATATACTGTGCGCTGTTCGACAGGAAAATGAGTGTGAGAAAAGTATCATAATTATTCAGTGAATTTTATTTTGGAATTGGTTTGATGTTGGTTTTTCTATATACGTAGATAGATGGGCTTTTAATTGCTTTACAAAACTAAAGTTTTATATATACGTTTTTTTGTGTTCGCGTTGCCTAGAACTTAAATCACAAAGAGTTTTTTCGATGAAACTTTTGATACCTTCTAATCTGTTTTTTCCAAAAACTTTCGGAAATACAAATCAGTGAATTTGGATAATTTGATTCGTATTAATCAAGTGAAGTCCTGACTAAAAGCTCGTGGCAATTTTGTACCACCAACGTAATTTCAAATTAAGTGATTCTTGAAACGACGTACCAGCATTTCCATTAAGCTTTCACGTGTTTATGAATTTCGACATCTATTATTTCAATTTCAACAGTACGACCTTACAAATTTGTAGATTACAGTCTTTGTGAGTGAAACGAATGCTTACTTTTATAAGAAAAAATTTAAATAAAATATACTTATGTGATAGATCTTACGCCTCTACCTTACGCCTTAATGGCCAAATCGAGGACGTACAGCTATAGGTCCAATTAACGTCGAACCATCTGCACTTTGTATAGCTCCATGCCAGTCTATAGTACTGACATGTAAGATGGGTCAACCTATGAGTTCTGCACACCAACAGGGAGTCATAGATGTGTTCATTCACCCCACCGATCGTAATCAGATGGTGAAAAATCTCATTGGCGTCCTACCTCTATTGGGACTCGAATCCGGTACCTCCCACTCCAACTGCCCCAGTGAACCACTGAGTCACCTGGGTGGTCTCGAATTAAGTTTGTTTCAGAAAGTTCTTTTAAAATGGAAAGATTAAGTAGACAAATATACAAACAGGTGATAAATGTATGTAGATGATAAAAAACTATTTGCAGCCCGAATTCATTCAGACTCCGCTTGTTATAATGAAGAATACGAGTGGATAATGGCGTATTACAAAATACTGCGCGTGTAACGGGTATCAGATACTAAACATTTCTAAGGTTTTAATTCGAAATAGGCATCGGAAATAGCAGATTGTCAGCAAGTAACCGTCTCGAATGATTTTTTCCAATTTCATAGACTTGATGTATCGAGTCGTAGTAATTTGAGAACATAAAAACCATAGTTTTAAAAGAAAAATAAATTTTGCAGACGATGGTACGCCAGAGACACTAAGCTAATAGCTATCGACGAACCTTCGATTATATTTCCCGGGAATCCTAACTACGTACAAATTAAACTATTTATTTTAAATAATATTTAAACCGGATACGACCTCTTCGAATTTTATTAATTCTGCATGTCGTATTATACCTTTGGAGGATTGTGGAACATTCTCTCATAGTCTACAGAAATGGACCATCATTTTCAGGTGTTTTATAATAAAAAGACTGCTAAAATTAAATGTCAAACCATGAATGAGATTTCGCTTAAGTTCCTACCAAAAAGTTAAGCTTATCTGTTATTATAGAAATTATTCGTGACCCACCAACAAACCAACCTGAAATTATTTCAATTAATTGAGTTACATAGAAAGGAAGTATACAATATCTGCGTTCAAATATTATGCCCAATTTTATTTTCTTGTTCTGGTTTAATAGGATATACTAAACAATAAACTTGAACCTGACATTCCTGAATATCCTGATAATACCTGAAAAACTTTAAAATGAGCTTCATTACGTTCATGCTATTCTTTGGAAGACTAATGTAACTGTTGTGGCTCTAATGAAGGATTGGACGATATATTGGACTCGCTAAACACTTTATATAGTCTATAGTATGGTATTGTCCTTTTCCCTTCCGTTCGTTAGTAATCTCATTTCGGGTCTCGTCTAAATCCGAGAGTCCCTTCTCTCGTTCACTGCTTACTATAGTACACTTTTGACCTCACTGCTTGGATTTTATGAGAATATACGGCGAGTGGTATTTGAATAATTGCTCTTGCTTAGTGAAATGTCTGGGACCCACAACATGAATGTTGAATTGATCTGCCATCATGTTTATGCTAGAACATATTACACCGTAGTCAGTTCATAGTTTTGAAAAACGCTTCTACAGTCATGTAGATCGAAAAACAGATTAACTTTGAATGTCGGAGAAGTAAAACCAACACCAGATTCTTTCATCCATTTTTAAACTGATTCTTTTGTAAAGATGTCATAAAGATACAGTTCTCTGGACGTTCAACACAAAGATAAGTGAAGTCACAATCTTAAGTCTAATCTCTATCTTTTTAAAATAAGACCCTATTGCGCTATGTAAGGAAAAGTTCAACCTAACACCTGTTTGGAGGGGTAAAGGACGTCGATCTGAAAAACCTTATCACACTAATCAAATAGAGTAATCATAAATAGAGTGAAATTCAATTCAACCAAATTTTTAATTTAATTAATAAACTAATTAATTAATATTTTATGTCGGCCGTGGTGATCAAAAAATATGTCACTATAATTGTATCGAACACAATCGATTTTTTCAATCAATTTTACATTATGTTTAACTGAAATCAATTTGAAGCATGGTTTTTCCGGTGAAACCAAGCCTAGTAAATAAAATTCAAACAAATTGATTATTTTTTGCAAACAAATTATTTAAAATTTAATTAATTTGTTTGTGATGTGAATATGTCCATTGTAGTGGACACAACACTGATAGAAATTTTAATCGATTTTCCTCCTCTTATCCAAATAGCTGACCCATTTTTATCTATACCAGTTGAGTGTTAGTCTGCGAGTACGAGTACAGCTATAGCTGACCATTTGGCCAGAAACTCTCGGGCTGGGCGTAACAATGCGATCTAAAACTCATTTGACTCGGAAAAAGGATAAAGACTCACCTAATGTTCCTCCTCTTGGAGTGTTTTTATAAGCATTGAGCCTAACGACAAGTACGGGTAGCTAACCACGTCATCTTTAGATTTGATAGTAAAGTAGTAACTGGTACAGCACCTATGAAATATAAGCGCGAACCAGATTTAGCCAAAATATGCAATTTCGTTGTCCTCAATGTCACAATGAGCTTTTTTGTAACAACCAAGAGGGTCAGAATTTTCTTAGGTTTCCGATACCAATTAAGGGTTGGTTAGAGGATTTTTCAAAGAGTTAAAGACGTTTTATTATGTCGTCGGTAGCGAGATTAAAAACTGAAAGCGTAACCACAACTGCGCTTGATGAATAGTACAGCAGGTCCCCAAAGAGCGATTTGGATAACTGATTAAGCAAGTCTGGTGAGAATCACATATCAAAAACAATTTTTTTTTTCATGTAAAAAACAAGAAATAAATAAAAAAACTGGCAGAAAGCACTATGTCGTGGCCTAGTTTGTTTCAATTCATACAAAATTGGCCTGAAGTAGTGCCAAAAGCTATACGGCTTTCCCAAAAAATAGTATTGGCTTTTTAAATTGCAAACCATGATAATATGGTATTCTCAAGAATATTACCAGGGTCTGTGATGAATACTGAGCTTTTCATCTTAAATCTGAAAAGAGATATCGGCTTTAGACGGATTCACATGTAAATCATTTTCCAGGCACCACTGATCTATAATGAGAAGAGAGAGTGGAGTTAAATCTGATGAGTAATTCAGGTGGTTGCCTGGAACTGTCAAAACCAGATGAACCATGACCACTTCGTCAAAGCAACAGGGGTGAAAGCACATCTACCTGCGGGGAACCTGTGGAATCATTGACCAAAATAAAAGTTCTTCTCAAACCTTTTTGCAATATCCGGAACAGTGTCCACAAGGAACTCTCTGTTTGGCACAGATCTCTTAACCGTAGTTACGGTGTAAGGCAGTCTTACTGGATTTGTCTACTTTGCAACCTGTTTAGCATGTTACAGAGCGGAGTGGTAACTAAATGTTAGTCCCTAATAAACATAGCAACAATATTTTTGGAAGATTTCAGAAAAGTTGATATAGACATATAGGCCAAAAAAACGTTGGGGTCGGGGCAGTTCAACTTGCCAATTTTTGTTGAAACCAAAATTAAAAGCGATACATGCTTGGAGTAGATGCAGTAAATATTTCTCAATGGATATCCTCATGCTGTGGCAGATTTGAAGGGTTCGAAAGAGAACAACTGTTAAACCTCATAATAAAATAATATTCAGGCTAAGTCCCAATTACCAATAACATCCAAATTGTTGATGGCTACATCAGTATTGTCGGGTGAAATGGTATTACAGCTCGAAAAATGAATAGTAAAAAAGAGGTCACCTATACTAAGCTAGCCATTAGGTAGACGAAATGAATCAAGTCTACAATTATTTGTCCTGCTCAGCGACTTGTTAAGTCTATAACTACAGCATTCATTTTCTGCTTTCTGGCCTAAGAAAATTATTTTGGAAAAAAAGGCCAGAACATTAGTTGTTCTGACATTATTCTTCCCAAATAGTTTTCATTAAATTTTTAAGATATAAGTGGACGTGATATGTCAAACGCAGTTGTTATTGCTGTTTACATTGCAGAAGCCTGCACATATCCGTAGGTGATTCAAGCACTGAACCTTGTGATATAAATGTTTTGCTTCTTTATATATATTTTTTTAAGCTATATATGCTCTGTATAGCAGATTGTCCCAGCTAGTGCCAGGAAAATTGACAGAATAAGGATCGAGGCCTGAGCCGTCCCAACCAAACATTAGGTTGATAAAGGATCATCCAATAAGAGCTTACGGAAGTTTTTTTGAAATTAAACTGCACTTTTTGATCTCTCCTGGCTGTTTATTAGCCCAAAAACGACAATTTGGTTTTTTGACTTGTCCATGCAGCCAAGAATGCACTTGATCGCCAAACACAAATTTTCGATAAAACAACGGATCAATTTGGAGCTGGCCCAATGCTCATAAACTAAATCGATTAGAATTCAAATTCGAAAAAGAACTTTGAATCACTCTAGACAAATAAATATTATTTTGACAGTTTAGTTTGCTTGTTGGGTACAATATACAATATAGTTGGTCTGCAGAATAGTTGAGCTTACACTTAGTCAATTCCCTCAATGATCATTCCACAATTTGTAAACGCTGTTCTCCTGTAAGTCATGAGGAAATATCAATGAATGCTGAAGACAAATATCATACGAACATGACAGTTGCCACGGTTGAATTCCAATTGGAAAAAATATCTCCAATTGGATCACTCTTTATATCATTTTACAATACGATGGAGTGTTATGTCAATGTAACACAAACAGTTTGGAACTTATAGTTACAATCACTTATCAACAGACCAATAATATTGAATCAACGATTTAACCTCAAACAAACACAGAATAAGATATGATTCTTCCACATGACATAAATGATTCTAAAATTAATGACTTTAGTTATGTAATGTACATATCCAGATCAGTAAACATACAACGGTCGTATCTATATATAGTATGTCTATATACATACATACATAACATATGAAGCTTTAAGTACATTTCCATTAAAGGTATATAATAAAAATTACATTTTTATGTTTTAATGATATTTTATTTTTATTGTTATAACAAAATAATAGCAGCAATAATGAAATTAAAATAAAATATGTAGTCATTAATTCATACATGAGTATATGTATATATAGTTAACATCACCAACCCATCCCATCGTATCATGATGATGATGATGATCAACATCCTCGATGCGTATACCAAAGTGTTGGAATTATTGTAATTACCAGTATATGCTTGCTTTCCTGGCATAATCGTTAACAATTGAACCAAAATATCCACATATGACATTAAATATATATATATATGTGTGTGTGTGGGTGTGGATACCAACTCACACCCGACATCCTTAAAACGATGGCTTTTTATAATTATGTTAAAGTTTATTAAACATATTTATTGAATATAAAATATTTATGATAACAAATATGCGGTGGTACACGCGTTTATTAATCAATTTACTTAATCGAAATGTTTTGTTTTCGTTATTATCGTAGCTATTAATCGATTTATATACAAAAACAAGCAACAAGGATAATGGATTATGTTTGAGCTTTTTTATAAATGGATTTATAAATTAGTCTTTGTGTGTTATTTATGTGTGTGTTTATAAAAGTAATGTCGTTTTAATCCGACGCTCGTAATATGGTTCATAAAATTTGATTAATTTTCGACATTTTCGAGAACAAGACTCTATGCTCGATTATGACGTTTCGTCGAATTATTTATACATAGTAATTGGAAATACTAACTTCAATAACATATATATGCGTATTATGCTTTCGGCTGATGTCTAACGATTCACGGAACTAAATTATAACCCGAAAACGTTGTTACATAGTTTGAAGCTTTGTTCGAATGGTTTTTATTATAAAAATATTGAATTAAATTCTTCGAATCTATATCGAATTCAATATAAATTTTCATCATACATGTTCGGTATTTCAATTTATGGTCGTCGGTCCCCAACTGTTTAGCTATTTTGCATCAGTATAGAACGTAACTAGGTCAACATATTCGCTACACAATAAAACGCATTTGTCTTGAATTCGTTGAATCAGGTCCCACACTATATAAACGGTGGTGCTATATAAACTCTATATCGATGGAATCTCATTCCTTCTTCAAACGTATTACTACACAAAACAGTAGAATTCTTGACAGTTCAATATTATCTTGGGTTAATAATTTGATCTAAAGAATTTCGTGTAGTACCACTAGTTATTTTTTTTCAACCCCTCATGCTCAATTCCTTCGTTTTGAAATCGTAAACAACTACTATATTATCATCTACAAATTGTGCTTAACAAAAGTTCGGTTCATAAATTCTTCACGCCATCAGGGAATCGTTGTGCTGTTATATACTTCACCAATTAAAAAATCTCCAGTTTTCAAATAGTTCTTGGTGCGATTTGAACAGTTTTTTTCAAAGCTATGTCAATCAATTGGTGAACTAAACACATCCAGTGCATGTTTTATATACATTCTCACATAAGCTCTTCTGAGAGACAATCTGGTATACTTCACGTAATATTTCGTGGTTATTTGAAAAACTGACATGACCATCCATATCCGGTTACACTACCAATCTGAGCTGAGGGAAACAATGCCACATTACATGCAATAGTTCTAGAAGAGACTTTGTGAAACCACGTCTCCCTTATGGTTAGCTCAGGCCACCGATTTAAACTAGCCAGGTTTAATAATTGCACCTCAATTATCAATTCCAGGATATTTCGATTTCTGAATTGATCATAAAAACGGAAAGGCTTTATATCATCTCCTGCACTGTAAACATGAATAAAATATTAACTCTATACGAAACAAGAATCTCATAAATTTAACAACCCAAGAACCATAATAGACGAGATGTTATACACCACTGAAGTTGTACTAAACAAACTCAACCGATAGTAGCTATTAGATGAGTCATATTTTTCCCACTTTTTTAAGTGCTCAACAGTTTCTTCTTCTCATCCCCCACACAAATAATCATATGTTTTGAATTTTCATTTGAAACATATTCAGGGAGCAATGCCCTGAGAGAATGCCCAGCAAATTCAATAAAGTGCGTCTATCATAGTTTAAGAAGTACAGTTATCATTGCTTATTTATTGATTCAAAGAAGATTTTGAGCAGTCGACAAGAGATGAGATTTTCCTATCTCTTTTGGTGATCACCAAAGTGACAGTGAATTTCTCGTTTAAGACATAATGACGTTACTCTTAAAATGGGCTCAGGACTCTCAAGAATAGAAGCCACTCCCAAACGGGTCAATGGGCGGAGAAGTAGGATGAGTCCAATGTATGATTTTTTGTATAATAGTTACACTGAACGTGGGCAGTTATGTAAGCCCACTTCCCTCCTTATTTAACAGTGCCCGGAAGGGCTAGTTAAGTTTTTGCTTTGCTTTGTAGGCGAGCGGCTGATCAAAAGATCAAGATTTAGAGGACTCCCTCCATATAGTTTTAGGCCAAGAAGTGCGGCAAACGAGATTATGGTTCTTCAGGCCCCATAAGCTATGCAGAAATCATGATTTATTGCCATCATTGTTGCAATAGTGTTTTATATGTTCACTTCACTCAAATGGATTATGAATCTCTTTCACTCCATTGTCACTTATGGAACTATCCCAGTGACAAGTGTTTATAGTAAGTATAGATCAGAAGAGTATTCAACCCATTAATTTTACAGTTTACTACAAAAGAAAAGAGGCAAGAAGCTGATGTAAAACAAGTCCTTTATAAGCCATTTATCGTTTTATTCCAATCGCATTTGTAATCAAGAATTCGCTTCAGAATATCTCATCAACTAGAAGTACTAGAAAAATTAAGAACAAACACAGTGCTCGTCGTGCCTTAGTTTCAACAATCTACTTCATATACACGAGTAATATCAAACAATTCACAAACTCGTACTGCTGTCTTGAGAAGCTGAACACATTAAACCAAGGGAAAGACGATTGATATCTGAGTAACGATGATCCTTTTTTGAGCTTTTAAGCTCATTTGAGGTTTATCTACCTCTCGATTTTGTAAAAGCTTCACTGTATTGCCGGATTAAATTGAAAATAAACTTTGAAGTTTAAACTCGATGTGATATTTTCAGACCAGTACCCAAAAACCACTATGATGCTTGGTATTCTACGATCTAATAATTTCTCTTACAATGACAAACAGGTATACACGACAATTCTTAGTGCGTCTACGCTTAGTAAAATCCATTAAATTAGTTTTAAAATCGATGCTGACCGCAGACTGTTTTGAGCTAAATCTGAGGTGAAAACAATCCACTGAACAATAGAGAGATCAATGCCATACTATAGGTAAACGGAATTCCTTCATAATCGTTGATTGATGTACCTTGATCGATGTCCTATCCAATCCTTGATTGGTGTACAGCAGTTTTGCTAGAATTTTTCGACTCTACAACATAATGGGAGATATAAATAATCTAGAAAATGTTTGAACGGCGTTCAGAATAAGGAACCTTGCATCTGCTTCAATATTGTCGAACCGTGCAGTGCAACCCATAGTATAGATTCACTCAAAATTATTATCACGATCTCCATTCACCCAAACCTCACTGTAGACCGATGAATTTCTGGTTAAACGAAGTGCTGATTTTTTTTTCACTCCAAAAAACAAATATCAAAAGCTTACAAAAGCTTCCGTAACACGAAACGTTAATTCTGCATTAAAACATCAATTTGACAGTGATGTGACAGGTTACTATACGTGTGTGTATACTAAATTAAAACGTTAGTCGCAGTGACAGATTACAAAAGAGGTGTTGATCGTCTTACTGAGGATGCATTCATTTTGGTTCTGCAATTTATACCTTAAACCAACAGTAGATATTCGGTTTGGTTAAATAGACCAAACTCAGCCAGAATCGAATGGTGGCACTTATTTTGTTGTTTGAATCCGACTTTTAAAAACCGTTCCTTTCCTCGCCTGTATAAAAGCGTTCAATATATATATGGTTTTGTTTTCATGTGACATATGCTGCAAGAGACGACGAGGGGTACCCAAAAATGAATTAGTGATCGCGATTAATGCGAAGATCAAAGTAGGCTTCGTTTAAGCTACTAACTGGTATATGGCAGAGATAATGTCTGAACAAATAAACAAGTCACATTCGAAAAGAGAAGAATGATCAAGAGTTGGATACATTGGGAAATATTGGTGTCCGCATCCAGACTTACGTTAGATCAGCATGATAAAACCATATGAATAAAATATATTTGTAATACCTCTGAAGTTCGAAACATATCAGCTCTATATGGATTGAGGATTTTGTTGCGATTATAAACTGGAAGCAAATTAATGCTGGTGTAAAATTAACCAAAATTTACAACAAAAAAAACGAGTAACATTTATGTCGACTATGCTGGGGACAATAAAACAGTGGCACATGTACGATAGCGGTTGCTTAGTTCCAGCGGATTACACCACTGCCATACAGATGAGTTTTCCTTGCATGTCGAACATTGTGATGTTTTTTCTCCATTCCGCAGCATCGGATTGATTTCCTTCCGATTTTTTGTGGTTTTTTGTGATTTCAGTAGGTGTTCCGATGGTAGACTGGTGCCTAACTCAAGGAATATATTTACGTCACCAGATATAACTAAATACCAACTTAGATAGCACATCCATTTATTACAAGAATTTGGTTCTGAAATCGTATCCAACCTTGCGATGAGCTAGATTTTAAGGTACTATAAAAACTTTATACCACTCACGCGAAAAAAAATCCCGAAACTAAGGAAACTGTAACTTTTCCAACCCAGCTACCGTTCATATATTATATTCAAGTACCAAGTCTTCTTCACATATATACCCAGTCAACCACACTAGAATATCCAAGTATAGTATTTGAATAATATATTTACCTGGTGAAAATTAATTTTGTTGGAGTTTAGTTTTAGTTTTTCGGTTTACTTTATACTTTCATTATATGCATAATTTAGTGGCATGTTCTTTCCTCAGCTTCGCTTGGAACGTTAACGAAAATAATTTTTTGAAATAATCATATTAAGCATATGCAAATTTTAGATAAGAATTTTTTGTTTTCGACATCGTCTTTAAACCAAAATCATAATATATAAGACGAGCATATATATGGTAGGATATAGTGTAGCTCACATAATTAGGTGCAAAAATATGTTGCGCGATTTAATATTTGTTTGTATACATACATATATATGTATGTTCACTCATACAACATGACATGAACAAAAGCTAATGTTCAGAACCGCAAATTGTTAGATAAGACACGAACATTTTTAATTTTTTATTTGTAACAGTGTTTGCAGATAAAGTTTTTGCTTTGAAGCTGGGGGAGTTTGCTGTGCAAGGCTGGGGGAGGTTAAACATATATATATATGAGTAGCTAATAATATGAATATAGGCATCTGCAGCTTGGTATATATTAAAGATGTATATGCTCCTTCGCATGATTAAATATTTTATATATGTTGCTGTACACACACACACACACACACACATACAAAACTGAAAACTAATTTCCTCCGAACCGAACAACTAAACAACATCGTTTTAATGAAATAAAAAATTTGTATTCAATGTCTGTAATATTAAAACAACAAAACTGAACAAATAAAACAAATATATTCTTAGATTAAATTAATTTAAGGAATGTAAAAAAAAATTAAATTTCTATTACGTTATACATACATACGAGCATATAGTATAGAGAGATGAACGAGAATAATATTTGCTTCCACCCACCGCACGTTCACGATATATTGTACATACATAGCATAAATGAAAAGTTCAAATAAATAAATTTGTTGAGAAGAGCAAGCAACATACAATACGATCGAGTAAAAGCTCATTCATGCATAAACAAAGCATAAGAGTAACATATAATAAAAACAAAAATTGGAAATCATAAAGAAGAAAAGCTAAGAAAATGAGATTACACAAGAAGATGCTGTACTATATAATGTGGAACGACAATATAAATGTTGGAATGGCAAATGGAACATTGAAATTAAATTGTATACAAAGTTTTGGTCTAATTTATATATTTTAGGTTCGGGTATGCTAACCAATAATTTAGATGGTTTTCTCATAATTTCTGAACATATAATAAATCCTGAACATATAATTCCAGCAAAGTAGTTTTCTTTCAGTTTTTCTGTTAGTATAAAAATAACTGTCTTTATAGACTGGTCCATATCACAGTTTATATCCAAAAGCACCCAGATTCTTTTCTACAATCTCACATAAAGTTTCAGGTCTCGTCCTTAAATAAGACATCATAAACTTTTCACTTTGGACAACACCATACGCAGTGCCATCTGTTCTAAAAATGTTTAAAATCTACCAATAGTTAGTTTGGTCACTAACAATTTATGTAGAACGGTTTTTTTCACCTTCATCGAGCCCAGATAAGGTGTTTTTTAACTAAACACAGTTAGAATTTTAAAGAGTTTAAAAATTCTATTCAAAAAATAGTAAGAAGATTTTTTAACAGATGGTGCTTTAGTAACATTTAGATTTGATAATAGATGGCGCGTCGTTTTTTTTACAGAAAATCATTTTTACATTTTTTACTCATAAAATATTAAATAACTTTTTGTAAATTATACGTTTTTCACATGTAAATTTACATTGTGTAATTTACATGCCTAACTGTGCAATCAACAAAACGAATTAACTTATTAAAAAATTAATTTAATAAATCTCCGCAAGGCGTCTAATCGACCGTTTTTCCGTTTCTGGCCACTTAATATCGTCAACAAAAAAATCTAGATATTGACGACTAATCTTAGTCACAATATATGAGTTTTACCCGATGTCCCATACATTCTTCTCCAAGCGCACCTGTAACGAAGCAAAATATTTTTATCAGAGCATATCATTCGAATGCACCCGAATGTCATCCTACGCAACTCTGTAAAAACGTCTCAGTGTCGTTCTTGTCTTCGTATTCGTATATATTAACGACATTACAGTTGGAAATGTAAATTACTACATGAAATTTATGCGATTGTTTACATGTAAAAAACGTGTAATTTACAGAAGGTTATTGTTAACATTCTATGTGTAAAAAATAATTGGATGTAAACAAATGATTATTGTGTCACTGACGTGCCAACTTTTATCAAATCTGATTGTTAGTAAAGCACCATCTGTTAAAAAATTGGCTTACTATTTGTAAGCCAATTTTTTTGACTATCTACTCTAATGTAAAAACAATTTTTCTTTTAGATTAGAATGATTAGGACGTTTCGAGTGAAAGTCACCTTAACCGGTTCAGGTAAAGCTGGAAATAGCTTTCCAATCAATAATCTTGACAAGAAAACCAACAGATTTTGCAAATTCCGCATTTAACCAATTGTTAATGACCTGAATGCCGAGAAACCTTTTACATTTGAACCCCATACTATACCCCAGTACTATACCCCAGTCCAACTGCCACTCAATAAAAGGTCGAACAAACGAAAAATAAGAACCATTAGAATTTCATCAGTTGATGTATAAAGTCTTGGAGTGGTAATCGGCTTTGATTTCCTTGTCTGGTCGAAGTTCAATTTGTTTCCACAAAATTCAAAATATTTTTTTTGTCATAATTCTTCTTAAAACTCTTGAATCATAATGTAAATCTGGATCCAATCCTACAGTTGCTTCAAAAATTAACATCAACATCTAGTCCACATAGCTACACCATAATCTAGTCGCTTTATAATATTGGACCCAATAATTTCATCCGCAGTATCAAAACCAGATATTCAAAAATTATATTTGTGTGTGACTATGTGCTGCTCAATAGCGACCTGAATCAACTAAAAAACCTGAAGATGTCCTATCATGTCACGGTATATGACCAGAAAAATTAAAAAGTACAGAAGAAGTGAGCTTTGTGACGTTTACAATCGGTTAGTGATTCAACAATCGATCAAAGTATTACAATATGGTGGCCGGTTTTGAAATTAAATTGTTTGGTTTAATAAATATTACAATACATTTTTTGGAAACCGATAAACTGCACATCCTCTTTACAAATGAGGTTATAAGCTCAAAAGGTGAGCAGTTCGCATAATTATTGTAAATAATTATTAATATATAAATATTCGCATAAGTGTTCGCATAATTATAAATATATAAATTAATAAATAATTATTAAATGCCCGATAATCATTCCAATCATTGTGAATAATAATTGTGCTTGTAAAATCCCAAATAAGAGGAACAACAAATGCACCACGTGAAAGACAATACCATACGCAGTGCCATCTGTTTTAAAATGTATAAAATCTAACGATGGTTAGTTTGGTCACAAATAATTTACATAGAACGTTTTTTTTCACCTTCATCAAATCCCAGATAAGGTGTTTTTTAACTAACCACAGTTAGAATTTTAAACAGTCAATTGTTTCAAAAATTCTATTCCAAAAATAGTACGAAGATTTTTTAACAGATGGTGCTTTAGTTACATTTAGATTTGATAATAGATGGCGCGTCAGTTTTTTTTATGCAATCAACAAAACGAATTACTTTATTAAAAAATTATTGATTTCATAAATCTCCGCAAGGTGTCCAATCAACCTTTTTGGTTTCTGGCCACTTTATATGGTCAACAAAAAATCTAGATATCGACGACTTAACATGGTCACAATATATGAAAATTACCCGATGTCCCATACATTTAAAACTTCTCTATGGACCTGCAACGATGCAAAATATTCTCATCAGAGCATATTATTCGAATACACTCAAATGTGATGCTACGCAACTTTGCACAAACGATTCAGCTTCGTATTAGTATATAATATATAAAAGACATTCTAGTTGCTTCTCAGTAGAGCGTGTAAATTACTCCATGTAATTTACAAGGTTGTTTACATGTAATTTACAGAATATAATTGTTTACATTCTATATATAAAAAATAATTGTAGGTAAAAAAACGATTATTTTGTCACTGACGCGCCATCTATAATCAAATCTGATTGTTGGTAAACCACCATCTGTTAAAGAATCGGCTTACTATTTTACGAATTGAAATAATCAACTGTGTACAATCTTTTTGCGACTATCTACTGAAAGTCAAAATAAGTTTTATCTAAGATTAGGATACTTACGAATGTTTCCGTTAAAAGTCACGTTATCTGGCTCGGGTAAAGGTCAAAAGATAGCTTTCCAATCAAAAATCTTGACCAGAAAACTAACAGATTTTGTAAATAGTATTTATTCATGTTAATTGCTTATGATCAAATCGAATGCTAACAACCTTTTACAAATTATCAAGATGTTTTAAATACTGCTCAAACGAGGCAGATACGTTTAACATGTTGTCTTAATAATAAGAGAATTGAAATCTTAACTACACTCCGGAATCAAAATGTCATTCAAAGAAAGCTCGAACAAACTAAAAAATGTTACGATGGATATTTTATATTTGCTTGAACTTAATATGCCTCGTAATATGTATCTCCAAAACAGATTGCTTAGATAGACACATACAGACAGACCTGTAACAGATTCTGTCTCAAAAACATTAACCAATTTGACAAACTCCTTCTTTCGATGTCTATATATTACAAAATGAGCAAATATTTTCATGACCAACAATGACTTATCGTTTTTCAACAATTTTTGGGTTGCCACTGCACAGTTAATACTTCTTAATTAATTAAACACCAAAAGATGAAATACACGATATATTCAGAGGCATACTCAGAGTTTCTCAATTAATTCAGTCGTAAGTTTGTTTGTAAAAATAGCTTTAAAAGCTTATCAGAAAAATGATATGTAAAGTCCTGAAATGGTAACATCTATTAATGAAGGTCCTGGAATGGTAACATCTTTTAATGCCCGGCAATCCTTTCAAGGTCTCAATCTCTGTTCTTTTTTCAACGGATAAAGGCCATGTAATACTTTGTCCACATATTCCTTGAAACGTATTCTCAAAAAAAATCGTGGACAATAATCTTCAGGACTTTTTTGATAAAGTTTATAGACTTTATCGGATTTTTTTATAACGATAAAGATTTGCACTTTAAAATTGTTTGAATTTTGACCATCGAAAATTTACCAGCATGTATACAAAGTATACTCCCAATTTTAAACAACTTTTCTAACAAACCACCGGCATGTTTGAAACCTTCTATCGTTAACTGAATGCCAAGGTGTTGGTAAGAGGCAATACTAATTATTGGAGCTTAGAAATCACAAATATTTGTCTTGGAATCAAAGCAACAATGAAGATAGAACTTCAGCGTTCAGGTAACAAACAAATCATTCTATATATTAAGACAGATTCATGTGTTTGATGTAAAGTGGTTAAAGAACATGTTTAATTGTTTCAACAATTTGAACTTCAACCATTTACATCACCAAAAAGGGCATAGTATATTGAAGAAACTTCATCTGTCCAAAATTGAGTAAGAAAGTTTGTCTGAAATTTATTTCTATTCTAAAAAGAAACTTGATAATCTTATAAACCATTTGGTCTTTCTTGCTTTACGTTGCAGACCAACTATTCAATAGAAAAGAAATTCTTTCCAATATAATGGAAGATACAGAAAAATAACTGGTAACTCTTTGAAGAGTCCTGGACATTATGTGTATACTGCTTTATTGTACAAATTATTACGAATGGAAGGATCGGTCTTTAATCTCGAGTCTTGGTTTTAGGTGTTTGTCGGGCAGTACCTTTGTTGAAATTTGTATAGCAATTAAGCTTGAAGGTTCAGATATACGATTTAAAACAGTATATGGGTTCACGACTGAGACTATAAATTCCCAGATGATATCAAATAAATATATTGTTGTTGAAATAAAATTCAGAGAGAGGATGATCATGAGATTTGGATTACTGTGGTAGTCAAACGTTACAGACTTTGGAGAAAGTAACTTAAGAAGCGTTTCAAATATTTCCAACTAAGATCCTTAACTATTGCCAGGACCAATTACTTTATTAGAGTGATCTAATAGGATGTCCTTTTTCCAATTGATATTTTCATTGGTATTTATGCGTGACAACTGTCCTGTTTATATGACATTAATGTTCAGTATTCATTAAAATTTCACTATGAATTGACTTACGCGAAAACAACGTTTACAAATTGTGGAAATTTATTTCAAAAATCAGTGTTAAGTGAACAATAATTGTCGGGCTCTTTGACCATTTTATAGTGTTCATAAACGTCCAACTGAACGAACTATTTGCGAAACAATCAATTAATTTCGAAAAACTTTTTCATTATTGGATATTCATCATTCGACTAGAGTGCATACAATATTGTGAAAATTGCTGCTGTAGCTGAAAGTGTACGAGAAGACCGCAATCAATTCGTCGCCGTTCTCAAGCTCTGTGTCGTTTATATGGCACACTGTGGTGTACTTTTTTTTCTTGATCTTGGTTTTTTTCTGATATCGTATTCGGATTTTTTATGATATCGTACAATTCGATCTAATTTTCAGATTATGAAATTGTTGGCTCAAGTGACAGCATGAAGTTAGCAGTAATGTTTTTGTGTAATTCACTTAAAATGTCTAATTTTCGCTAATACAAAATGAAATTTGACTACTAAATAGCAGTCGGATGTTAAGGTACGATTTTTGAAAAAGGCGATTTCGTTTTGCCTTTTTAGTTTCCAAATAGCGGATTTATCAATATCGAACTAACAATATAGCAAAATCCGCTTTCGGATCCCATATCGATTATTTCATATTAGCCGCCCAGCTTGTTCAATAATTGAAGCCGGTTTATCCTTCTTTAATCGATTTGGTTTATGGCCATAGGTAGAGTTTCTGCTCGAGAAATCTCGTCTCGAGATTCTCGAGAATATTTCAAATATTTCCTCTCTCGACAAACATAAACCAAAATATTTCGAGATTCTCATTTCTCGAGAAATATAGACCAGAATCTCGAGAATTATAACTTCTTTTTATTTAGCGCCATCATGAAATATTTATCTTTTGTAATGAAATAATTTTTGTTTTTCAATTTTGTTTCTAGTGTTCGAAATTAGATGTCACTAAAATAATTTGAATGATTTTATTCAAATTATTTTAATATCACAGGCGAAAAATTTCTTCCTGAAAATATAGTTTAATAAATGTTTGATATTATATATTAGCTTTAATTAATAAATTTCACAATTTTGGGTAGAAACAAAGTTTTATTTAGTCCCAACCAAATTGTATTAATATGTCTGGATATGAAAGCGAGGATGTTTGGTTATATGTATAGTTGATAGAGACAAAGCTACTTGCAAACTACGGTACTCTAAGTCACTCGCATGCAAAGGATCATCAACGACGGGTTAACATCGCCATTTCAATAGTGTCCATTATATGAAACGAAAATCAAAACAATCTTCCAACGCCATTTCTTAACCGACACCCAAAAGAATGAAACGTATCGGCGAGTTTTTTTACATCAACATCCGTTGATGTAAAAAAACTAAAGTCTATCACTGGCAATTGTATCTTAACTTGCTGCAAACGATGGGATTTTAATAAATACCATAAATAAAAGTTCCTTTATCAGAAACAGTTTGCAATTACAAGGGTTTTTACTTCCGAAAAATCCTTCAGATGTGATGAATCTAATTTATAAATTTTCCAATAGTGTCAAAAATCAAATGTTATCCAATATTAATGATATGAAAGCGGAAAACAAAAAATTTAGTCTGTCAATAGATGAATAGACCAGTTTCCGTACCTAATATATAATCTGTACATTTATATTTATCTGATGGAACTGAAAATTTAGGTTTAATGAGAATTGAAGGTTCATGTCCTGCTGATAAGGCCATCGATATGGTAACAGAAAAAATTTGTTCGTTTGGTTTGAATTATGAAAGAGACATAATTTCTACCACAAGTGATGGAGCCAGTATCATGCTGAAGTATGGTAGGTTGTCGCCAGCTTTCCAAAAATTATGTTGTAATCACGCTGTTCACTTGGCAGTAATGATAGTTTTCTATACGAAAAAAATCCTGAATCAAATGAAATAAATGAAAACGAATTTGTACCTGATAACTTTCAAATAAACGGTAACATGCAGCTTAAAAGTACAATTAATAAAATTAGGAGTGTTGTAAATTAATCCAAAAATTCCCCAGTTCGAATCAGTATTCCAAAAACTAATTTCAAGGACATGATTTCTGACTTAAAGGAACTGCAGCTGTTTTTAGATTCTAAGACACGATGGAATACAATCGAAACTATGATTAAACGTTTTTTAAAACTTAAACCAGCCATTTTGAAAAACCTTTGTGAAGTTAGCCCAAAATTTCATCCCAAAAAATGTGATTTTTAATGCTGGTAATACTGTTATATTTGTTTTGACATACAAGACACTATCATGATAGAAAATGCTATAAATAAAAGCCAAAAATAAATTATATAAACTATGAAAAAATGATTTTTGTAACAGATTTGTACTAGGCAAAAATGTGTAATAATAAAGTTGTGGTCAAACAAGATTTAAGTGGAGTGATAACCCATCACATATTTTTAATTAACATAAATAAAAAAATTAAGTCTAAATTTTTTATTTATGTGATAGTAATCGCAAAACAGATATTATAATTCAAGTTCTAATGATAACAATCTCATAGTCAGTATTTAATTAAAATTGTGTCTTCGTGAAATACTCATTTCTTACATATACAAAATTCACTATTTTGCATACATCTCAAAAGTAAGGGTGTTGATCAAGATTCTAGTTATGATTTTTCATTAGTTCAAACCTTTATCTATACATGTGCAAAATATTAAGAAATTGTGATCGGGACGTGGGTGGCTAAGGGAACCCCACAGGGAAAAGTCCTGTCCCCTCTTCTCTGGAACATAGCACGTCAGCAGATGGCGGAGATAATGACCACTCGAATATCAGCCATATCTCAGTGAGAATGTCTTCCAACAGAAAACTCGACGATAAGTAGATCGTAAAGGAAGGAACTGCCAAATCGAGACTACATAACACCGACTTGTGCTTCGAGAAAATGTTCCTCCCCCAAAGAAAAAGGATCAACAACCTAACTTTTGAGATATATGCAAAATAGTGAATTTTGTATAGGTAAGAAATGAGTATTTTTCGAAGACACAATCTGAATGCCATACAGACTATGAGATCCCAATCACAATTTCTTAATATTTTGCGCTAGTATAGATGAAGGTTTGAACTAATGAAAAATCATAACTAGAATCGTGATCAACACCCTAACTTTTGAGATATATGCAAAATAGTGAATTTTGTATATGTAAGAATTGAGTATTTTTCGAAGACACAATCTGAATCAAATTCAAACTATGAGATTGTTTTCATGATAACATTAACTTTGATTATGTTTTTTGAGATTTCTATTACAAATTAAAAAATATGAATTGATTTATTTATTATATTTAATTTAAAATATATAAAAGTTTATCATTCCACTATGATGAGTGATATTTTTTTTCTGGGCTGAGAGTAACTTTCGTGATAGTTTTTGTGTCATATAGATTTTTTTGGGCTGATATTGGAAAATATGTCATGATATACAAATTTTTTGGGATGACGCAATATATTTTGAATATATTATAGCTAATTTTTGGCTGACACTGAAAAATGATAGAAAATATGTTTTTAGTGTTGCCATAGCATTTTTTTGGGATAGAATTTGGGTCAACTTCACATACATTTTTGAAAACACTAAATGATCTCAATCTTGGGCGGCTATGGGATTCTAGAACTGATGATGTGGCTGCCTGTATTATTTACGAAAGTCTAACGCCAGTAAACAAATCTATAGAGGCGTTTAGCCACCAAGGTGCGTCATTGTAAACCGCGGAAGGCATTTTAAAATTTTTATTCAAATCTCTTTAGAAAAATAATTCCGAAATAAGTAAAAAATTACTTAGTGAAATTAAAACCCAGATTTCAAAAAAGAGGGACAGTTTGATAGTTTCCGTGCTAAAATTTCTTCAAAATCCACAATTTTTAACGTAGCCTAAAGAAGTTGAGTTTTTTTCATTATCGTCAAAAAATGAAATTATCGAAACCGTCAAATCGTTGTCCCGGAGATTATTTCAAAATTCATAAAAATGTCCAGACGAAAATCATTCTGCTTTTGCACTTGATTTTCCCGGTGATAGTTCGTGTGGTATTCTTTTTTTTCGTTTATTTCTATTCCTTCTGTTTTGGGGCTCAAGGCACTCCCAACTCTATCGTGGTTCGCTTATTTACGTCCATACCTTACGCTTTACAGCCAAATCGAGGACGTACGGTTATAGGTCCGATTTACCCAACCATCTGCACATTGCATAGCTCCATGCCAGCCTATAGTACTGACATGAAAGATAGGTTGGCCCATGAATTCTGCACTCCAACAAGAGGTCATAGTTGTGTTCATTCACACCACCGATCGTAATCAAGTGGTGAAAAATTTTCATATATTGAGGGATAAACAAATATTCTCGAAAATCTCAAGAATAGTTATTTGAATTCTCGAATTCTCAAGATTAAAAGTTGTCGAAAAATTCGAGAAAACAGTTCGAGTATACAGAAACTCTAGGCGTAGAATCCAATTTATCGAAAAACTGTGTTCAGCAATTAAGCCCATTTTTGGCTGAAAGACGTACAATTGTTTGATGAACAGCCTAAAGAGATTAAAGAGCTGAAATACGTTTATGGGGTAGGTGGGAAGAATTTGTATGGCAAAAAGATTTTATGATCTATCGCTGTTTGATTACTTTTACGGCACAAAAAGCAAATTTTTATTATTAAATTGATTTTAATGCGTTTTATATCAAAAATAAATTCCGAAAGTGGTTTTTGGATCACCCTTTATATTGTAAAAGTACAGGCCATTCCAATCTGAGCTTAATTCAAAAGTTTTTACACTATTCTGCAACAATGGCACAAATTTGGACTTTTATTTTAGGATACTGAATCTAAACCCATTATTGAATCAAATTTAATGGCTTTCCTTGTCATATGTGGTACCGCGATATGAAACAGCTGTGAAGCTTTACAGTAGATTTTATTAAACCTTCCTTGTGCCAGCTAGGCGAGTTCAGTCGCCAAAAAAATTATCCAATCAAAAACAAATTCATTTAACATTGGTTGACTCCAAAAATAGTAATCACTGACCAACAACCAAATTTCCGATAATCTGGGCGCATTCAGCCTCCACCCAGAGATAAAAAAAAATACCAAAATTTTCGCATAAGCTATAACAACAAAACAATTTGGAGCCAATCAAAACGTTATTATGTTTATTATCGCATCAAACAACAAAACTATTACAGCATAATAAAAATAAATTAAAGCAAAAACATCGACTAGAACAAGAAGATAATTGACCAACCAAAGATGTAAGATAAAAACCAATATGAACCAAAAAAAAAATATATAAAAACGACAACAACTTTTCTTCTCGTCTTAATACGATCTTTGAATACCAACCAAACAAAAAAAAATAAATAAAACCGATTTAAACCGAATGATGAGATAATTTTCCAATTTTCTTCAAATTAAAATGGAAATTTTTATATATTATCTGTGTCTGTGTGTGTGTTCGTACAGTGGCGTATACACATTTCAGATTGACCTACTCATACACACACATGGATTCTTATGTATTCAGCATATAAATAAATAAGTTATGTAATTTTTTAAAAACTAATTCAAATATTTACTATTTAAACATTTAATATTTAAGTTTTAATATTTATATATTATTTATATAATTCCCTAACATTAAATAAAATTAAACAAGGTGGTTTGTTTACTTTCTGACGATGATGATGGAAAATCTAAAGTAAATACACAAAAAAAAAATCATATACGGAATATTTGAGGTGCACACATCCACCTAACGTTTGTATTATAGTTTTGCTTTGTGTAAATCAAAGTGGATCCTGGATACGTACATCTGTATGTATGTGCTTTTCTAGGGATGTAAATAGTACCAGATGGCGGAATTTGTGCTTTTCCCATATGCTTTCACTCTACATGTTTTGTTAGCATAACAATTTTGGCTGGGTTTGTCTATAATTTATTCGCGCGTAGAATGGGTGATAGATCGCTTTTGTGGGATTTCAACTATAAACACTATATAACCTTTTGTAGAATATGTAATTATTAGGTACGGGATACAGGCATGACGACTACGGTGGAAATACTTTGTGAAAATATTTATTTTTCTAGCAGAAACCATATTTTAGATAATATATTGATTTTGAGTCTCTTCATTAACTACTCTGTTGATTTAGTAAATTTACCAAAATATTGTCTCGTATATGGTCTATCTATCAAAATTTGTAGACTATTCAAAATATAGGAAAAAAGATACAGGGTGGGCGCTTTGTCAGCCTTTCTCCTCATTTTGATATTAAAAGTACTAGCAAATCGGAATTTAGCCGTTACAAAAGGTTGTCCGTTACAATTTCAGCTCCAATTATATTGTATTGACAGATAAAGCTCCCTCGATGATTTGTGCTGGATCGTTTTGGTCACCAGCCAGCCCTTAATATACTGCCCTTACTACACCGAGCATACTTAAACATAATAAGCTTTTATTTAATTCACGACCGGTTTTATCAACACTCTGTACCAGTTTAACTTTTTCCCATAGGCAAGATATTTTGACTTTAGTAATGGGAAAAGAGGATATAAAGCTCGATTGCTAGTGGCAAGATCGATATTGATATTTTCTTCATCACTAGTATCGTGAAAATAAGTGAATATTTAGGCTTTTGAAACAAACGGAAGCTGACTACTAATCTAGTGAATCAAGTATCTCTTTCACTTCGGTAACACTTCTCACAGATTTGGGAGGTGTTTCACTTTAAAGAAGAATGTATATTCCAAAATTTTACTTTTTTTTAGATAACTGCTCACTAACGAGCTCAAAGCTCGTTTGGTTCTTTTTAGTCTCCTGCGTTACCAAATGTTCATTATTCTTGATTCATGCTTTGTTGCAAATCTTTTTATGTCGTATTTTATACCAGAGTGCATTGATTATACTACAAAGTACCTTATTCTGGGAGTTTTGCATCAGTTTGATTTTTAGTAATCCTATAGTACAACCCCAAAGCTGAATGCCTTATAGACAGATCGGATTTAGAACCTGTAAAACAGTATTTTGTCGCATATGCTACATTTTGACCTTCGTTCAATTAGCCAGACCAATTGTCTATATTTAAGATCAAGATCTTTTTGTATCCAGTGTCATTTCCAAGTATTTTCGTAGAGTAGCGAATCACATCGTTTAAGCCAATTATCGGCGGATTAACCAATGATTCATACGTAAATTTGGCATGGGCAGATTTTAATTAATTGAGTTTGATTTTCCATCGCTTGGTACACTAGTCAACTTTATCACTTGCACATTGAAGTTACAACTTCTTCTACAGTTTGCCTTGTTGACTATGGTCGTTTATTTCAAAAACACATGTACAGTCTTTATAGTTTAATTGCAAACAGGCGATGTTTTTCATTCCATGTACCTACATAAGTAGTTAGGAGAGTTGCAAAATATAATCAGTTGAGTCGTGGTTTGGGGCGTTAAGGAATTTAAACAGTATACATTAGAACGAATCGGGGTAACTATTGGAACGAATCGGGATCTATGGAGATATTTTTTAAATTATCGATATCTCGTCACCATCTGGTAACATATAATGAATTTGTTATAATAATGTTACAACTTTCACGGTTTGTATTGGCATTATTGACTTCTCGGCCGATGATCAAAATAAAAACGACGAAAGAAGAATCATACTTTACTTTAATTAATTCACTTAATAAATTGGAAAGATTAGCTCTTGGTCTCCATAACAGACATACAAATATTGCATTGTTCTCTGTTGGATTCGAGCCACGTTCTGTTTTTACTGCTACTACGTACACTGCGTACTAAAACCACTTGACTATTGACAGGTATGATGTTGAGGATAGGCTTATTCGTTACAACAATTATCAACCAATCTCGATTGAATTCATGTCAAAATAAATTCTCCATTCCCATGATATAATGCTGATTTAACACGATTTGAGAATCGTCACAGAACAAGATACTCAGTATAAAGCTATATGAAGGAACTTAAATTGGTTACTTTATAAAAAGGAGATAGGAGTTGTACTTGGGTCTCTTTGCAACTATCGAAGCTGCACGTGATATCTATCTAGATTTTTTAAACCTTCGACAAAATTAACAAATTAATTATCGTCTGGGAGGTTGAAATGCAACTTCATTCCAGTTAGGTGGTTGCACTCCTAACTTTTGGATCGTTGGCAATTCGTAAAGTTACATTTCTCTCGGTCTTGTTTCGAGAATTATCTTTGGTACCTCAAGGCAGTCGCTTAACTTGCTGTGGAATGAGCCTTTCAAGTGTGGTTATCTTCATATCTGAGTTTTCTGACCAGGCTTAGTTCGAAATTTCGTGTCACTCAAATAAGACTTTTACATTTTTCAGATTCTCAGACAAAATTAAAACTCTCTCCCAATTTCCGAACAACTCATATTCTCGCAACGTTTCAATCACCTTTGAACGAGGAAGAGATAAACTCGTTCAGAATTACCAAGTTGATTGAAAACTAGATTAGTGGGTTAGTCTTGTATCCTGAACTTAAGAAAAAAAACACACTATGTATACAAGGGCAGAGTGAAAAGTCTGGTGAAATTGCAAAAGAGGGCGCCACAATCGCAAATCACAGATGTCATGTGACAATACCATCTGTCACTAGACCAAATTAGAATTTTCAGACAAATCTGTCATTTACCCATTGTTGAGTGTTGAATTTTCTTACAATCGACCAAAAATGTATGTTTGTGACGAGTTACTGACGACTTCAGAGGCAAGGTTGCCGATGTTCAAGTAAAATAAAAAGAAGATTTTGCGTCGTTTATTTAAGATGGATCCATCATTATACATCAGAGGCCAAAGAACAATCGATGTGGCATATAAACCACATCGATTACTTTCAAAATAGGATATCAGTCTCTTGTAACTTATTGGACCATTTTAACTACGTTTGAAAAGAAAAATGACCTCGCGAAGAACAAGTTTTGTTCCATCAACACAATGCTCGGATGCACACGTGGGTAGTTGCCATGGCCAAAATCGACGAAATACGCTTCGAATTGCTTCCATATCTGCCATATTCTCCAGACTTAGCCTCCTGTGACTATTTACTGTTTGCAAACTTGAAGAAATTGCTCGGTCGATAGAGATTCGGCTTTAATGAGGAGATCATCGATGGAACAAATGCGTATTTTGAAGGGTTGAAGAAATCGTATTTGTCGGATGGGATTAAAGAATTGGAAAAACGTTGGACTAAGTGTGTCGAACTCAAAGGCGAAGACGTTGAAAAATAAGTTTTTTTATGCAGAATATTATTCCTTGTTTCAATTTAACCAGACTTTTCAATCTGTCTTCATAACTTGGTACGAAAAGTAAAAACTTCGATGACGCGAAATGATATAGTTAAGAGACTCTTGAAAAGTATGTATGTATACATAACATGTCAATACGATAGCCTGGCATGGAGTTGTACAAAGTGGAAATGGTTCTACATATATTGGGTCTATGTAGCCGAATGAACCACCGATCCTTATGAGATTGTGAAAATCCTTTTGTATCCTCCGTCTTTAAGACTCCCGAACCTAGTATCATCTGCTGCAATTGCCACAGATTAAGATTAACGTTAACATGATTATGAAACTATGATTTTCGAAATGAGAATACATGACACACTACAGTTCTCATTTCATTTGACAGTTTATCATAATTCGTGTGGTTTAAAAATATTTTTGTAACAACTCTCCACCCAAATTTTCCTATTTCTAGGTTTACGTTTATTTTCCGTTAATTTATCGAATTCTGTATTAATTTTGTTTTTTAAACTTCAATTTTTATTAGAAAAAATAAACAATACACGAAAAAACTAATATTTATAGTTTTCGCTATTTACTAACTGCATAACTTGGCACTGTCGTCACTAAAATGCCATGCGATGAGAAAAAATAGCTCATTCCGAAACCATGTTTATACCAAGTTGCAAACCATGGTTAGTAGTGACACATTACAACGAAATCATGGTTAACTCGAATTCCTGATGAAATTCATAAATCAACTGCTAGCAATCTAAAACCACCATTTTGGAATTTAGGACTCTCACTGCTACATGAAAATTTGCCTGCAACAAGTGCATCGAAATTCTAGAAAACTAATTGCAAGAATTTGGAATCAATTTTAGTAACATTGTTGCAATAAAACAGAAGGTACAGCAGTTATGAAAAGTTGGGACCATGTTCAAATACTCACCATCAGCTATGTTTTACGCAAGTTGTCCAATTGGCAGTAGTAGCAATATTGTTCAAGAAAAATGTAAGTTAGAAAATGAAGTTACTTATTCTGAATCTGTAGTCTATGAAGAAGACGAGAGGGATGATGATTTCTCTGAGTGTTTAAGTAATAATAACAGATGATTCGCAAGTTTCATACAATATATCCCATGACGACTTATATCCGGTTATCAATAAAATACGACGAGCTGTAAAAATATTTGGCATTCACTCATTTCTGGATAGCAAAACCCGTTGTTACAGTTTATTGGCTATGCAGGAACAGTTCTTCAATTTAAAATCTGCTGTTCGAAAAAGTTCCATAGACTTAAATATCGACATCAGCTTTTCCAAAATGAATTAAACCTAGCTAAGCATATCAGACAAAATAGCGACAAAAACACTGATTCATCTGATGATTATCCAGAAATACTTTCTGAACCATAACCGGTTACGGTTTAAGAAAGATTACAACTCGTAATTCAGAAGAAACACGAAGTAAATTTGAACAATGAGCGCGACCCAATTAATACCAAAAAGTCTTTAAAAATAATAATAAAAAATTTAAAAGCTATTAATTTACCGGTATATTATCGGTAAATCGGTAAACCGAGCCAACTTTTATCATTTACTGGTAAATGAAATATTCGGTAAATTTGCAACCTATACGTATAACCAAACACCAGAACATTTCGAAAATCATAACTTGAACAACATCCTTTGTAATCAGGTGATATCAAATTCCGTCTGAATCTAGTGTCTATCAAACCCTATTCAAACCACGAGCGGATTATTATTTTTGGCTTAAATGCAGCTCAAAATTATTCGAAGCTTTTTCATCAGTGTTAGCACCGATTTTAAAAAATTCCCAAGACGACAGTAGCAACGATTATAATAATGAAACCTACTTCTAGATATTTGGACGAGCCCGTAAAGTTTTCAATATTTGTGGAGGTTGTTAAAATTTAAATCTCTGGGTAACGATACCATAACGCAATTGATTTGAAAAGGTTGCTGTTGATGACAATGTCTTCACGGCGTAGACCAAAAAGACATCATCTACGCCCTGGATTTAGATATAATGGCGTAAGGTGATCCTAAAAATTGGTCATAAATTTTAAAAGCTTATTAAAAGCTGTTTTAATTTCTTTTTTTATTAGTGTTATCCGTCACTCAGGCTATATTGGATCATTTTGATATCCCATTATATTACTTAACGTTTCTGCTATAGGTCCCATTTACGTGTAGAAACCATTGCAGCCTATAGTACTGACACGGACGGTGCCATCCATCACATCCTGCGCTTGTCGGGATTTGAACCCGGCACCTCCTGCTCCATGCCGCAGATTTTAAACCACTGTGCAACTTGGGCGGTATAAAAACTCATACTTCCTAATTTATACGAGATTCAGACCTACTTTTTTACACATCAGGGGGTGTATATAGACAAACATGAAATCATCTCAATATGGAAAGTAGATACAGATTAATTATTTCTATACACCCATCCCACAACACACGTTCATTAGTGATGAGTAATTAATCAAACGAAAAACCAATCAGCTCATAAATTAATTTTACTATGTACGAGTATATATATACAATCTCGCACGGATCCGCATATGCCATCGTACATATTATATACTCGTACACACCGAGTCTCGAAGAGTAAAATCAAACATAAAACATTTTTGTTATAAATGTGGATAAATCTAAAGTAAATATCAATCCTGATTTCGTTACACATATAAATTGGATTTTTATCTTCCATTCTCCCATATATACATAATATATAGACAGAAATATCTCATAAATTTTATCATCAAATCAGACATTTAGCCACTCACTCCTCTTGTCTACATATACTAAGCATATAACTACAGTACACAGCAACTCTTGGGTACATATTGAAATAAATTTGTATCATCTCAACGCATCATTTAATTTTTGCTAAAAATTAAACTTTTTTTTATTATATTTTAGGTTTGAATTGTTGTTGTAGTGTCCACACCCAACAATACGACCCCTCTTCACACCCCATCTCGACACCGACCAAGTTTTATTTAATACTCAGTATTTTTATGTTATAACTTTACAACAATAAAAATTTATGAAAATTGGAAATTATTGACTTCAAAATGATATTCATTTCGTTTTTGTACAATACTGTGTATGTATACGTGTGTGTACACTATATGTGTGTGTAAAGCTTTCGTACAACAATATAAATCGAGAATAAAATTTATTTAAAACAATTTTTTTATTATCAAAAATTCATAAATTTATAGATGACGATATTTTTTGTGCCCAATTTAACAACACACAAACGTATCCACCCCCCACACACACACACACACTGGCATACAGGGCAAAAAAGCCTTTTATTGGTTTTAATTTCGGTTGTACACTTGTATGTTGTTCCCTGCTTTATTCGTCGTCGACATTTCGAATGTACTCGTCTATATGTAGATTGTACAATGTAGAAGCTATTTGCCATCCACATTATACAACAGAAGCGTTTTATTGTGCTGGCCTTTTTTGTATACATACATATATATATTTGTGGCGGTGGTAGTTTAAATTAGCATGAGAGTAAAAAATGAAAATCTGGAAAAATAAAAAGTTTCGGGCCATTTTAATTGAATGATGCCAACATTTTTTTTATGTTAGAATAATAAAATTCCAACAACGACCGAACCAAAATAAATGTCGATTTCGATATCGTGCTAGACAATTTTATTAGTTCAATTATGTTGTTCCGATAGAAGTTTTATGATTTATAATTTTTTTCGGGGAGGGGGTTTTTGTTTTTTTTTTGGGGGGAAAGGGATTGGATATACAGTCAACGGATAAATAATGTTAAATCGATTTTGCAGAGAGTTCAAATGATAGTGGATAGTTTAATTGCCCGTTTCAAATATCATAAACCGCAATGGATTGGCTATAAAATATATACTTCGCCAAGGCTTTTATAATTTTACGTTCTTTAGATATAAGAAAAGAAGTTATTCAAGATCATAAAAACATGGGTGAATATCGTTTGCTGTAATAGTCGTACATCAGCTAATTAATCACGGTGATAAAGGTTATATAGTGAATGGTTATTCACAGTTAGGCCTATATTGGTATAATTGTGAAATAAGGCTAAGATTAGTCACACATATCTTCTTCAGAAATAGTTCCTGTGTTGATTGCTGCATTTTTATTAGTTTTGTTAACTACCCGTATAAAGAAGACACAAAATTTAAGAATGTACGTCATTACAAAGCTTCGGCTTCGATCTGTATTATTTATGAGCCCAATGCAAGTAGCTCTAGCATCTTCTCTCCACTTTCATGCCTACCTTCTCATGGTCATTGGTGAACTCTGTTATAAATAGAACAAGTTCTATTGATAATGAATCTAATGATAAAACAAACTAAATAATTCTGCTTTCAAATAATAGACCGAATCAAATTTCAACAATATCACTAATTTTAGAATAGGTATGCCCATTAGCATTATTTGGCAGTGTACATTTCTAACTATGTTCGATCGTATTACCAAATATAAATTCATGTTCGAACCGAAGGTGTTGCATATATAGGATTTCGTATAGATACAAGCGTTATTCAAGATAGTAGTCAGAAATCAAGAATTATTAGAATGTTCCTCTGAAAATAAGCGCCATCTAGTGGTCAATCCATTTAGATATCCTATACCTTTAACCATTTTATTGCTTAATCTTTTCAATATAGTTGGATTACTACAACCCTTAAATAACCTTTTTATGTTTCCGTATTTTTAATTTTTTTTTTTTGAGACTCAAGAGACGCTTAACTCTGTTGCTGTTTGATATCCTCATCCTACTTTACGATATTACAGCCAAATCGATGGTAGCTCCATGCCAGCCTATAGTTCTGATATCAGAGATGGATCGGCTCGTGAATTCTGCACTCCAAGAGTGGCAATAAATGTGTTCATTCAAACCATGGATCGAAATCAAATTGTGAAACACATTTTTTCAGCATGCCTCTAGGAGACTTCCGAACCCAGTACCACCTTTTCCAACTGCCACAAATTTAACAACTGCGTCATGACAACGTAACTATTCAACTCTATTCGCACTAGAGTAAACTTGAAAGGGCAAATAATTGAGGCTTAGCCATTTCAAACGAATTACGAAAATCTATATTAAGATTTTCGTAAGCCATTGATATTGCTAAGTTTCGATAACACAAAATTAAATTCGTTTACTAAATAGCAGTCGGATTTTGACATACGATTATCGGAAAATCCGATGTCGTTTTGCCTTTTTAGATTCATAATAGCAGAATTTTCGATATCGGACTTTCAAAATAGCCAAATCCGCTTTCGGGTCCGATATCGAATTTTTAATAATAGCCTAGTCAGGTGATATGAGACTGCGGGTGAAATGGAATAGTTTTAGTTTCTTTCACTCCTCTCACTGCAAATTATCAGACGAAACTATTATTTTCCCAGTTGAGAAATAAACTTCAAACGATTCGGTTCAGTGCGTGTTGTGAATAATATTTTTTTAGTAATTTGGCAAAATAATTAAAAAATTAAATTTTTATTAGTAATTTTTATTTTGTGTTTGTTTTATTTTATGGATAAATCGGTAAGTAAACGTCACAGGAATATGAAATATGTCTCTAAATCAACAGTGATGATCAAATTTTGATTATTAAGAATGATTTACAGGTTATGTCTACTATTGTATGTGTTATTCTTATTCTATAGTGTTAAAGTCATATGGGTGAAATGGTTTTTTCTATTTGTAGGAGATATGGTACATTGTGCCTCGTGCCTGTACCTCACTGTGAATCGCAATTAACCAGTGCAATGGAGAGTATAAAAAACAAAACGCTTACAATTAATGATGCAGCGAAACATTCCGGGTACTACATTACGAAGATATTTAAAATTAAAAACTTTAACCAAACTCAATCTTGGATCTCCTTCTTGTGTGGGTACAGAATATGAGTCAAAACTAGTTTCACATATAAAAAAGGTGCAGGCCCATGGATTTGCACCTACTAGAGATAAAGTTTGCTGCATGGCATTTAAATTAGCTAAAAATAGTAATAGTGGTTCACTCTTTTTATGTAACGTCATCAAAATCTGTCTGTACGAAAATCGGTAGGACTCTCAAAACCACGCGCTGATGGCATGAACAGAGATGAAGTTAATGCATATTTTACGCTGTTGGGGAAAACATTAGAAGAAAATGAGCTAATGGATAAACCAGCCCACATTTATAATGTCGAGGAAACCGATTGCCAATTAAAAAATAAACCTGGATATGTGATTGCTGAAAAGTGCTAAAAAAAAATAAAGAGCATAACATCGGCTGAGAAAGGAAAAACCATTACCGTAATAGCTTGTTGCAATGCCGAAGGAAAGTTTTTTCCTCCTGCTTGCGTTTTAACTTTTTTGTGTTAGAAAATCAAAGGGCAAAATCCTTTTAATACTTGATGGCCATTCGTCTCACTGCAATAACGTTGAAATGCTCGAATATGCAGCCGAAAATGAAGTGATCCTTCTATGTTTACCACCGCACACTATCCAATTCTTACAACCCTTGGATAGAGCATTTTTCAAGTCTTTTAAATTACATTTTTATGATGCATGTAATTTATTCATCAAAGCCAATCCTACGCGGAAAATAAACCGTCTTCAATTTGGGAATTTATTATCCAAAGCTTGGAATAAAGCAGCTAATACAAATAATGGCGTATCGGCATTTTAAGCAACGGGTATTTTTCCTTTCAATCCAGACATAATAACGGAATCTGCGTTTATTAGCGCTCAACCAACATCAAATCCCAACGATCTCTTTAGCGAACCAATTGATGAAGAACCATTAATGGAATTCGTGGGTTCCACTACCCCACCACAACAGTCGTTGTCAAGCGCAATTATCACCCCGGACCGCAGTCTTATAACACCAGGCAAAAGTTATTAGATATTATTTCGCCAGTGCCAGCGACATCAACTGTTTTCGAAAATATGATTGCGCGAAGAGAACATGCGTCTAGAGGGAAGCAAAAAAAATTAAGAAAGAACCTGAGCCAAAGAAAGACAAGCCAAAGAAAAAGACTGAGAAAAAAGTAAAATCAACCTCGAATTTGTCATGAGGAAGATCAAGAACAAATTGAATTAAATGATGATTCCAGCGGTTCTGAAGACTTCGAATTAAATAATTGTGCGGGTTTTGGTGAAAATTACTTTCAATGGATTCAATGCGTAACATGTGAAAGATGGTTGCATGACTGTTGTACGTCATTTATTAACACATGTAATCCATGTGGAAATAAAAACATGAAGCAATTGTGTGTACCGTTTCACCCTTCACAAAGTACCATATCACCCGATACTAAGGGTGATATTGTAATTTCGAGCAATTAATATTTTTTAATTTTTAAGGTGTTTAAATGAATTTTATGTAATTTTTATCATTTTGTTTTATTAAATATTGTTTGTTTAATTGTTTTCATCTCTACAATCTGTTTCGGGGCTCGAGGTACTTTTAACTCTTTCGTGGTTCTTTTATTTACGTCCTTACCTTACGCCATTACAGCCAAATCGAGGACGTACGGCTATAGGTCCGATTTACGTGGATCATCTGCACATTGCATAGCTCTATGCCAGCCTATAGTACTGATATGGAAAATGGGTTGGCCTATGAATTCTGCACTCCAACAGGGGATCATAGATGTGTTCATTTACACCACCGATCGTAATCGTATGGCGAAAAATTCCTCTACCACCCTGCCCCTATCGCGGTTCGAACTGGTACCTCCCGCTCTAACTGCCGCAGCTTTAACCACTGCGCCATCTGGGCGGTGGTTTTTTTAAGTAATAAATTAAAAATATATTTAATAAAAGTTCGTGTATTTTTTTAGTTATAGAAAATTAAAAAACAATACTCACCTTTTCGGTAATAATTTCACGACACAATTTCCCGAAACGCCGTATTTTGAGATCATATAGTGTCCAAAAGATGCCTACTGTAGTTGTTTTGTAAACTCAGAGGAACTCTTTAATATGATTTTAGAGACTATAAGGATCGATATATCGGTGATAGAACGATAATCTGAAGGCTATCATGAAAAATTCGATATCGGATCCGAAAGTGGATTTTGCTATTAAGAAAATCCGCTATCAAAAAATCCGCTTTTATGAAATTGGATTTTTCGAAAATCATATGTCAAAATCCGACTGCATCATGCTGATATTTGACAAATTTGACCTAATAATTTTATAGTAGAAAAATTCGTGCCGGATCGGATTTTCCGATATCGGATGAGAATCCGGACATTATAGCAACCCTATCCAAACCTGGAATGCGGAATTATACTTTTTGAGTTGAAGATTGATTTTAGTAGAGCAGTGCATACAGATATTGTACACACTATAAGGTTAAGCTACTTTCAAATTGGTTAACACGGTTGTATGGTTACACAGAAAGTCCGTGTTAGGTTAAATAATAATCAGAATTAATTAAATTTGTGGAGAACGGTTCCGCAATTTAAGAAAATTCATTCTTCCGTTAATTCATCGTCTTGCTTCGCTGTCTCTTGAATGTCAATAATATATAAATCGTCGAATCTTTCTTGCCTTGTTCAACTATAACATCATGCAACAATTTCAGGCCATATTTATTTCTTTAGTTCCAGACTTATAGGAACAGAAAGGCTACTATCGGTGTCCGTTATATCGAAAATTCGTTGAAAGTATCTCCTGATATAATAAGCTATAAAATTGGCGATAACTCCCTGTTCCATTGACCAGATGAGCAACGATGTGTTGAGTGGGAGAACAACTTAAATGTTCAGGTGTTTTTAATCTTGGGGATGTCAAGTGTTTTTATACTTTTGGAACACAACAGTGTTGTAATGAATACGTTTTACGCCAAACGGCGTGTTATCAATAAATTTGGTACAATTTAAGAATCGTGTTATACCGAATTCGCGTATAATGTATCGTGTTGAACGAGGGATAACTGTAAATACAGATTTTTGCAAAGTTAATGTCGTGATACGATCTAAAACTCGATAATTGAGAGAGGGTATGGTAGGCTCTTGAATGTTTAGATATAAAAAACAAATACATCCATCTCGATCTCCGATACTCTTTTAAAGGTTTAAGGCATAAGGGTTTAATACATAAACTTAATGTTCTGCTTACAGGACCATATGTTGATCTTTTAAAATCATATTTTTCTGAAAGTCTTTAAGAGTAAGCCACGAGCCCTATACCTACTACATACACGTGATATACAGTATAGGTGTTCCCCTCGATGACATTGCTTCTAGTTAGAATGGAAATAAATGATACACTGCCTCAAAAATATATCAATTGGACGTCACTGCTCATAGGCCTATACAAGTCAAATATAATACTTCATATTGAGTATATAGAGTTCGTGGTCTGATCCATCAACAGTGAAACTACGGATAATTACAAAACATAAAAAATATAGGAAATTGTAACATTCCATCCCAAAACCGAGTAAATTATTAAAAAACCACTTTAATTTTCGTAACTAAAAATAATAATAATTAATCGTAATAACAATAATAAATTGTGATTATATAAAACAGACAAAATCGATAAACGATAACCACAGAATTTTGCAGAAATACCACAAAATTTTTAAATTTTAGGTTTGTTGTATTCCAAACACAAAAAAAATTCCATTAATCATTCAAAAATGTTTGACAGAGCACAGGAAATTGATTAAAAATTATTTTATTTTATAAATATAACATTGCCAATGTACCAGCCAGTATTTTCTTTTATAAAATTTTCCAACTTTTCCGTTTTTCTTTCGATTTTGTTTTTTCTTGTTGGTTACAGCTAACTGTTACAAACTGCGGTGTTTTCGGGAGTATTTGTTTACGTTCCTATTCGATTCGAAAAAATTAATTAATAATGTGGCTGGTGCAGAGTAGGAGTGTGCCTAGCTACATACCTTAAAAATTGTCTCACCCATTCGACAAACTCAATTAGATCTACTTATTTTTCGGTCGACATGTATTCACATACCGATTTATACATACGTCGTTGATATAAGGATGACGTTGTGTTCGGTTGGGTGATGATATTGATAAAATGCCAATTTCATTTTGGGTTATACACTTGGATAATTACTAATTAATTTGTTTAACTCAAAAATAAAATTTGTGCCATGGCTTAATGGCATCTATCGTACGTTTATTGTGGTTTTTGATCGAAAAAAAACGAACATAAACATGGGATAAAAGTTTGTTTGTTCGAAAGTTGATTACTTTTTAATTAGGATTGAATTATGTATTTGACTATATATACATAGGTATATAAAATAAGGACATGTTAAGGATGGAATAAAAAATTAAAAGTCATTATATTTGTCTGTTGCTCGGTAGACCACGATTCTACGGTTGGATCACATATACCATATCGAAAACAGACATAACACGAATTAATGCTAAATTTTTGGTTTTTTTTGCATCATCATGACTATAGACATTTATGCGACTCAATTTATTTATGCTATATAGTGTTGACTAAGTGCAATCCAAAGCTTTGGTATTACATAATGCATCTGGGAGGAAAAACTCCATAAATTTTAAAAGCTATTTGTCATCGCGAAAAAGACAATTTGATCGTTTTGGTAATTTCTTCGGGATATGAGCAACTTCCTATATGAGCTGAATTATAACTGCCCGATGCTTTTATCCTTGAAAATAGCGGGAAGTTAAGAATTTTGCGTGTTTGCGCTAATTTCGTAAACATAAATTTTGATAATTCAAATTTGGCACTCGTCAAGTGGCTGTTTGAGTGCTGCAATCAAGGCACTGCTTAAAACTGGCTTCAAGATAGAATATCTGGTCTAGATTTGTATCCTTTTTCGATGAATATGTCAACAAGTGCCGTTTTATTAACCTGTCCAATCATGGGGGCTAAGTAAAACAATATCTATTTTATCTGTCATTGATTATCACCCAACAATATGGCACCAAAGGGTGGGTTAAATCGCCTTGAGTCTTCAAAGTTTGTAATACCATTTAAGCTTTCTGCTGCTATAATTTGCTTCTGTCTTGAGGGGTCGAAAATAATAATCATGTGACTGGTAATTAATACATTTATCAGTAGAAAAAAAAAATTGATGTATCTTGGAGTAACTATGAACAACGGATTTACCTGCTGGAGATATATCCGCAGTACAAACAAAAGAGCAACTTCTAGTACAGGCTCAATCAGCTAAGGCTGATGCATAACATAGGAAGGCCTCGGGAAAGCAAGCGACTGTTTATGAGGGTCACTGAATCAGCATTATTATAATACCGGTAATACTAACCCCAAAATGCGTGCATTGATCGTCACATTTTCTTACCAGACAATGTCTGAAGTTACTGTTCTAGTTGGTCGTGATATCTAAAAAAATCAACATATTTCTCAAAAGCGTGCAGATCTTGGAAGAGAGTAAGGACTGGAAGGGTCTTATCAAGAACCTTCGAAAATGGTAATGAAAATGAGATGAAGGAACAACTGGCCTGAGTGTCTAGAAAAGCACGATGATGAAAGTCATACGTTTTTACGCGGCAGTGGTGTCACTGATGGAAGAAGATTACTGTTTACAGCAGAGATGCGAGAAAATGTGGCTTATGTTATAGACCGGTAAGTATAAACCATAGTAAGTATAAACCATCCGGTAAGTATAAACCATCTTAGCAGTTATATAGATAAATTTAGTACATGGTTTTGCAATAAGAGGTTTCATTTTGAATAGTCCGTCATGTGTTGACATTTGACTATTACCAAACTACGCCATTACTAAAAATGGTACGATACACGCTTCCAATATACTCATTAAAGTTGTTAAAATTCACTCCAAAAATGATGAATATTTCGCAAAGCTAAAGCACATTTTCGCCGTCGTGAAGAATCTTCTCGGCCGGCAATAGTGACTGGTGAAAAATTTGAGCTGTTGGGACAAATAAGTTTTGTAAAGAATCGAAACCGTGTGCGTCGCTCAAGAACAATTGAAAATATTACTTTATACCGTAGTGTTAAGAAAAACCCAGGTTGGTCGATTCCTCCTCGAACTTTGGAATATGACATTCCACAAACGACAGAACAGTGTATTTTGCATAAAAACTTAGGTCTTACGGCTTTTAAAGTTCAGTTAACACAAGAACTCTCGCTGGTCGGTCACCATAAACATCGTATCTTTAATGATTGCGTCTTTTTAATGCATCAAAATAATTCGGATTCTCATCGAAAAATCATATTCAGAGATGATACCCCCTACACCTCGATGGCTATATGTTAATAAGCAGAATTATCGCATTAAGGCACAAAAAGTCCAAGAATGATTGTTGAAAAGCCTTTCTATCCTCAACGCGTCACTGATTGGTTTGGTTTTTGGGCTGGCGGTGTATTTGGATCTTACTTTTTCAAAATGAGGATGATGCAACAGTTACGGTAAATGGATTGCGCTACCGAGCTATGATTAATGATTTTTTATTGCCGGAATTGGAAAATATTGATGTGGACGACGTTTATTTTCAGCAAGACGAAGCGACGTGCCACACAAGCTATGAAACAATCGCAGTTTTGCAAAACAAATTTGTTGATCGTGTTATTCATCGAAGAGACGATCACAATTGGCCACCAAAAGGCCACACGAAAGATATAGTCTACTCCAATGCTCCACAATCGACTCAGAATCTTTAAGATGGAATTTGTGAAGTTATCGAGGATAGACAGTCGCAAATATGCGAATTGATCATGGAAAATTTCATGAGAGGAATATGGTACTGCCAGCGTAGTGGCAGCGGCCATACCTTCCTCTTTACAATGATCAAAATGCAACCATTCATTGGAAAACCCCGTATATGGTCGGAAGTACGTCCAATGTCTAACAACTAACGCAATATTATCAACTGAGTCTCATTTCTATATGCTTTATAAGAACATTTCGATCAACAGGAACATCTTGTGAATAACATCTGTTGCAAACATTTACAGTCCTAATATGAGACGACCAGAATGGACTTGAATGATTAAATCCTACAGTAAAATTTTGAAAACACATCAACCATTTTCACAACAAATGTGGGTAGATACATTTTTAAACTGAAAGTCGTATTGATTATAAACCTCGCAAAAAGTTGCATGAGGATCTTCCACTAATATATCAGTGGAAAAAACCGGACCAAACGATATGAAATAACTCAGTGGTAGAAATAACACCACCTAACAAGTAAAGTTTGGGTATCAATTGAATTTACTGGGACAATCCAATTTTGACACCTTAACGATGATTGGAAAGTGTCTGATAATTGTTAATAAGAGTAAAAAAGTATTCCTTTGTTTCATATTGTGCTATACGAAATAAATATATAATCAAAAACAGTTTAACCGACATTAAAATCGATAAAATATAAATTGACTTGGTGGTGACATTTTGAAAACGGATCGCATGTCAAATATAATGAAACCATTTCCTAAATATTATCGCGCGACAAAATTCCGCTGATAAACAAAAGTATATGGTTTCGTCGTCATTATATCCTTTCAACGTACTCGTATATCTATACTGTCGATATATTATAGTACAGTGTGCTATCCTAATAGAAAAATTGAATATATTTTTTTATTGTTCATTATTATTGTCATATATCACGATAGAAAATAATTTAAAAAAAATTCAATTACAATATACTTACACAACACAAAAAAATTTGTTGTACTCCTGTATATGAAAACACAATATCGGAAAAAATTTCCCTCCAAGCATAAAAGTTTATTTATTTATCCGATTTTGGTTTTTTGGGTGCATAAAATAAAAACCTCAAAAATTCAATTCACACAAATCAAATGGCGTCTCCATTAACATTTTCTATTACACCACCCAATTTGGTGTACAAAAAGCTCTTCTCCACACACACATTTGTTTATATGAAAAAAAAACTATTTTTTTTGTTATTATTTAAATGAATTGGTGACATGCCTGCATTGTACTGTTGTATAACATAATCATAATGTGAAAGTTTTTAATATTTTTCGGCGGTGTTGTTTAGCTTGTGTTTTTGGCAGAACCAACAATTTTTTGAATATTTCATGTCTATTGTGTTTGGATATTATTTTTGTATGTGGATCGAGCTTATACAAAATTTATTACAAGAATTTGGCATAAAGACAGTGTTATATAGGATATAATCAGGTGATAAATTTACCCATTTGCATGATTAATTGAAAGCTAGATAGCGTAAATAATGCGGTATATGTAGGTAGTGCCAGACAGTAAATTTTTTTTATGCACTGCATTGCATATCGCACACAGAACACGTTAAATGGTTTGCGCAGATCGTCTTAAGCTTAAGAGTCATCTTTGTCTACAAAATTTGTTAGGGTTATAAAATAATGGGTCACCTATGGAAAGTTCAACACCATCACTGAAAAAAAAACGTACCGAAATTTAATTAAAAACTACATTAATCCAGTGAACTTTGTTAATGAGTTTGCGTCAATAAAGCCAGTGATTATCCCAATAAATGTGGGTTTATTAATTTATAAAACAAATTATAACTTTATAAATAATTAATGATTTTCTTGTATATAAATTTATTAATTTCGTTAACGGTTTAATTAAATAATCTATGTAAAGTTGCATTGGTAACATTAATATTCCTTATTAATTTCAAGAATCTTCGTTATTAGCTTGATGGACTTTGTTCATTACATATATGTAGTATCAAATGTAATATATAGGATTGGTAAACTAATATTATAGAATCCATGCATGCATTTTGGTCCAGAATTGCATTTTTACTGTTATTTATAAGCGGACAAGTTTGTACTCTGTATTGTTGTCATTACGTCAGTGGACGTCATTGTCTTTTTAAACATAAGCTGTTGATAGGAAAGATCATTATAATTTCAGCAAACATATTCCTATTAGACTGATGTTCGAAGTTCGGATTGTCCAGTTTTTATATACTTGTGTTATCAACAGTAATCTAGCGAATTTTAATTTTAACATAAGTTTTAAGCACTTGCTCTCCCACTTAACCAAAATTATTTGGTAATTTTAAAATTATGTATTAGGTTATAAGGTACTAACAAAAGTTAATTATAATCAAGTACTGACAAATTTGCAATGGAATTATGATCAGAAAAATTTAATGTAGCCCAAATTATAGTATTAATAAACTGGTTACAAACTCATAAAGCTAATTATTAAAAAATTCATAATATTAATTAAACATTTCATTGGTTCAATACAATTTTTATGTAAAAAAGTTGATAAACCGAGTACATTAAATTATTTTTTTCAGTGCATTTGGTCCGAGTTAACCCAAAAGCTTGGTCAGTATATTGCAATTACAGACAAAAGCTTTCTGTTCCCTTTTGGTCACATGAAGTACTGCATCATATTTTATATGTTGAAAATAGTTTTGTAATCAGTTCCTACATAAAACTTTAACTTCTACGTGTAGTATTCTCCTCTCATCGCAAATTTTGTATCAAAAAATTTACTGAGTTCGAACAACTTGGGTCCCAAACAATTGATATTCTATTGGTTTGCGGTATTAGGATCATTGAACCCTACACACCTAATATAATCCTGGCCACGTTTCAAATAATCCTTAAAGTTCAAAATTATCCTTCTGTATTCATAAACAATCGCCAGCTATATCGAGAGCATTCTATCTGTAATCAGATGATAAAAAACCTGTTTCGTCCCATTCCCATCGAGAATCAAACCCAGTATTCTACCGATCAACGGATCTAATATATTCTGCAAGTTCATCCGATTTTAAGAACGGTTAGAAGTGCTATAATGAGGTACACGTAGGATTTAGTGATCTTAAACAGTAGAATGCCAACTAAAACGACCAACCTAGGACGTAGATACATCAAGTGAACTAGCTCCTGCCCTTGAGGTGGCTGACCGAGTCACTTGGCATGTACAAAAAGTGAAAAAATAATTAACAGTAAGAAGTTGGTCAAAGAGTGAAATATGTCAATGTCAGTTGCTTAGTAACCGAATCTTGGAAACAGATTATGGTTCATGGATGGTGAAGGCCAATTTTTGGATGGTGGTCATGGATGGTGAAGGCCAAAACTCTTTTGAGGTTGAATAAGATTATGTTTATGGTAAACTGAATGAAAAAATTGGCTCAAATATGTGTCCTAAGTGGCACAATCCAAACTACGGATGCATGGAGTTTGTTTAATAGAATGAATAGTAATCATGTGGAAAATGAAACCGGATAAATTGAAAGAAAGGTCAGTGGTTCCGTTTTCCAACCCGAATAGAAATTCGAATATTGCAACAAATTATGAATGGAAATAATTTGATACAATCGAGTGTGTGGAAAAGTTTGTTTGGGAGAAATTTTGATGTCTTGAGTGTTTATTTAGCCTTACTACAGAACCAAATTTTTTTTTTGTATTGGAAGTATGGATCTACTCGAACAAGTGTTCTTTATTTAACTTTCCGCATTATTACTTTTAAGCCTGTTGTAAGGATTCTTATCGTGCTGGAGGTGTTGGGATATACATTCATAAGGATCCTACTAAATTTTCAACTAAATGTTAAAATTGGTCTTCAGCTGACGTGCTCATTCTTAACATCAAAATTGGCAAAGATGAGTGAATTTTTATTTGTATTTATCGTTTTCATAATAAGGATATAAATGCTTTTTGTGTTGATCTTGAGATGTTGTTACAATCAGTTAGTATTCAAAGAATATAGTTATTGTATGTGATATTGATATTGATTCTTATTAATCATCAGTGAAAGCTTCAATTACCAGACTATCTTAGCTTCATATGAATTTACCAGTCTCATAAACACTCCGATTCTACATGTTTAGATCATCTGTTTATTAAATGTCCAAATGTAAATAATTTTAATACTGATAACTTGCCCATTCATTTTTCGGATCATAACCTAATCAAACTTAATATTTCGCCATCCTTTAGTATACCAATATTACCTAGTACCACTTCGATTTCTGGTGTAGACTAAAATCAGCTCAAAGATCTCTTTTAATTTGAAAATTGGGAGTCCGTTTATAATAATGTGTTTATTATAAACTGCCGATAACAGAAATTTATAATCGTAGTTCTGATACCTTGCTAACCAATCCGAAAACAATTTCTGATGAATTCAACAAGTTCTTGATCTCTGTTTCTACTGACGTCACATCTAGATTTATCATACCTAGTTCTAGCTTTGACAATAATGAATTTCATAAATATGTTATTGGACATTCAAATAATTATCCTATATCTACTTTTTCCAACCAATATCCAGTCTCAAAATTATCACTGAAATTAGGAAATTGAAAAACAAGGCATCCAAAGGTGGTGACGGAATTGATAATTTTATACTCAAAGAGTGTTTTTGGTAACTAATAGATTTTTTAAGTTATTTGTTTACTTGGAGTTTGGAAAGCGGTGCTTTTCCAAATGAACTGAAACTAATCAAGAAGGATAACGCACTTTGATTACACAACTACCGACCAATATCCCTTCTGAGCTCTTTCTCAAAGGTATTAGAGAAGATAATGAAGCGCAGACTTCTCAGTTATCTGGATAAAATTAAATTCCTGAATAAAAATCAGTTTGGGTTTACTGCTGGGAAATCAACGGAAGAAACACTGTTACATTTCTTAAATCCGATCCATTCTAAGTTAAATGACTCGATGTTTCCCTCAGCTCTGTTCATAGATATTACTAAAGGGTTTGACCCCGCTAGCCATCATATTCACCTTACAAAAATGTCTGACATTGGTATACGAGGTAATGTCCTTAACTGGTTAAGAAGCTACCTTGCTAATCGGCGACAGGTTGTCAAGATCGATGAAGTTTTAAGCTTTGAAGGTCTTATAAAATGTGGTGTACCACAAGGGTCAGTGCTTGGACTGCTATTATTTTTAATATATTTTAACTCCATCTTTACGGCTGGTCCACAGTATTCGCGGATGATTTGGCCCTTAGCTATTCGCCAAATAATAGTTTTACCGACCTTCCACTGGGTTTGCTAATACAAAAAGACTTAGATAACCTAAGTTAATGGTTTTATATATTACCATAAGCTTGTGATCAGTGACAAATCAAGGCTATTGAGTTTTGGACGGACTAATGATACCTTAACACGAAATCGTCCAATGTATCATGCTTTTCCGTGTAATGGTATTCTATGCTCAACGATGTGTTTTCAGTTGGAGACTGTAAACGAGTTCAAATATTTGGAATTAACTTCCGACTACCAGCTTAATTGGAATTGTCACTTGGGTAAATTAAAAATAATTGTTATTACCGCCGTGTATAAATTTTATAATATCAGGAAATTTTGTCCATTAAATATTTTAACACGGCCATATCATGCACTAGTAGAGTCGTTTAACCTGATGTACGGTATTACCAGTTGGGGAAGAATTTACCTTATTCACTTAAATATCTCTACATTGCCCAAAAGCGAATCGTTTAATTAATCCATCGTCGACCGAATACCAACCCGACAATTCCTTTGTTCTGCGAACTTAACCTGCTACCTCTAAGATACCTTTACATTTATAAAGTATTATAATTATTTTTCGTTAGAAGCAATAGTTTTCATAGTCGGATAACGCACAATTATTACACGAGAAATAAAAATAATTTTACCCGTTTTCGATGCAACACCGAAAGATGCAAACGGTTCTATATCTTTATGGCACCATTTTGGTTTCATAAACTACCAAAACATTTAAAATCCCTTACAATAGAGCGCAAACACTATTTTGAGAAAGAAATGCGAACTTGGCTACTTGAAATTGACAATATCGAGAGTTACTTTTAGAAAAAATGTACAATATTGCATCCCAAAATTGTTGGTTATGCAAGTATTTTTACATTTAACTTAGTATATAATTGTTTGTAATTTTAATTTATAATGCTCCACTACAGATATATATCTTCTCGGAGCTTAACTTTATTTCATTTCATTTATTTGTTCATTTATTTATTAAAACATGTTATTTTTGTAATTATTATTTAATATATATGTAGGTGTTGTAACTTGTAAGTACTATTGTAAACTATAATTATAAAATGAAATAAAGAAAAAAATAATAATAATACCCAAATAAATTCCTGTATGTGTCATGAATTTCCGGAAGCACATGAAAATTTTGACAGATAACGGTAAGAAAGGTATAAATGTAATCAACAAGATGAACAAACTTAAGTGAGGTGCTCATCCTAATTTGACTGATATACTATGAAAGGTTTGTATTTTTTCCAAAAATGTATATGGTATTGATTACAAGAGAGAAGATCAATCAAAGTGCCCATGAGAATAAAAACGATAGCAAAAACGAATTATAAAATGGAATAGTAAAATCCACCTATAAAGAACTACACTCAGGGAAACATTTGGAAAAAACATCAAAAAACTAGACCAATTTAACAAAAAACTTCATATTTTTCAACCAACCAAATACCGCAGTAAAATAAATAACTAAACTCTTGGTTAATACAATTTTTAATTTTAAATAACCAAACTTTGGTACTTAAACTAAACATTAAGTTACTTTAACCAAACGGATTTGATTATTTTTTAAAAATAAAAAAAATTATTGTTTATAATAACCAAATATAAAGTTAAATTAACCAAAAAAAAGTAAATTTCACATACGACTTAGTTAGTTTTAACAAGTTTTATTAGTTGAAATTTAGGATTTTTTTGTTGGTACAAATCATCAGTTATGAGGGCACCTGAATCGGTGACCTTTGATTGACCCCATGTAGTTGATCTTGATTGACCCCATTTGGTTCACCTTGATTGACCTCATGTGGTTGACCTTGAATGACCCCATTTGATTGACCTTGAATGACCCCATTTGGTTGACCTTGGTTGACCCCATTTGGTTGACCTTGGTTGACCCCATTTGGTTGACCTTGGATGACCTACTTCCGGACTATTTTTACTACGTTTTTACTATGACCTAATTTTTTTTACTACGATTTTTCTTACTACGACCTACTTTTTTTGTTTTGCATTTAAACATCGTTATTTTTTATGTGTCTTTAGGTAGGTCATTTGTCATTGACTGTATTTAAGTGTGTCATAACCTTTTCCGGACATGTTAATCAACCGAGCGTGTGTCAATGACTTTCTTTAAAAGTACCATGACCTAATCCGAGGATGTCAATCAACCGAATGCGTCATGATCCACTTTTGGTTGACCTTCATTTTTTACTACTACGGATTACTTTTTTACTACGATTTATCTTACTATGAACTACGTTTTTCACTGATGACACATCGTTATTTTTTATGTGTCAGTGAACCAATTGTGTCATAACCTACTTGTGTGACCTTGATTTGACCATCTTGTATAACTGACCTATCAGTTTTAATTTATTATAAATATGTAAATGTTTTTGGTCGGCATAAGATTCATATATATATATATATATATATATATATATATATATATATATATATATATATATATATATATATATATATATATATATATATATATGTATATATATATATATATATATATATATATATATATATATATATATAAATATATATATATATATATATATATATATATATATATATATATAAATATATATATATATATAAATATATATATATATATATATATATATATATATATATATATATATATATATATATATATATAAATATATATATATACAAATAACAATTGTATGATTGTAGTTTTCACGATGAAAATGCACCACTGGTACAGGATCTGGATGGGCCAGAAGTTGTTTTTAAACATTTACCCGGTCGTACAGCCCATATTCGTCCCGACTCGTTGAAACTACCCGAAATATAATGCTTTTAGTTTAAAAATTTATAATTGTAAAATTAAAGGCTACAAATCTTTACCTTTACTACCCAAAACATTTAAAATAAAACTAATAAATACTTTCGGACAAAAGACTAAGTTTTTCATTGAAACAACCGAAAGTTTTAACTTTATAACTATAGGATTTTAGCTCAACGCTTAAATTACTTTTTAAACCAAAGATTTTACAATAAATTGAAAAAGTTTTTCGCAAAATCTTAAGGCGAAAATCCTTTGATGCAAAGAATAACATTTTTAGCTTTAAGTACAATTGTTCTCAGTGTAGCATTCTACTTGAACATATTGATATATTTTTGAATATAGGTACTTCTGTTGGCCCACTCCTAGAACCCCTATAAGTAAATTATAAAAGGCGGCAATCTTTCCTATACTCAATGCTGCTAAGGCCCACGGTTCAACTCACATCCTGAACGACCCGAGACCCTGAATGACACTTACTCTTAACATGAATAACGAGAAAAATTGTTCAACCATATTCGTATCACGGTGATTTATACTGAGACCTAGTGTGAGAGATACTGGAGCTGCTGTTGCTATTTGTATGTCAGGTACGATTGTAAACAAGTATTTTAAAGTGACTATTGCTTGTCCAAACAATAAAGTACTGTCACATAGTCAGATCGAAGGGAATCAAACAGGTGATGAAGCTTCAATGAAAATGGAAACTAGAACTATACTTAAAGAGTTATGAACTATACTTCTTTGAGAACCTCTGTTAGAAGAAACTCAAAGGAGATGTACAAAGTCATACTGAAACTCTCGAAAACGTCGATTGAGTAAGAACAAGACTGTGTGTTTTGTGACACTGTGAAGGATTTTGAGGATCTATAGACCTGCCGTATCGTTTCAGACCTTAGTTCAGCATCTCCCGTAAACCAATAAATCTAACAAGAGTAGAGGATAGAGCATCAGAATCAGAGATCTTATTATAGGATTATTATGACCGTTGTTGTTGTCATAAAACATTGTTGTTGTCAATATTTTAAATTTGCTTATATCTCCAAGGCCATTGCAAAATGCGGTTACGTCACATCATGTATTATGATTTTTTTATGCTTTACGCTAATTCCATAAATAATTAATTAAAGTACATGTGTAATTAAGGTCACAAGAAAATATTTTTCAGAATTTCCCTGTCTGTTGTATAAATCCATTTTTATTTTTTTGCTATTTGCAATTTATGATTAATTACTCAATAAAGTGTCATGAAGGTTATGTCGAGCTTAGTTTTTTGTATGTACACAAAGCAAATTATATACATATTTTTTATAGAACGAAAGGGTTATAATTTCTATACGAAAATCGATATGAACACTAAACAAAAGAGGGTTGTTTAAAGTGTATACAATTTCACTATATAATTATAATTATATTTAAAAATCACACTAATGACATTATGTATTTACCCGACACTATTATTTAATGTCCAATTGATTGGACACATGCACACACAGACGTATTATTGTACCTATACATCCAATTGTTTTATTATATAATTAAATGAATAAATTTAGCTACAATTTAATGATTTATTATCGTGCTTCGAAATGATTTGAGCCTAATGTGGTCTAATTAAACCACCCTTATAGACATACCTACATCTACCTATATATATAAACAGAGGGAGAGAACGCCTTCGTGATAATTTCTTATCTGTCATAAGTCAAAATATAAAGTAAACAAATGAAAAACAATTGATTAGATTAATCTTTGAAAAGTTAAACAAAACCGATTAGTTGTTATTGTATTAATGGATAAATGAATAATACTCGCTCGCTACATATTGTGTGTCTTCTTGCGCGTTGAAATGTTATCATGAAAACTTTTTTTTTTGGCTGTGTATTTTCAACACAAAAGTGAAAATATTGACTTTATATCAAACGGATAATGGTGAAAAAATAAATTGAGTTATGTTGACTTAAATAAGCTGCTCTAGATGTATATATAGTTATAATATTTATTTTTAATTTTTAGATCACGCGAAGTGTCATGTAGAATAACAAGGACTTGAGATTTTGTTCTACTGTATATATATATATATATATATATATATATATATATATATATATATATATATATATATATATATATATATATATATATATATATATATATATATGATTGTTTACAGAAGGATATCCTGGAAAGGTAATTGTTTAATTTATTTCTATAAGGAAATTATATTTCTTTTGTTTTATACTGTGGAAAGTGGTGGAGGTTTTCCTTCGAAACAAAAAAAATTAATTATACATCGGAGCTTTTTCGATAAAATGGAATTTAAAAATAGCATAATGCTTTCGTATTTATCATATATAAATATCTCCTAGCTACTAAATACTTATGATTGTCTAATCAATCAAACGTAATTATATGACGTTGGTATTATGTAAAATAATTAGATTTACACTTTCATAGAAGTTGTTGTCAGGTAGTGAACAATTATATGACTATATCGTGCTACGGCTATTGCCAAAAGTAACTATTAAATTCAATATTTGTCAGATACGCAACACAAATTCTGGTAAATGTTCGTAGGGAGGAACGAGCAATCAAATTAATGTCAGCATTTTCACGCAGGACTCAATATTTGTTCATCATATACTCTGAATCCTACTCCAGGTAATAGTCTAACAACTAAATCAATCTCAAACGGTCTATGCTGATACCTGATGTCCTCCAGATTACATATAGTCTTATTTGTGAATAAGAAACCTCTATACAAGCCTACAATTCTTTACTCGTGGGATATACTTTGAAAAACAATAATATGGAAATTGGCTGAGTTGAAAATCTTGCGGTGATGAAAATACCTTTTAAAAAGATGTGCTCTAAACATTGGACAAACCGATTTCAACGACAAAACGATTTGATCCTATGGAAGAAATAGATAACTTTTAAAAGAACCAAACGCTATTTAAAATATAGCCCCTTATAAAGTCAAAGGTCAAACGAAATAGGCACAAATTCGATTTGCGTGAACTTTTTACTAAACTATCCTAAAAATACAACAACAAAAACTAGAATTATTTTAGGAAGAACTTCACACGTGTGTAGTGTAAAATGAATTATTTCCTAATTTCATTAATATACAAATAAAATTCTATTGATGTGTTTGATTGTATTAGTAAAATTACGGATTAATGAATAAATGAAATAAAGTATTCTTTATTTAGGAAGATTTAGGAAACAGATATGATGATTATATAATTGTATTTAAATATATACGAGTAAATTATAAAATATCATTATTTTCTAATCAAACTAAAATAATTGAAATATTGTTTTTACATTACTATTGATCTAATCTACCAGAAAAACATCATCATTAGAAATTCTAATGATCCTCTGGGTGATTAGTATTCGAAAATTTCATAATAAATAATCATTCCATAATAAGGACGGGAAAGCTCTAGCAAAGTATCTATGATGCCAATTGATTACTTATTATGGAATTTTCAAATACTAATCACCCAGACGACTATTAGAATTTCTAATGATGGTGTTTTTCCGGTAGATTAGATTCATAGTAATGTAAAAATAATCTAGGATTTTGGTCCCGGTTTTCCTGAAGGACGGGGAAACTCTTAGAATGTACTTATGGTTCGAATCAATACAAAATATGTTTTATTCGTTAATATGAAGTTATACAAATACATATAAACAAATAAACTGTTGTTGCAAGTTTAGGAAGATTTAGCAAAAACTTCACTCTTATCTTATTTAGCGATAATATGAGAGCAAGAGTCATAATTTTGTGTGCTTCTGCAGAACAAGTGTGTTAACGACAGAACTCTAAGGTGGATCTTCAGAGCTAAATCGAGTTCGCATCACTTTTTGTTTCTTGTCCAATTCATGAAACTTCGGTTCGGATTTGAAAATCAAAACCCGGAACTAAGGACCGGTAGATAGTTAACTGAGGTACATACTTCTGAACCATGTATTGGATAACCCATTTGAGACTAGGCAAAACGGATTCAAACTCTGGATCACTAGAAATGTTTTCCAAAAATAATTACAAAGGGTTTCATAGAAATTTTCTGTTGCCATTCCTTCTAAGTTTTTATGTAACATAAACCTGCACTATTCAAAACCGATCTTCTTATTCGTACATCATTCTAATTTAAGAACAGTGCATTCACAAGAATAAAATGAGGGGACCAATCGAGTGAGTAGCTTTACCTAATAAGTGATACCTTTTTGAGATTTAAAACCTGTGCTTATAGGTTAAGTTATACGAGTTTTAGACTCCTTAAAAAATTGTTGCAATGACCTAATACGTAATGTTGTAGTAAAGAAACAGAAGTACCTATTCAAGTGATCTGCGCCAACTTCCCATTTAATTCCATGCTACATAACTCTACTCAATAATTTTTAATCATTTCCGGATGAGCAATCGCATCATTTATGCTGAAAAACCTCAGATATAAATCCATTATGGATCGAAATTGGTCATTTTAACTATAAGGGGAAAAGTTCAACCTTTCTACTATTCGAAATCTTAGTGGAAAAGCCGCAAATATAAGAGTCTTAGAAGAGGAAACTCTATCTCTTCTTTTCTTTAAGAAGATATAACCCTGAAATTAAATAGGTAAACCCAAGAAACCCAAACAGTTCCAACTCAACCATTTACTTTCATCATCAGCAATGAAAATCAGAAAGTGTAGGGGAATAGAATGAGTACCTAACGTGCTCTATAGAGCACAAATAAGATCTAATGAAAATAGCTTTGCTCTTAATAAACCCGAGAGAACTGTTACACTATGGTGAACTAGTGAGTTGCGCAGACTGCGAACAAACACGTAAAAACAACTTAAACCAAAGATTTGATCAGACGAAGTGCCAGAAATAGGTATCTTTCTGTAAAGAAGTGGAAAGCTTCATTTAAATCGCAAGACTTAAGTAAGTTCTCTTTGGAAACTCTATAAAGAAGATGGACAGTATCTGAAAAAACATATAAGATCACCTATCACTTATCTTTAGAACTATAGTTAACCTCTAGGGTACAATCCTTGAGTTTAAGGTAGAGCAGAGTAACATTCATCCCAAAAGTTTTACAGCTTATATATGTATATATGTATATATTTATATATATATATATATATATATATATATATATATATATATATATATATATATATATATATATATATATATATATATATATATATATATATATATATATATATATATATATATATATATATATATATATATATATATGTATATATCCATATATATATGATCGCATTTTCAACAGCTTTCAACCTACAAGCTTTTGTGTGAGATTTCTCTAGTAGCTTTTATTGGACCTTAGAAATCCAAGCTAAGTTTTGGATATAAGACAATCGATACAGTTTTTCGCGTCATACTTCTATGGAAACTACTGTTCTTAGATTTTATAGCGGTACCATTTATTTGAATAGTTTGCGAGCTTTTATATCGCCACCATCCCCAATTTCATGTTTTATGTTTTCTTATGTCGTTCATGATCCAAATTTGATCTACATACCTTGTACATCATTGCTATTTTCTGCTTAAGCTCATTTTCTTTAAACTATTCGTAACTCTTGTTGCCATCCACAAGTCTATAAGAGACATCCAGATACGTTGGTAATAGTATGCCAGTCTTATGTATCTCTCTTAGTATAACAAACTAGTGCGCTGACCCTTATCATCGATATTTCATTTACGGATTCGATTACAAAGCAATGAGTTAAGTGAGGACGGAAAATGGCTTAGGAAATGCTAATACTAATTTCCCAGTCTAACCTTTTTATTTATTCCATTAACAATTGCGACGAGATTTAAAGTTGGCAAAGTATCAAAATAGTTGGCATCACAGTACAATTTATACATGTGGTAAGGTTATTTCACACAACAAGCAATATATGGGTACCTAGTTCTTCGTCCATAACAGTGCTTACGACAGGTAACCACACATTTAAGGCAATAAATTTTGATCTGTACACATCCAGACTGGAAACCTTACATCTAACGAAACACATAATCTAATTTCATATTTATATGCAAAAAAAAAGTAACATCGAAATGACTGAGTGCATAAGTAATTAGAATTAATTGAACGGTATGATGTTGTTTCTGTGCTTTTGGGAAACTATACACAATGAAGATTTTGTTTTTCAAATGATTTGTCTTCCTTTTTTCCTCTGTGTGTTCCGCCATAAATTATACAGGAGTGTATATATACGAGTGTACATGTAAACCCAACATTATACGAATGATGAAGGAATTTTGTATAGTTGTTCGTATTCTCGTTCGGTGTGTACACTTTGTGATAAACTAGAAACATTATTTTTGTTTGCTGTTGTTTGGTTTTAATTGAGTTTAAGTATGATTTATATGAATAATTTGCATTTATGTACAGGAGAGCCTGGTATGTCGTGGTTCGGTATACATTAACATGTGCTCACTATATATCAACATGTCCGATCGACCTTTAATTAAACGTGTCTTGAAAAACTGCGAATACTTTTGCACGAACTGCTAGTTAAAGTTTTTCATATTGTATTAATGCTTTACCGATGAATCACCGGCCGTTGAAAAGTATATACCCCTTGATCCAAAAGTTCCTGGAATTTTTTCAGAAAATTAAAAATACAAGTTTGTTAATCTAAATCTATATTGTCCTCTTCAAAGTAATCTTCATCGACTACAACACACTTATGCCAGCGCTTGATCCAATCCTCGGAACATTTTTTTTATTCGGTTTTGTGTATGTTAATCAGTGCGATGCTTCCATTATTTCCTCTCGGCTGCTGAAACGCGTTTCCCTTAATGTGTTTTAACTCGATTGAACAGAAGGAATTCACAGGCAGCCAAATCAGGTGATTTCGGTGGCTGTTGGATGGTATTTGTTGCATTTTTCGCCAAAAAATTCCGAATAATGATGCCACTGTGTGACGGTGCGTTAACATGTTGCAAAATCCACGAGTTTTCTACCCACAATTCTGGTCTCTTACGGTGAATTGCTTTACGCAAACGTCTCAGAATTCATGATGCACGCAACCATTTTAATCCATGAAAATGTTGAAGTCATCCGCTTTCTCTCTGATGGTTAATTTACGGTTATTGGCCAACACTTCTTTTACTTTATCAAAGTTTTCGTCGTTTTTCGATTTCGATGGTCTGCCACTGCATTCATCATCTCCGATTGACTCACGACTGAAAAGACCGTTTTCTTTATAGAATCGTTGCCGAAACACTTTTCCAACGTCCTTGCACCATTAAATCATACAAGTTTGTTGTTGCAAATTTAAATCCATTTCTAAATCGCCAAGAATATAGAAATCGAGGTACTCTTGACTACCTACATTTTGCAAATGTCAAGCCATAACGCTAAGCGTCACATGGTGGTAATTCCGGGAACTTTTTGATCAAGGTAATATTTACGGTAGGATACCTGATTGATACGAAATCGTATACAGTATAAAGAATGTTAGTCCCAGTTACCGGTGCCTGTAATGAAATAGATTGATATTTTTGGTTAGCTTTTTAGATGACGTCATCAGATCACTGATCCAGCAACATAGCCTTTGAGCTACCACTTACTAACCCTCGATGCCATAGAAAGTAGCGTGCTTACTTCGTCATTCGGTTATTTCGGGTTCGATTCTCGATGGTGACCAAAAAATCACGATTGCGTGCTTTTAATGTGTTAGTATGTGTGTAAATGTGGGATGAACCGTAAAGTTTTTCGAAAAATTGAGGTTGGGAATACTTTTCCACCTTGTTTATTTATTTTTAATACCGCTTACTTTTGAATAGCCCGAATAACCACAATTCAGCATCGTGATGTGTTGACTGCCAAAAAACAAATTCGGTTTTCCTTACAGAAAAAATGCTTGAATAAAAAAAGCTTGTACCAATCTGAGTACTTTTATTTATATGAAAAAATTTTTCTTAACGTGTTCGATGATGTTTGGTTCGATACTCTTTGTTTTGATCTAATTGAAGTAAGAATGCAGAGCAAACAGATCTTTAAACGACCAGCAACAAGGACAACTATTTCAATCCTAACGAAGTGGGATACGTACGAAAAAACTGATTTTTATAGAACACCTACTTATAGGAATCTTCAGGTTCAAGGTCACTTTGTGGACTGCATGATGGAATCCCCGTTTCGACTTCATAAGAAGTTTGTCTTTGTATTATGAACTATTTATTAGGTTGCTACACCTAATTTTGAATACCTATTTGTAATATATTTGTGAACCCGAATTTCGTCTCCCCAACTGTGATTGTTGGTTATTAAAGCTGTAGTTACTTATGAGGGATTGGTAACGCTCACTGAATTGATAAGGGGAGTCATTACCTTATTTTTATGTGAACGGTATAAATAATCAGATAAATAACTAAGCCAAATCAAATTTTTTGGGTTGCAGGAGAGGTGTATGTACTTGGGAGATCTCAGTGGTAACAGAAAGTTTGAACATGTCTCCATTTTAAAAAGTTTGATTCGTTTAGTATAATTTACTAGGCCAATTTTAAACTTATGAGTGACGTCATTGAATTTCGGTTTGACCAAAGATGTTATATCCATCTCACTAGGCAAATATGCTAGTGATCTTGATCTTCTTGATGCACGAGTATGAAGACATATCGCGACATTATTTATAATTTATTTCTATTATGACGTCGAAGAGCATTGTAAATGATTTGAGGCGTTCAGCTTCAGACTAACCCAAATAATTCGCAAATACATCACGCCACAAAAAATTATATTTCGAGTTTAGTTCTTATAATTCACTATAGCTTTTGACCTTTTTGATCACACAGCCATTCTTAGTCGTCATCATCAGATTTTGAAGCCTATAGTGAATTACACCACAATTCAAGCGCAAAAACCATTCCGAATTTCACCTCACTTCAAATATACTATTTTAAATCATAAAAGCTTCTTACTTTGCATTGAGGGTGGGGTGAAAGGTGACCTGACCCCCAACGGTTCTGATTGTAACACAACCTCCCAAAGTTTCATCCTACCTCCTGTCTATAACCTAAAACGGCAAAAATTAACTTCTCTTAATGGAATTGTCTTGTGTTTTCTAACAATGTGGTGTGGTGGTGGTAGTCCGTTTCACGCTTCTCAGGGCACAGATGTTTCCAATAAATTCGTATCATGCTGCAACACAGCCAAAGAAACAAAGGCTTAAAATATATGGTGGACGAACGCGGGGCACCTTATAATCCAGACGAATGCGGGCACCCACCAATACAGCATGCAGTTCGTTAAGGTTCGTTTCATGACGCTACAAGTCTAATCACTAAGCGGGTAAAATCAAGCACCCGAACACAATTACGGCATAGAATCATCAAAATCAAAAACGAGGGAATTCAGTTGCGAGGGAGTAACGTGGTGTTCTGAGTAACTGAAATAATTCGCAAATATAATTATCATCACGCCACAATCAATAATTTAATAAAATCGATATTTCGAATTTAAGTCAAAGAACTTCATCTTACTATGAAAAGATTTGTTCTCCGTGCAAAACTTTTCGATGAGTCAACCAAGTGGTTCGTATTGGATAATTTTTAGACAACCCTGGTATTTGTGACAGTCATTTTGCCATATTTCTCCAAATATCACCCATTTTCAGATCACTGCTAACAATGTTATGGCCAACTGTGTAGAACCTAAAAAGAAAACTGTTTTGTACCCCTGATACGAGTTGTTTCTACACATTTAGAGCATACCGTTCAACACCATATGTAAAAAGGCGAGAAACCAAACCCAAAATTCTTTATGATGTGTACGACATAATGCATACACACAACTAATAGTTGTGCTCTTGTATGTTGGTGTCTATACACAACTAAGAGCATTTTTTCTGCATGCATAATATAACAACAAATTAGAAGTTCTTAATTTAAGTCGAGATTTTTATGAAACTATGTATAATATATTCTGGTTGCAACAAGTATTTATTGTAGGTACTTTACAATTTTATAGACTATATATATAAGGAATTAGGAAGAGTTGTTGCTTCAAATATACTATATATACTCGCATATATATACACATGTACATACATTAATCCATAAGAGATGCATTAAAAAATATCGTGGTCGCAATAAATATTCATCATATCCATGCACAGCGACTGTGTATGGGACCACCCGCAAATGTGTACAATTTTTCTCAATTACCCACCCTCCCGCGGGGAGCTTTTTATAGCGTGTTTTTACTTGACCATCGCGTACACAGCTATATAAAAGCATAAATTCATTTTTCGTTTTAACAAATATATATTTTTTGGATTTTTGATTATAATCACAAAATATAATAAATAAATAAATAAATAAATATTTTTTTTTTTCGTACATACGAGAGTACCACGTCTTATCATCTTATATGGCTTGCATATAAACACACACACTATGTACCATATATAGTTGTGTTGTTGTTCTTGGTTTACTATTATTATTCTATACAGTAAATAATCCTTGAAAATGTTCTATTTTATTTCTAACAAAACGATTTAGTTTTAGCGATATGATCAGTTATGTTGTAAACAATGAGATAATACGAAAAATATATGTTTTTAAGATGGACTTTTCATTTTCTCTTACGCCATTTTCCACCCATCCCAAACCTTTTTCCCGCACCCACTTTACAGTTTGTCCTTATATGTGTATAAAGTTGTTGTTTGTTTGTTTTATTTTTCATTTTCATCTACTTAACAATATTCTTTGTTTTTTTGATGTTTCGCTGATGTTGTTGGTACATACTATCTTTAAGTATTGTTGTTCTTGTCCTGCTATATACTTCATTATTATTGCGATAGTTTTTTTTTCTTCATTGTATAAAAGTAGTTTTTATTGTAATTTGAGATTAAAATTTTATTGTCTTGATTTTTCGACGAACAGTTTTTAGTATGTTGGTGCTTACACTTATCGGCGATTACATCTTCGCATATATACGATATATACGCAATTTGGTCGCGATTTTCATTGTACTTTTTATATGGAACTTGGGAAAGTTTTGATCTAATTTGTTTATATATCCTATTTTCAGTTCATTGAATTCGTTATAAACGAGATTGCGAAATTTCTGAAAAAGAGTGGCCCATCTAACATTCTGTCAACCCATTTATTCGATCGTCTTCGATTATATCTGGTTGGTTAATAAATGCTCAAACACATTCTGAGACACATCTGTTCAACAATAACTGCCCTGATAGCCGTTTTATTTTTCTACTAAACTTTTCACGTATATATCATTTCGTTTTTGGGCAGAAGATTCATCACGTAGAAGTGTACATCGATCCGTTTCGTTAGTATCCAACATTGAACAAATTTTCTGCCATAACACGAGTGACGTAAAAATTGTCGCACTCAAATTTGCAGATACATATAGGTATTAACGAAAGCATATGGACGAAAAAAACTGAATCATACTTCCCTCTGTTCAAAACACTTTATTGTTAGATGTATTGCCGGTTAATAATGTTAAAATCACCGTCCAACACCAATTGATTGTTTCTTGGTTTCTATCTTTCCAAACCTTTTAAGGAACTCACGGCACTCTCAACTCTTTCGCGGATTGCTTATTTACGTCCTTCCTAACGCCATTTCATCCAAATCGAGAATCTATAGGCTTACTTAGAACTCATCTGCACATTATACATAACTTCATATGCCAGCCTATCGAATTTTGCACTCCAACAGCAGGTTATTGATAAGTTCATTCACACCACCGATCCTGATCGTACTCACTCCAACTGTCACAGATTTAACCAATACGCTTATATCCGTCCAAATTATATATCCAATTTCACGCTTATATATATTATCTATAGTTTTAATGTACAGTCAATTGTGCCTAAACGATAAAATGTAAAGAAATATCTGTCGACATAAAGGATGAATAAATAGAACTAAGTTGATGTTGTCATTGATCATGGATGTTTTCAAGAGACAAATTTAATTAAAGTTGCGAATGTGTTCATGTCCAGATTAAACCTTCTAGGGCCCATCCAGTTAATTTTGTATAAATCACGTGGAATAGGTCTCAAAATTCAGTTCTCGACACGGGTTTCCTATTATGTCAGTATAATCAAACGTAATGCTTACACCTGCAACGTGAGGACCGGTTATGTTCAAATTTTAATATAAAAAGCATTATTGTTGTAATTTCTAATGTACCAGCCCAGAGAGATAAATCACTGATGGTTGTGTAATTTCTCCTCAAAAATTAAGCCCTTACTGGCATTTTAATTTATTTTCGAGAACCTCGAAGTGGTGTACTCCTGAATTTTGATTGGTTCTCCAAACAAAATTATTGGTAATTTGGAAACGACCTTGTGGCGACCAGAGCAATTCACACAAATCGCAAATTAGCTCACGCCACACGCAATTAATTTAAAATCGATATTTCGAGTTAAGTTCTTGTAATTCACTAGTACTGTCGCGTCACAACTGAACCTATATATACGAATCGCACAGTAAGAACATCAAGTCCGGTAGCATATGCCTGATTAGATGGATTTGATCTTTTCGATCACTCAGTCATTCAATGACGTCATCAGTAGATCGAAACCGGCCTAGTGGATTACAAGATACAAGCAACAACTCGGAAGTACAACACACACGCAAAATTTACAGTAAGCTACACGCTTCATTAGTGACAACACGTCAATACCTTCTGACACAACCTCCCCGATACCCTTCTGCTCTAAAGGCAAAATTTAAATTTGGTCTGACCATATGGCAATCTCATGAACTAGTATAATCCAAAAGGAGTTGTTATTGCTGTTTTATATATATATATATATCTTCCGCCACCACTGGTATTTGATGGTAGGCCCGAATCTCTATCTTTGAAAATATCGTACAATCAAGCAAGTTAAGCGAAAAATTATGGATATGAGTAAGAGGATACCTATCTGGTACTGTCACATCGTTAAGTCGACGATAATCGCCACAAGGTCGCCAATCGTTGCTACATCGTTTCAGGACCAAATGTAAAGGTGAAGAAACGGGTGATGTTGACTTGGCTACACAAACCAAGAGAATTCATACATTCCAATTCTCTTTTCGCTATTTTGTGTTTCTCCTCATCCAAACGTCGTGGACGTGAAAATGGTAGTTGTCCCTTTGTTTCAATAGGTCCCTTTATCCTATTGACTATATTATGTTTTATTTCCAGATCCTATACAGGCTCTCACGTTAGGTTTGAAAACTGTCGCAGAAGATCTCCAAATGCCCCATTGACCACGAACAGTTTAACTGTAGGGTATGGATCATGTAAACCCATAGTGTATACAGATAATGATGTAACAGAGTCAATTAGTCGTTTATTTGCCAAATCGACTACAATACCAAATTTAATCAAAAAATCAGCACCTATAATAGGTTTGGTTACTGATTCTTTTATAAAATGGTGATAAAATGGTTTTATGTTTTGAAAATTTGTCGCCGAAGTTCATTTATAGAACTTGCTAAACTTTCTAGGGTTATTTTTCCTGCTTCCGAATCGTTTATTTTTACAGCACTACAAATCGCAGATGATGTCGTGGCATGGAAGGACTCTCATATTCCCATATTTTATCTGCTAATTGTGTCAGTTTATCAACTGGCTCTGTTTCCTGCACAAGAATGATCGAACGTAATTTATCGGGTAATCTTTTTAACCATAATGTTTTCTATAATTATTCCGTAATTAGCGTAGATGAACCTTCTAGTTGGAGTAATCGACGATAAAACGCTGAAGGTAATAAATCACCCATTGTGGTACTTCCAACTAATTTTTCGATTCGTTGGGATTCTGATAAGTTCAATCTTTTTGTTACTTCGGTTTTTAGCAACGTAAATTTTCCGGTCTCCGGTGGTTTTGAAACTACGTCAGTCACGGTTGCGATTATATCAACTGATAGTGTACCAATTTTTGGGATGGAAATAAATACAGCAATATCAAGATTGTAAATGTGTGATGGTATATATACGTATGTAAATTAGATAAAGCTTACCATTTAGTTGTATTATGCACCATGTGGAGAGTGATTCTGCAGACCTCAGTATTTCTTCGCACCATATGTTAATTATTTTTCAGCTGGTAACCGCGTCAAAAACCGAATTCAAATTGATGATCGCTCACTGTTAGAGCAAATCTCGCCAAATATTATAGACTCTCGATGCAGCTTGGCATGATAAATTGATACAGCTGTTGTTAGCTATCATCACAAGATGATGGTTGAAAACGTGGATAAATGTTGAAAGAGCACACTTTTTATGGCTGCTTGTATACGGTATCAAGTTATAAGGCTAGATTGAACAGATAAAATTTGCCATACCTCAGAAAAGTGCCTTGATGCTATCGTGACTACAAGTACAAAAAGTATTTTAGAGCTCGAAAGCAATACGAAAAAGTTCAAAGTTTCCACAACCGTATTCAATTAAATCATGAACCAAAAAGATGTTGTCGAAATTAAAATCAAACCAGACACTGGGTTTCAATCTTGGCTAGGTGAAAAATCATAATTTAAATGCCTCCAATTTGATTAACTTTGAATGCGATATATTGTGCACTGCAACCTATATATTGTGTAAAACCGAAATTAAAAACTGGATACTCATGTTAAATGTTGGTCAAACCATACCGAAAACGTTCTTCATTTCATTTAAATGGACGTGTGACTATGGGGTTATCCAAAACTCTCAATACAACAAGTTAATACATTAACAATTTATTCACCCTTCGATGAACTGATTGGAATGCAGAAGCCGATCAATTTGACACCAGAGTTATATATGTATATTTAAGGGCTGAGCCGATCGAAAAATTAAGTTGATTCCTTTTGAAGGTGGAGCTTTTCCTGAAACTTTGAATTTTAGGACATAAAAAGGTAAATTGGAATTACAACAACTATCTGTCGATAAATGCTTATTATCGTAATATCTATTCTATCTATCATCCTTCAACACAAGACCTGATTGTTATGATCTATGAGCTTAAGATCAAATCATGGTCAAAGAGAGACATCTTAGTGGTTTTATAATATACATTTTTCATAAGTCTGTGATTCTTGAGATGAGGTAGCTCGAAACGAGCTATATAACTATGTAGATCTCGTATATAGCCTTATTAATCTGAAGTGTCTACTTCAACGTACTACTACAGAAGTCATGAAATCGAGACACCATAATAGCAAAAATTCTTCGTTTAAATTGAGATGACGATCTATATCCTACTGCCTGCGGTTGTTGTAAAATTATTATTCTGATCTAGCGGTAAAGGTGCTCGAAATACACTATCGATTCATGGTTAACCGCTGGTAAATATATTTCAGAAACTTTTCCAATAAATGATTCAATTCTTAACCACACATTTGGATTAAATCGTACATCTATTTGAGAAATTTTATTGCGATCAATCTGGATTCATATACAACATTTATTTTATCTTAACCTCCCCAGTCACTCAGGCTCGTTTGGAGGGGTATTCCCAGACGTATAAACTCTGTCCCGATATCTGTTTGTTCTTGTTATGAAATCCAAGATATCTGGTATCCTCACGGTTATCGTTGATTCTCAAATAGGAATTGTGATCCAAAGCAGGGCCGTCTATGGGAAGAATATCAAGAACATGAACACAAGAAATACTCAACAGTTTTTTTCTTCTCCTACCACACCGTTTGCAGGTTTCGGTGCTCCGTATATTTTCATTTGGAACATATAACTATTAATGCCCAGTGATAATGCCCAGCAAGATTTAAGATATGAAAAAGATTTAAGATATGCGACAAGAGATGAATATCACATCTGTACTAATGCAGACCACCAAAGTGACAATCTTAAGAGATAATGATGTCACTCCAAAAAAAAGGATTAGGTCCCACTAAAGAGAAAGCTGCACTCAAACGGGCCAATTTATCAGCCAGTACATTCCCATAAAGGGGGTATCAAACCAATGTGACTGTGTGTCCAGTGAAGTTTAACTTTAATCAAACCGCGTCTATAGTGGATTTAAGGCAATTATCGTCTTCAAAACAAGTTTCGATCAAACAGTATTGGAAATAGTCGCCTGTAAAGCAGTATGTTTGTCAAAAAGGATGCAGATACGACGATCTATATGATATTCATCTCCTTTGCATAGAGTGCAACTCTTTTAAAAATTGCAAGCATTTTTCATCAGAAACACAGTAAAGCGAACCTACCAAATGGGAAAGAAATTTTCATATCAGGATTTAGCATGTAGTAAATTCAGCACCAACCAAATATACAATGGTATACAGATCAGCATACTAGATAAGTAAAGATCATCGTAACGTCGCCGGAGAGGTAGGATGGGCTGTCGTAGTCGGTACTTCGTCAACATAGTGTGCCGACTCACCTTCCTCCATATTCGACAGAACCGAGAAGGGCCAAGTAGATTGTCTCTACCTTGTAGGCGAGCGGCTCCATAAATGAAGCGAAGTGTGAAAGAAAACACATATTTACACTTAGCAACAAAATATATATATATATATATATATATATATATATATATATATATATATATATATATATATATATATATATATATATATATATATATATATATATATATATATACAATCGTTTATACTACGCGGTGTTGTGGAATATTATGTGCCTGTAAAATAAAAGCGATGATGACAGAAGTTCTGCAGCTATCTAAACTTAAGATCAAAGGTCGGGCCTTGGAAGAGGTTCCAGTGGCGGAGCAAATCCTTTTAATTTCAGGGACACCACAGCGAAGAGAACTACCAATATGTTGGTAGATATTTACTGTTGGTATGGATATTTACTGTTGGTATTACTTGCATTATTGGCTTTTTTTGTGTTATTTCTGGAACCGGATTACACTGAACGAAATGTACCACTCAATATAACAAATTTTAGCGACAAAAAATTGATAAATATTTGTCAGTGTTTTTATTGTTTTTATGAAAAAATTATTTTATTCTGATAATTTATTTCTATTTCGAATTAGAATATTACAGTTATACCTTCATTTATATTTTTCAACAAAAATATAATTTTTTTTATTATTCTTATTGAACATTATTCTTAACAATATTTTATCACTATGATAAAAATGTATTCTATATGATAAATTTATCAGTTTTTTTTAAATGGCCTAACTGATCAGTTTGCTATCAAAGTGCACATCAATTTCGATCGATAAGAAAATAGAAATTTGCAAAAAAGGGCCGATATTTCGCGTACATTATTGTAATTGAAGAGATGGATTTGATCTATTTGATCCCACAGTCATTTAATAAAACGTCATCCAACACATCGAAACCGACCAAAGAAGAATTCATTGGATAGATTTTAGAAATTAATCCAAAACCCTTACTCCGAAACCGGCCTTTAAAAACAAAATGAAGAACTCCAGTAATAACAATTGGGTGAGAGGTGATTATGAAGGGGAAAAATTCAAAATATGTGTACACTGCCACTCGAATGAATGTTCTAAATAAAGAAAGCTTTTTCTTGATTATATATTAACTTTAAGCAAGTATTTTTATGTATAATTCATAAATTGCTATAACGTATTTATTTGCATTTACTGAAACATATGATGTTAATTTAACGGAATTATTAAATAAGGAATTTATTAAAATCAAAGTATAAAATATTCCAATCGATAAATTCACTTTTCTTATTGATAATATATTTGTTGAACTTTTTAGTTGGTGATAAATTCGTAAATCTCATTGATAAGAATCTTTGTCGGTTGTATATTGATAAATATTTTTCAATGTGATCGTAATTATTATCAGTTTGAACAATTATTTTTTCAGTGTATCTGGTAGAATCGAGTTGTTTTGGTTTGACGCATTCTCTGATCCACCAGATATTGATTGTCTGCATATTTTGGTGATGTCTTATGTCAAACGCTTATCACCTTGTTTTACTGTAACAACTCTTACAAGATGATCTGAACCACGATGTAGTTTAATAATTCTTGCGAGCGGCCAACTTTTATCAGACTCTCCTTCCTTCATACTAGGTTGTCCTTTTAACCATTTAGGTCGTTTTGAAGCCGTGATAAATTAATAAATTTGCAGGACCGTTGATTTTTGGTTGTATATTGTTAAGGATGCTTTGATTGAACTCATCCCTCGCACAAAAAAAACGAAAGCTTTACGTTCGTAAATATTTCCATAATAAACTGTACATAATAAAAAAATATTGACCACATATACACTTTATTAATACGATTTTTTTTACGATATTTATTTAAACATAATTTTTTATGATCCAGCATAAAAATAAATAAATAAAAAAAAACAAAATTGTATATATATTTACTTGAATTAAGGGTAGAAACAAAAAATAAAATAAAAGTTTTATATAAAGCTGACACAACTAATTTATTTATATTTATATATTACAAGTATATACAATATCGTAACTTTCTTTTGCTTATTAGTCGTGACAAAATTAGTTTTTAAGTTATAATAAAATGTAAATTAAAAGTAAAAAAAAATATATTTTATGATAGATTAAATGAAAGTTTCCTGTCATAATATAATGTGGTGTACGGTGTGTGATATGGTTTCTGTAAACATAAATATTTTTATGGACCATTTCCATGTACATGTATATATAGTATATATATATATGCGGTGATAAAGTTTAATTAGTTTTGCACGCGTTAAATTAACCTATACAAAAGGTATAACAAACCTTTAGGGGGCAGTTTAGGGATGTATATATTAATGAATACAAATTGAGATTACAAAATCAATTTATATTTCCATATACGGTGTGTATACGTATATATACAACCGCAATAAAACACATTTTCAATTTTCAATTAAAACTCAACATGTTACATGCAATATATAATTTTATTATATATAATATTTATTTATAAATAAATTTAATTAAATTTCTTTTTATTAAAATACAAATTTTTTGTTCGAGCAATTTAACAACGAAATTTGTAGAGCAACAGCGCCACAAAAACCATTAAACATTATATATTTATTATTGTTGTTTATAATAAGTTGAGTAATTATTTATATTATGGCATGCCTGTTTAAGCCGCATTATCATATAATATAATATTGAGTACATTTGCATATTTATCAATTTCCAAAATATTTCAATTTGGTATATTGTATTCGGAGGTCTGAAAACGAGTAAAATCTAAGTGGTATTTATGAAAGCTCATAAAGAGGTGGAGCTTTAGAACGGATAGAAACTACCGAAAGAGACAAGTTCATCATGTGTTGAAAATAATGAAATGATTGTGCATCGAACATTATTTGACCAACATTGTCACGGTATCGTTTTATATTATAACGCACATAGTAAAACTAACAAAACATTTTTGAATTTTCTCAATTTACCTGCATTTCCATATCATTGAAGCAACCATATTATGAAAGTTAAAATAATATAATGTTTTATCTAGATGAAAATTTGAGTTTATAGATCCATAAAATTGTGGCGTTCACAGTAAACGTACCAAAAATACAAAATTTATCATCACACATGAACAGTCACGCCACAGTAGAAAATTATATAAACCGAAAAACAGTTTCCATTCAAACTTCGATTATATCTTGGAACTCGCTAGCACTGTTGCAGCAAAGACTCACAACATATCTATCAAACAATATCACAGGCATATATGTACCTGATGACATGGATTTTGAACTTTTCGATCACACCACCAATCAATGACGTCATCAAATCGATACCGGCCTAGCGAATAAACGTTTTTAACGACTGAGTTGATTCAGTGACCTAGCTGTCCATCATGCCACATCGGAGTTCTAGTAAAACTCTCATTAGCTGTCACGTTAATTGCTATCTTAACATCATTATTATCGATATCCTATATACAATATCCCTCGAATAAGTCCCAATTTGTTTTTGGGCTTTTACATTCAATCAAGCTTTAAATTATTCCAACACCTAACCATCTCGATTTATAAAAGGAAGTCTATACTAATTCACTAACCATAGTTCACTGGAATGAGCCCAGCTCCCATTATTTCATATCTATTTGTTAGAGTATTTAAAGCTTACTGAATTATAGAACTGACAATGTCTTGTGAAACAATAACGTAAAGCTAGCAAGAATTTTACACTGCCAGCTTTCTATTAATTAAATTTTTATCAAAATGTGATATTTACAGAAGTTATGAAAACCACACATGACTAAACGATTAACCATTAGTCTCAACGTATTAAAAATTCATTTCCAACATTGGGTCCTTCTGTACTGAATGGGCTATTATTTGTAAACAGCATTTTATTGTATAGTTATTGGTAAAATGGTGGTGAATTATTGTAAAGAGAACATAAACGTTCCTATCAGTGGTGGAACTGCAAAATTGTGTATATAACATTCTTTCATTGCCGTTAATTTATTTGAATGGATGCACGTGAATAATTGTACGACTTCTTCCATTCCTTTAAATCTATATTCTCAAGTAGGTTGATAATGACGCCCAAAACTTTTATAAAAATATTTATACAAAAAATTTCCTCACTAGTGTCAAAAAAGTTATCTGTGTATAGTTCGTCAAAATACCTCTTCATACTATTTCCCTTTTTTTTAACAAATATTGCACGAATCTGCTACGTAGTCGCTATTTCTACCGCTTCAACTTTTACTAAATCAAACATTTTCTACATGGTTTTAAATTTTTGCTGGTATTTTCTAGAGATGCTGAAGCGAAATAAGATCTTAATTTTTAAATCTTATGATCTTCTCAGCATCTAAAATGTATAGCTGTGGGCCATCGAGTTGTAAGCCCTCCGCAACGCCATGCGTCCACAAGTGCCGCCTCTGGTATATAGAATTATCCATGTGGTGCAGATCCGGTTGACGAACTGGGCTTTAATTTAAACTTTACGTCACAGCATTGTGATACTAAAATGTTTCATATCAGTGTCATTTCTTGATCAGCGATTCAACTGTTTATCTCCAATAATATAAATATATTTTTCCCCATCCACATACACCAAAATGTTGACCGAAAACATAATCAATCCGGGCGTTATATATATATATATATATATATATATATATATATATATATATATATATATATATATATATATATATATATATATATATATATATATATATATATATATATATGCAACGAGTGAAATAGACAATACATTTGAGTATAGAAACATAATTTTAATGTGAACTCTGATAGTTTGAATCCAGAAAAAATACAATTTGTTTAAAAAGAAACCGAAGATAGGATAGAGTAGTTCACAGAAACCTATAAGGCCAATATTAAGTATTTTATAGGACAAGACAGTTCTAATACTGTCATGTCGTTAGAATCCATTTACGCCATTCTTTAGATGGCTTAAAAGACACCTTCGACGCACCGTCACCAACTAGCCTTCATAATAGTCATCATCTTATTTTTTTGTATCATCCGTCCATGTCCCGGCTACAAAAAGCATAAACAAAATCAACAGAAAAATTTACTTCGATATAACCGTGGATGCACACGCACTACTATCATAAGTCAAGAAGTTCATAAGTGGAGATACAAATATATAATGTGGTCAATGCGGGTCCAATTAGTATGACCGCTAAATATACTCTATGGTATGAAATGGGTTCTCAATAACAATAGAGAAAGAGAGATTTGTATACTGAGCCGGCGCTAGACTATATATTTCACTCGTTGCATTTTTTGAAAACGGCGCCCTGTATAAAAATCCAGTTTTAAGAGTCAAAGAGTATATTACCAGATAGGATTTATTTATAATGGATTTTTTAACGAGGTATCTCCCGCAAACCTAATCCTCAAAAGCAAAGTGTATGAAAACAATCAGATTCTTTGAAAATGTGTTAATTGATTATTGCAAAAAGTTAATTCGGCGAGCTTTTATTTTAGAAAAATCATCTCTTAAGTCATTGTAATTCAAATTTTGAAGTAACTTGCTTTCAATTGACATTATAGCCAATTCTACTTGAAGGTTCGAATATTACTTTTAATTTTTTTTTTTTTTGTAACAATTGCCATTGGCTTTATTCTTGAATCTTTCTTTTTACGAAACTAACAAGAAGTGTGAAATTCTTAAAAACTATAATTTTTTAAACTTAAGCCTTAACCAATGTTAATACTTAATATCGGTATGCATTATTATTTTTAAATTATATTACTAATTAGTTTTAGTGTGTTAGCTCAACATGCGTGAAATGTGTAATTATTAGATTATATTTTTAGTTTATTAAATCTAAAGGATCTGTTCTGCGAAGCCGTTTGTATTTCGGTTGCCTTAGTAGCTCTCTAGCCAATTCATTAGGATGTGATTCCAGTTTCAGTTGATATTTTAGACTGCATGATTTTATTGTCTCTTTAACAGTTTTGATTCCTAGGTCTCTATGGATGTTGCTGTTTCGAATATACCATGGGGCATTTGTAATGCTACGAAGTATCTTTGCTTGCGTTCTTTGTACGATATCTATATTTGATGCACTAGTTGAGCCCCATAGTTGGATACCATATGTCCATATGGGGATTAGGATCGCTTTGTATAGTAGAACCTTACAGTCTAGAGAGAGTTTCGATTTTCTTCCGATCAATACATTCCAATACATTTTCGAAAATTTTATTTTTAATTGATGACGTTTTGTTTCGATGTGCTTTTTCCATGTCAATCTTCTATCGAGATGAAGACCGAGATATTTTACGTTTGTTTGTTGAGGAATTGTGATATTGTTTAATTTTACTGCCGGACATGTACGTTTATTCAGTGTGAATGTTATATGTGTTGATTTACATTCATTCGTCCTTATTCGCCAAGTTTTTAACCATTCTTCTACTTTGTGCAGATGTTCTTGTAATTCTCTCGATGCTGTTTGAGGATTTTTGTGTGAAAACAATATGGCTGTGTCATCCGCAAAAGTTGAAGTTATAATTTTTTCAGTTATTGGTAAGTCAGCTGTGAATAACAAGTATAGCACAGGTCCCAATACACTACCTTGCGGTACTCCTGACTTTATCTCGGTTAAATCAGTAGTAGCCGTATTTTGTTTCACCTGGAACATCCTTTGGGCTAAGTAGTTTTGAATAATTGCATGAAATTGTCTAGGCAAAAGAGTTTTAATTTTGTAATTTAATCCATCGTGCCATACTTTGTCGAAAGCTTGCGCAATATCCAAGAAAACTGCCGAGCAATATTTCTTTTCTTCTAAGGAAAGCTTAATTGTATTTACAATTCTGTGCACCCGTTCTATTGTGCCGTGCTGCTCTCTAAATCCAAATTGGTGATCTGGTATAATGCGACCCTCAGATAATATAGGTATTAGTTCTTGTAGTAACATCTTTTCAAAAAGCTTCGAAATTATCGGGAGTAGACTTATTGGCCTGTACGACGAGACTAGGGTTTCGTTTTTACCTGGCTTTGGAATCATGATAATTTGAGATATTTTCCATTTTTGGGGAAAGTATCCACATCTCATAATCACGTTAAAAATATATGTTATGTATTTTATACATCTATCTGGTAATTCTTTTATCATTTTTCCAGTTATTAGATCATGGCCTGGCGCTTTCTTAGGATTTATGCAGGTTTTGATAACCGTTTTAACGCATTTCCATTTAAATTTTAATGGATTTGGGTTCGACTCGTCCCTCGTAAGCTGTGGTAGTCCGCAGTCATTATTTTGTTCGTTTGGGGTGAACCCTTTTTGTAGATGGTTAGTGACCATCTGGTTTCCTTATCGGTGGGTTTGATAGCTCTGGCCTTTTTAAATTTCTTGCTGCCTTCCACATTGAGTAATCTGTTTTTTCTGTTGCTGTGAGCTCACTAAGGTAATTCTGTATTCCTTCATTTTTTTCCTCCCGTATTGCTTCTCTCAGAGCTTTAATAGCTCTATTTAATTTCCATTTATGCAAAGGAGATTGGTGAAGCTGCCATAGCCGCCGTATTGCCCGCTTCTCGGCCAATAACTTTTGAATGTTACTTGTAAGCTTATTACTTTTTTCTGAATTTTTGATCTCCGGAGTAGCTTTTTTTGCAGCCATTTCCATTATTTGTCTTAAATTTTCTATCGCGGCATTAATATCTTCTGGTGTGCGAAGTGGGACATCCAGATGACAATTTACATCTACTATGTTTCTATAGAGAGCCCATTTCGTTAGTTTGTTAGTTAAACGTTGGGGTGGTGTAGTTTTTAATGCTTGGATACTTAGTGTTACTATTATTGGTGAGTGATCTGATGATAAATCATAACAGTTAACGACTTGGGCATTGGTGCGTGCTATTCCTCGAGTTACACAGAAATCTATTAAATCAGGAATTTTCTTTCTATCTGTAGGCCAATATGTGGGATGTCCAGATGATAAATAATCTAGGTTTTTCTCGTTCATTGCTTCGTAGAGTTGCTTGCCCTTTGGTGACGTCAACCTCGAACCCCATTGCACATGTTTCGCATTATAATCACCCCCAGCTAGAAATTTCATTCCCAACTGATTAAAATAATCGATGAATTGCAGTTTTTTAATTGCGTGTTTCAGTGAACAGTAGACAGCCGATATTACAAATTTCCCAGACCATTCTTCCAAGCAGATAGTTGTGGCTTGGATATGATCTTTAGCATATTTCTGAAGTTCGTAGTGTTTCAATCTTCTTTTTATTAGGACTGCAGTGCCGCCGTGTGCTTTTCCATCCGGATGTTTGGTGTCATAAACGGAATAGCCGGTAATATTAAAAAAATTGTGTTTTGTGAAGTGTGTTTCAGATATTAACATGATGTCTATAGTTTGTTCGATAAGAAAGGTTTGAACCTCAGCTCTATGTTGCGAAAGCCCGTTCGCATTCCAGATAGCTATTTTTAGAACTGTCATTTTTGATTTTTGACTATAATTTGCATAAGCGTATTCATATTTTGCATCATCATGCTCATTTGTTTTTCCATCATCATCATGAAACTTTGGATGGTCTCGGTTAATTTATTTACCATGTTATGAATATTTAGGTCCTCTTCATTAAAATGAACTTTGGGTTTGGGTTTGTTACCTTTAACTATATTTGCATAAGAAACACCTGGCTGTGCAAAACTGCTGTCAAACGCCTCCAAGTTATCATTTTGTGTGTTTGCACTTGTTGTTTTGGTGACTATTGTGTTTTTGGTAACATGGCCCTCTGATTAAATTGCATATTGAGCAATCGTTGCTCAGCTCTCATTCTAGGGTTTATTTTTCGTTTTAAGTCCAGATACACTGCACAACCCCTGTAATTTGCAGTATGGTTTTCACCGCAGTTACTACAACGTTTCACAGATGGGTCATTACGCGATTTGTCACACTGCTTGGAGTCATGAAGTTCGCCACAAATAACACAAACTTCATTTAAGGTGCAGTATGCTTTCGTGTGTCCATATTCTTGGCACTTTATGCATTGAACTGGTCCAATCCTCTTCTTAGGTTCTTCAATGACTATTTTGCGATGTAGCAAATATTTCAGGTTGTAAATCTTGTGAACTCCTTTTGATTTTTCTTCTTCTGGCTCTAGTTCCAAACGGAACATTGGTTGAGGTATCTTTTCTCGGTTTACTATATTACCAATTGATTTAACATGGAAACCTTCCGCAGCAAGTCCAGCTTGAATGTCGCTAACATCTACACAGCTTTCAATCCCTTTTAACACAACAGTCAGCCCTTTTTGACTTTTTAGTTGGTATGTGTAATATTTTTTACCAACTTCGTCAAAATGTTTAACTACGGCTCTGAAGCCATCGATTTCGAGTGTTTGGATCTTTGTTTCGTGTATATTACCTTTTTTGAGCGGAGCAATATAAAATTTAGAATCTGATAATGTTGCGATTTTATTAATCAGTTCATCATTAGATGCTTCCCTTAAATAAATTGGAGGCGGTTTCACAGTTTTAGATTTCGGCGCTGTATTGTGGTCAACGATCTCTAAACTAGAGAAACGGTTGCCAAGAGGTATTTGGTTAACACCTAGTTCAGTCCGTGTCACTTTGCTCCTACCAGCAAATTGGGCAGATCTCGGACTACGTTTTCTTTTAGATTGAACAGTGATATACCTATCCAAACCGGTTTGCACTAATTTAATTTGACACTGGCCACGGTCACTAGAGTTCGTCGCACTGTGTTCATTACTAATGTTTTCGTTTAGCATTGCTAAATTTGCTGATGAATTAATTTTTTCTTCGCTGTTTTGATTTTTATTTTTAAACGGCGGTATAGTTAATTCAGTCGACGAAGCAGTTTTAATCACTGGCATGAATGTTTTCTTTGGGCTGTGTTGAACTTTACCCACTTGGTTTACACTTGCACTTGCAATATTTACATTTTCTACATGAAACTGGTTCAAGTTTGTTGTAGATTGTGTTCGGCGTTCGATTTTCGAACAAGTCTTTTTTGGGGAAAAAAGGCCCAACATGTTTACATTGTCACTTATTAAATATTTAAATTACAATTTTTTATATTAGTTTTTTGCACCGTGTGTATTTAATTGTAGTCATTCACACAATTGAAAAAAAAAGTATAACAACATAAAAAGCACTAACACTGCACTTTTCGTTTGTTTTATTTTACGTCTGAACCTCACGACAGTAAAATAAAAACTTTTAATTTCGAAAAGCTTCGTTCGCCCGAAGCAACAGGCAAAGTTAATAAAATTTTCGGAGCTATCACGCTGTTAGGAAATTTAATGTTTCGATTGATGGTATAGTTTAGCGTTGAAAACGTTTTAAGCTAATCAAATAATTCTGATCCACTAATATCCATTTTGCAATTATGTGAAAGGTAGTGCTTCAGAAGGTATATGATGATATCGATGAAATTTCATATAAGAATATAAAATTCTTAGGTGATTCTTAAATTCTTGTGTTCGACGGGTGTGAAGTGATGAGGCAGACGGATAGCTGGCGGGAAGGTATGGTTGTTAAGCAATGTTTCTTTTCAAAAATTTTAGTCGAGTGTAACATATTTACAGCTGACGTTAACCATATAGCGGAACTTTGTTCACTATTATTATTAATTCTGTCTAAAAATGCGTACCAAATTTAAAGTGAACAAATAAAATACTTCAAAATTTTACTTCCTAAAACTTCTGCAGTATATCATCATAAATATCCTCTGAATTTAAAATTAATGGCCTTAATGCATCTATACGACTTTCCCACTTGGTTGTAAGGAGAAGCTTGAAAGTTAATACCTTAACGTTCTTTTTCAATATTTCCATCTAAAAGCTGAGCTAGAAAAGAATACGTATAAAAGCTTTGGACAGTATCGCAAAAGTTTATAGCCTATACGCCAAATATTGCCCTGAATCTGAAAGTACTAAATTAGAGGAATAAGATGCACAAGGAACCAAAAATTAACCAGGTTCTTGCGTTTGCATCCAATATTTTTCCGTTTTACATTCGAACTTTTTGGATACCGTTTTCATATCCTTGGTCTCTACAGTTATTAATAAATAATCCTAAACTAACAAATCACTCTAAAAGTAGATTGGTTAAACCAATTTCTTAAGTATATGAATGTTGGTTACATTTTTAGATTAATTTGTTTATTTTGCTAATATTCAGCCGCCCTGAATTTTTAGCGCCCTGTTTAGCTGCACCATATGCACTATGAGAGTACCGGCCCTTTTTGTATATCAAAATATAAATAAGAGGAAAATGAAAAAAGTATGGAACGTACAAACCTCTGAAGTAACTCAGCTCAACTGTCAAAGTTATATTTTCCAATTCCAAGAGTACTTTTGCTTAAATGTTACGACCACATTGTAATTTGCATGTCGACATGAGCTTAAATATATTCGACAATGCCACCAAAACGTGTGCATATAATATGTTACATATAGGCAGATCGAAGAGAGTTAAAGAGCAGTTCTGTTAGCTAGAATGGATACATAAAATGAGTTTGTTCACAAGTATGAAAAGAAGTATGTAAGAAATCTACTTCGGTGATGAGTCTGTGGAAAAAATTGGAGCGTGAATATAACGGTAAATGTTTAATAAAAAAGAAGTATAGTACAGAGGAGTTATGTTCTACTTTTGAGAACCCTTTTCTATAAGGAACTACATTAAAATGTTCTAGTTCTGAGAGCAATCGAGAGGCTGTGGAAATTGAAAATAATGCTTGAAATGTGGGTTGAGAGAATGTGAATGACGTTGAACATCTGGTAATGGTCTACTTTAATTACAGTCATTTCATTTCAGCATCCTTTACAATGCAAATAAATAATGAGTGAGGGAAATTTAACTTTAAAAGAAATGTATGCATTTATGAAAATGAGAAGTAACATTTTTCACTATATTTGCTTTCACAAACACTAGAGAACTCCTTATTTAAACTGGACCTGTGGTGACATGGCTGTCTTTTACTGAGCCTCAAATAAAAAAAAAATCATGAAGTTGGAAAATTCGAACTTGAGACTATAATCCAAAACTTATCAAAATACATGGCGGGTTAAAACTATTAACTGTGTGTTTTTATTTCACCAATCTTTTTTGGGCTCAAGAGTCAAGACATCCTAAACATTTTCAAGTTTGGTGTATTAACGTTCTACTTTACGCTACGATAGCCGAGAATATATAATAAGCCCGATTTAAGTAGAACAATTTGCCCATTGTATAGCTCCATGCCAGTATATATGAATATTTATATATATATTTATATATATATATATATATATATATATATATATATATATATATATATATATATATATATATATATATATATATATATATATATATATATAACATATATATATATATATATATATATATATATATATATATATATATATATATATATATACATATAGCAAAAAGTTCTGCCTAAATTGAACGTAAATCGGATTCGACTATATATTATATAGTATAGTGACATAAAAGATGGGTCGAATCATGAGTTCTGCACTCCAACAGGTTGGAGTCAAAGATGTCTTTATTAACACCATTCATTGTAATCAGATGATAATAACTCGGTTTTGCCCCAATCAGAAGCCTCTCGTACCAACTGTCGCCGCTTTAACCACTTCTAGTATACAAACAAATATTTCCTTATTCACAATCAGAATACTATAAAATTTGGGGAGGCCAACAGTTTTTTATTTGCTTAACTTTGTAAGACATTAAATACTGCATAATGTATACACCACCAAATCGATCCTAAAGTACTTTGGTATATCGGGTTAAGTTTTTGTTTGCCATTTTCCAATTTTTTATGGATTATTGTTTCAAGTGTATACACTCGTATACTATACATCTATATATTTATATTGTTTGGCTCATTTTGTATTTGCCCAAAAAGCACAAAAGGAATATAAAATCGAAAGCAAAAAGGTTAAGAATTAAGATTTTTTTATTATTATTATTATTATTAAGGCAACAACAAAAAATATTAAGCTTTTTTGATATTAAAAAATACGAATATAATTTTTTAATATGTTTATGCTATAAAGTGTTCTTTTATTATTATGATTATGGATTACGTATTACAATACGTATCTATATAGAAAATTTGAATATTCATAAGACGTACATACAAATCCATACGTACAGACATACAAATCCTTAATAATATTCATGCGGAGGAAGAAATAAAAAGGATTTTTCGTTTATGATTCTTAAACATTCTCGTTAATTTTTTTTTGTTTTATTTTATGATTGTTTTGGGTGGATAGCAAAGAGGTGGGGATGAGCTTTTTTTTTAAATCAAGCAACTAAAGTGATGATGATGGTGATGATGATAAATCATAACTATGTCGAATAAATTCGCAAAACTTTGGCAGTAAATTGAAAAACAAGGCGAGAACTATTTCGTGCTTTAAAGTTTATGCAATTTCCCGTAAGCCAAGTGGGATGTGCGGTAACTAAAATAAAGTTCTAAAAATATAGTTTTTTTATTAGTTTTTGTATGATTTTTAACACTATATACCGCAATTTTTCTTGTTGCTATGAAAATCGGAAAATTTTTTATGTTTTTTGTTGGAAAAAACACGCGATGAGTAAATTTAATAAAATTTTTATTTTTTATACTTTTTGTTGTAATTATTTTATTTGTTTTATTGTTTAATAAAAAATATTATATTTCAAGTAGTATTATATCGGTGTTTGTCAGATATATAAATTAAATTTGATGGGAAGTTTAGTTTTCATAGCTAACATATAATATTTAATTATGATTGATAGACTAGGTGCGATGGTATAGGAGTTGCCAAATGTTATTGGGTATCAAGGTGATCATGACATAAATCGTTTTGCAAATAACTTTTTATCACCAATAGAATTCTATTTTTGAAATGTTCAAAATCGTGCCTCAATTTTATATCTCAATTTTTAATAACTTTATAGTCATGACGTGTTTCGATTCCAACATATTTAATTCTTACAATAGATCTTTAAAAGTGCACGACCAACGTTGGTATTTTGGAGAGATTTTTTTCAGGTTCTAAGCAGATTCGTAAATTTTTGATCAACGTGATATTCTCAATTAGACATTAAACTGAGCTTGTATTTTTACGCCACAACGTCATTACGCTTTGTCAGCGTCTTAGAGTAGAGAAGAAAATAACCTTATATACACTTTATGGGTCACTTTTTCTTAAGTAAGTGATCTTCTAGTGACACTTTAGATTTATTTTCAGAGAAACGTACCCAAGCGATTGGCAATAGCTTATGATTCTTCTCCGTATAATCTTGTCGATCAATCATAAATGTATTTGTTCGACTGACTTATTTTTTATCACCAATATTTAGTCTTGAAATCTTGAGGCAGTGGTTTGCATTAGATTGAGTTAGAAAGAAACACTCAATTATCTGCTAATGGAAGGTTAAGCTATTTTTTATATGTATGATTTTGCTGTGGTTATATGTTAAAATAAGATAAAATCTCAATTCGAGTGAGTACATGTACACATCCTTAGTATAGCCATACATTTATTTTCATAAAACCTGCTCAATAAGAGCAAACATAACTTTGAAAGTTTTTCACTATCATCCAATTTTTCACAAACTTAAAGAACTGCACGAGTAGTCCTGGGGAATTATCATTTAATTTTAAAAGTACCAAGCCCATTTTTAGGTCGAAAACAGCGTCTATAAATTCCCACTTCCTTGAATACAGCAGCACTGAGCTGTCCTTTCCCGCCATTTATCACAATCAAATGAGGTAAGGAAGCCTGGTCTTTTATTAAGCCACTTTATTGTTTTATATATAGAATCGAAATCATTAGACCGTTCCACAGTTTTTATAATTAAGTGGCGGTAGTCTCTTTTAGATGGACTAACAATAACTGCAACTGGACAATGTCCCTGGATGTTGGAGCTATCTAAACATTGTATAGGGCGGCTTTTTTTATTTGTGGTCTTGTTGTAGCTTTGAGAGGGTTAGATTGAGTTTATCTCGAAAATTAGATTTTTAATGTAACACGTATTTTTTGCATTTTGTAAAGCTAACTCTCCGAGCTTCCGTGTGTCTCCAATCTTAATAGCAAATGGCTCCATTGATAACCATATTATTCAGTTGAGTACTCAGTAGATGACGTAGAATTAAACGCTTTTATGGTTTAAAACTCTTCCCTCAACAATGAGAATCATTATCGAACTATTATGACTATGCAAAAAAATCACCACAAGCTGCAGCTTTTGAAAATGAATGTTCTAAACCGTACATTGAGTTGGTTAATGGATTGGTTACAAACTGACAACATTAACGGTGACATTACAAGAACATCTTTAAAATAAAAACTCACAAGTGAATAATAAAGTTGGAACAGAAGGAGTAATGTTGAAACATATGATGCAATTCGGAAACGGGTTAAAGTTTTGTTGTTGATAGTTTTCGAAGAGAAATGGTTAACACGTAACTATCTTGATGATTTCACTGAACTGTATTTGTTAGATCAAAACATTATGTAGTACAACGGAACTTATTTTATGAATTTTAATAAATTTTTTAAGGACGGTTTTTGGTGTCAATACATGTACTGTTGATCTGAACATTCAATGCTTAGAAACATTTAATAGATCAATCATTTCAAATTTAAATAATTATATTGACAACAACAATAAAAAAGGAGTGACAACAACAACACTTAAAACATTGAATCAACATTTAGGGGTAAATGAATTTTTCCTTTGAATGAATGCAATAATATTAATATTTTTTATATGGACCAGTTGGGAAAATTACACCGAACAAGGTTTATTGAAAATACTGAGTATGTAAATATGTTTTATTTCCAGCTTCATACTCGTATATAGTTATTTAATGCACGATGCATTTTGTATGAAATAAAAATAAACATAAAATTGTTATGTTTTTTTTGCAATATGGAGATTTTGCAAAATACGATATTTGTATTTTGTTTTATGTATTAAAATAATAAAAAAAAGTATAAATAAAATTTTTATAAATATGAAAACTGAAAATATGAACAAACATAGATTTTAAATAGATTTGTATATATGGTAGATTTGAATTATATATGTATAAATATATATATATATATATATATATATATATATATATATATATATATATATATATATATATATATATATATATATATATATATATATATATATGTATATATATATATATATATATATATATATATATATATATATCATGGTCTCGCTTTGCTTCCCTATTCGGGTCCACACGCGGAGAGAGGCAAACTGACTTTTGACGTATTTCAAAATAAAACAAATATGTATCATAATTGTTGGTTTCTAATAACACAAACGTTGCTTTTTAACAATTTATGCTACCTAAAACTGCACAGTTCACCTTTGAACTTCGTTTCCGATTAAGATCAGTCTGATCAAAAATCTGCATAGTTTGATCAATTTATTGTATAGCTCTCGCTTAACGTTTCACTGTACGGGTTCGTTCGGTAATAATCTCTTCTATGAACTACTGCTATATGCTGGCTTACAATTTCCAATTATTGGGCATTTGTCATACCTTAATTGTGCGTGTTCAATAATTTTTAGATATCTTCGACTTCCATTTCCAATGAATTCGCTAAACCAGCTACCTCACGCATTACATTTTACGCATCTTTACTTGTCTAGTTTCTCAATTCGTTTCATAACTTCATCCCAATATAATGCAATAAATTTAATTCCGTATAGTATAGTGAAATTTTTCTAAAATAATTTTATTCAAATATAAACAATCCCTTCAGTGGCTGTGAAGAATTTTTTAAAAGACACACATAGAATAGACGCATAGCGTGACTTTGGTATATATATATATATATATATATATATATATATATATATATATATATATATATATATATATATATATATATGTATATATATATATATATATATATATATATATATATATATATATATATAATATATATATATATATATATAATGACCGTTTTTTGGGAAGTTTCGGAAGAGTTACAAATAGAGAATATTGAGGTGCAGCAAGCAAGCTTGTGGGGTCAAAAAATAAGTTTTGGTCTGGTAAATATTTAATACATTAAAATATTAAATCCACAAATTGATGATTGGTATAATTTTTAACGAAAAATACGATAACTACGTTCAGTTAACTAAACATTCTACAACCTTAACTTATCATTGAATGTTTGGCCCTATATTTAACATAAAGAGACCGATTCTACTGTCGTTTTTCCTGGTTAAAGTTTTCAACGCATCACAAGAAATATAGTTTGAGTCGTTTGTTTTATAGGTGCGTCAACATTTTTTTTTTACGTTTTGTTTTAATTGGGTGCCGGGCGCACTTTAAGACTGACCTAGCTCCTTGTAACTGTCAGAACTCCTACACCCAACGCGCGATCCTTCAAGTAAAGGTTGAAGCTTCCATAAACTATAAATCGGTTTAGAGGAGGTGACAGTTTATATATATGTATATATATATATATATATATATATATATATATATATATATATATATATATATATATATATATATATATATATATATACATATAATGTTCTTTATTGGCGAGTATAGATATGTTTATATAGAATATTCAAATATCTCTTCAGGGAACCTAAAATCTTCTGTGATTTAACCTAGTTAAATTCAACCAAAAATGTAAACCAACGGACCAATTCAAAAGCAATAATCATAAATTTTGTTCCATATATAGAGTGAAAAATAGATATGATTGCCAATAATTTTTCAGGATCAATTAATGACTATATTTTGTATGCATATTGTTTATTTGAATGTGTATATACGAAAAAAATCGTAAATCTAGATTGAAATGTTAAAAAAATTGTATTGCCATAAATATACAATTTTTATTTTTAGTGTGATACTCCACTTTACCATACACAGTCATGTTCAAAAGTAGCACTGTATAAAGTTATATATTTCTATCGTACAGTAAGCGCATCTCAACTGAGAACTTACGAACCATTAAACACGTATTGGTGCACATGGTTAGTGGTCAGTCAACCGGCAGAAACGGTTTCTTTTACCAGTTAGCTACAACCGATGTCGATATCCACTAAGTTCCTATACATCTTTATCCATCGAGTTTTTTGCTTTAATGTATACTTTGTATAACTTTTGAAAGAAAGAGCTAGACTGAAACATTTAAGTAATTATAATTCGGTTTATTGGCCAGCGAAAGTTAAGAAACTTTTTATGTCAAAACTCAAAATATTCGATAGAAAGATAACCTGATTTTAGCAAAGTATAACTTAAGCTAGTTTGATTAGTTAAGCTCCTTAATGTTGATACAGGAGTTAATTATTGTTTATTAGGGAAACCGATGTGAAATATCAGACTTTGTTTAAGTATTAAATCTATAAAAAAGATCAATTATGAAATTATCAGGCTTATTTGTTTTATTGAATTTTTCGCCTGAATATATACTTAGCTTAACTTTTGCAAGGAGGAGCTAGACTGAAACAGCTAAGTTTATTCAAATTCAATTTAGTGACCAGTGAAAGGTTAGGGAAGCTTTATCAAACCTGTAAAAATCGATCCTGACGATTTATGGTTAGTTTTTAGTTACCACAACGAGTAACTGATTCAAGCAGAGTTTAACTTAAGTTTATTTGAGTGGTTCAGCTCCTTAATGTTGATACAGGCTTAATTATTGTTTTTAAGGGTATCCGATACAAAATATTCGACTTTGTTTAAGTATTATAAGGAATAGGATAAAAATAATCAATAATGAAATTATCTGGCTTAGTTGTTACAGTGGATTATTTGCCTTAATGTGTACTTTGCATAACTTTTGGAAGAAAGGGACTGAAACAGTTAAGCATAATCAAATCCGATTTATTCACCAGCGAAAAAGGTAGAGCAAAAGTAAATTAATCGATACTAACGTTTTATGGTTAGTTACCACAGCAAACAACTGATTTTAGCAGAGTAAAACTTATGCAGGTTTGACTAGTTCAGCTCCATAATGTTGATTTAGTAGTTTTTTTATTGTGTATTAAAGAAACCGATGATTTGGATTTCAAAAGGATTCAAAAGGATTTCAGATAAAATTTCGATAGTAAACTTTGAATTAAGCCGGATTTTCCTTATGAAAAAAATTTGTGTCAGTATTTTTTACTGAAAAAAACCAAAACGAGAGAAAAAATCAAAAATACCATTAGAGTGACAGAGATCGTTTTTTACATTTTTTTATAGTGGATATATTATGACAGATTCTTATAACATAACCAATAAATTTCAATTTTTTTTTGTTTTTGAAACAAAAAGATAAAAAACACTTTGAATCTACAACAATAAATTTAAAAAAAATAAACTTAACATAATTATTCATTATTTAAATTATTTTCACAATGAATTAAGATGAATGACACAAAACGAAATGTTAAAATTATGAATTGACCATAAAAAATCATCTATCATTATTTTACCTATAAAATATTTTTCCAGTGCTGAAAAAAAATACTTCTCTTGATATGTTTTGTCAGTACTGCTATAATAATTTTCTGAGTAACCATAAAAATTATTCAGTACTGAATGCCTTTTTTACTCTGGAAATGTTTTTCATTTCCCTCGAACTTTAACAAAAATCATATTTTTATCCTACTTTGACTATTTGGTCAGAATATTTTTCATAATGAGAATCAGGACAAACATGAGCTATTTTCTAAATACTATTCAAATACTTTTGCGCATTACTGTAGCTTTATGTAGTTATATTCGATACGAGACTTCACAATTTTTATTCGTTTATTATATTTTTTTGTAAGTTTAATTTAAAAACAAAAAATGGTCATAAATTTATATTTTTATTAATATTCAAATTTTTTAAAACATATATAAATACATTTTATTTGTGAAATTTTCATTATTATTGTCATAATAGCTTTGTTGTACTCGTTTATTAATAGCCTCTCCATCTACAAAATGTTAACGAGTTTATCATGTATATATATCCTCGTATTTATAATATTTTAGCGCGTTAAATTTATTTTTTATCAAACATTTAACATTAATTTTTAGTTTTATTACCTTTAGCGAAGAATTTTTGGGAATAAGTTACCGCGTATTCGGACATTAAAATTTTTGATTAATTTATATCCAACAAACAATCCTGTATATATGTATATACTCACGTTCGGTCTATATTTTTAATGCAGAAATATAATTACAAACATTAATTATATTTATTAATGTTTATTTTAATATAAAATATATTTATTTTTCCAACCCATATTACAGATAAATTACCATGGTATATAATATTATATTGTAGTAATGTACTCGGATTACACACAATATAACTCGAGTCTCGTTTGAACTTTTATTCATCCGTTGTAAATAATATTTACACAAGCTGCTTACGTTGCCATAAATTAATTATGCTCTTCGTTAAAAATTACCTTTGTATATATAATAAATTTTGTTTAATTATTTAATCCTTTCGAAGCAGGTTGCACTGCACTGTATCCATATATATGGTACACTATGTCTATATAAAAGACAATCAACAGATAGATAAGATGGTGTACATACCATTTATAACTTTTCGAAATTGTTTTCCATTAACATCAATTGCCTTAACCAATCGAATATGAATTCTGGTTACACATCCAAACTAAACTTTTTGTACTTATGGGAAAAAGTTTTTCCTTACTTACGGTTTGGTATTTACACTGACATGTACATAGGAAAAATAATACGTTTATTGATTTTTATTACAAGACATAAAAAAAAAAATTTTTTTTTTTTAATTTCTTTGCTATAACATCTTAGTTATAATACAAAAGTTCTGCTAAAGAAAAACTTTATCATTTTCCAGACTATGTGAAGAAAAATATGAAAGCAACATTTTAATTTTTTTAGATAAAACAAAAAAAATTGTATGATAAAAACTTCCAGCCTAACTATTTCCGTTTTAATTTAATATGATCGAGTACGGAATGTATGTACGAGTACGAGTGTGTATATACAAATGAACGAGTCATAAGACATGTATATACACTTATCAAGTGCGCACAACACAATGTTAATGTCATTAACGACAAACGGTTAGATCAAATGGTACATAAATTTTTGTATATTTTGTACCAAAATTTACAACAACCCTGTTGTTCTCGAAACCCAAAAAAAATATATTTCTTAAACTTTTATAATAAAAAGTTCGAAATAAAAAAGTTCACATTTTATGAAAGCGATTTTAGGAGTGTACACATATTTGTTTTAATTTTTATAATGGAACATACTTTTTACAGATATTAATTTTGTTGGTGGCTTTTGTTGTTGTATTATTTTTAAAGTTGAGCTTTTTTATATTGTATGCCATATATAAGTTAAGTGCATTTCGTTTGGATTTGATTGTATTTGAAATGTAATACATTTTACTATTTGAGTTGAGGTAGGAAAGTGCATTTCGCAAAAGCTTGAATGAAATACAATTTTTTTTGGAAGGTTGTAGATCAATAAAAATTAAAGAAAATAAAATGTTTATGAACTGCATTGCTATTGAAGCCTTGTCGGATTTGAAAATCTTTGATTGATTTAGTCATGGATTGAGTAAAACGATTCACAAGTAGTCTTTTTCTATACTACATCACTTCTCATTAATGTCAGCATTTTATGTCATCCGGTTGCGTGTTAAGTTTTGGTCAAGGGTGAGAATCGAACTCGAGACCGTGGCGTGATGAGAAACTTTCTTAACCCTTAAGCTACAACCGGCGACACTTCTCATTTAATTGACATCTGAGATGGGATGTTGTAATTTCAAATTTTCGAAATTCGAACAGAAAGTAACATCTAAAGCATCGCTTAATGGGAATCGGGCTGAACTTGCAAGACAATTAAATGGATAAGGCCCGCACCCACCGGGATACAGATTTGCAGAAAAAGGTATGTAGATACTTTATAGATGTTGTTACGCTTATATAGATCAAATATTGTATTTATTTTTTTGAGGTTTGGGCAGATTATAAAAATCTAATTAAAAAAAAATGAAAAACACTATTACCGATATTAACCTAACTTGTGGTGGAACACGCACCGTTTTTCTCTCAGATTTAGAGCTGCGGGTGGTTAAGCTAACTGGCTTAACTGAGTCGGTTGTTGGTGTATCCGGTTTTGACGAAGTTCATGCGCCTTAAGTGGAAATGGTTTAACCGATTAACATTTCACACCAAGAACCAATATTAAATACCGTGACTACACCATCAAAGTAGTGACGGTACATACACCATCAAAGTAGTGACAACCTTAACAATCCCACGAACCCAGAGACGACGAATGACGGCAGCGAATCGATTGTTCGAAGAACTTAATACCCAAGTTGAAAAACAGGAGGAGCAGGCAACTTTAACATGAATTTAATACTGAAATAATAAACTTAGTAAAAGAAGCATACGCAATAAATAATCAAAGACGGATGGTGGAGGAAAGGCGGTTAACAGTAGCGGAGAGGAAACTTTATTTAGAGGAAAAAAGAATAAAACTTATTAAGAAAATTGAAATAGTGTTTATTTTAAAAACAATTTAGCAGATTGTTACGCATCGTGCACTTTCACTTTACTCTATGTCGTCATATTCGCATTTGGTCTCGCGGATGTGGGCACTTCCTTCAGAAGGACGTGGTAACTCTACCGTTTGTAGCTTATTTATTAAGCACAGGTTATACAGTACAGCACACACGTTAACAATTTCGGCGACCTTAACAGGTTTATAACGGAGCACTCTTTCTCCTATAAGATACAGCGAAACGTGTTCTTTAAGACTCCTACACTCCTTTCAATTGGATTTCGTCTTTGAGCATGCAATTTTTGTAAGTCGGTTGCCTTTCGGTTGGATTGCGATATGGGGTCATTAAAAACTGTTCCAATGGATACTCTGAATCTATCAACCATGCATAAGCCTCCTGCAGTTTGCGCCAATCTTTTCATACCTGCCATATTGCAGAACCGTGAGTTGATTCCGGCAAAATTTCCGGCAATGGTTTCCTCATCGGTCCACAAAAATGTGTTCGTTTTCGCGGGGTCCGATAGTATTTATATGTGTGCAATACACCCGATCACATTGGGATGGATGATTGCTTCAAAAAATTTCTGTTTATATAAAGATTTATAGTTGCCTCTAAAGCTTGCGTAATATCATCAAAGGTCCTGGAAAAATATAATTGGTCCATATTATGGAACAAAATATCACCAACAGTTCGCTGATATGACCCTGTCGCATAAAAACTAAGCACGGTCGCATAAAAACTAAGCACAGCAATTTTGGTAATTCGATTTGATGAACTAAATCGAGGTTTTATTTCCGTAATTAAGTATTTCAAAATATCCTTAGATAAACGAAATAATTCCATAAATGTAAAATCAACATTACAGTCTTTATATAACTCACTTTATAGTTTTATTAAGAAAAATTAACTCACTTTTCATTTGACAAATCCATAACATTATACCGATCTCTCAAAAATCGTCTTTCTATATGGTATAATTAAGATTATCTCTTTCCTCTGTAGACTCACTATCAACTGCATTTATAGTTAAAGCGCCCAGCAATATTCATTGGGCGTATCCAGCACGTTGAGATCTCACTAAAAAAAGTAGATGTCTCACATCTCTATGTACTGGATGCAAAATATCTTACTAAAAAAATGTAGAAAATCTCACTATTTAGTGAGATATGAAATTTCTATCTACACTTTGTAGATATTTTATGGGTTGAGTCTCTGCTATTTTTTGACAGCTAAATTGTGAAGTTCAGAAGAAACAATTCATCAATTTAAATATAAAGAACGAAAAGCAATCGTAAATTCGCAATGGAGACAAATAAATGCGAAAATAATATGTAAAATAGAATAATATGTGTTTTATATGACAGCTCTGACTAACAGCTTAGTTAAGACCTAAACCCAACATAATATATAGATTGTACATCCAGCACACTAAATGATAGTCTACAATTGAGACTATTCTACATTGTAGAATATCTAATAAGAGATCTACTCAACGTGCTGGATACGCCCATTGTCACTCGTATTTAAGCAACACTTGTACTTTGTAATTTGAAGTGACGCTTTGTTGTTATAAAATTAAATGTCAAATTTAAATTGTTGTTGTAATTCTATCTTCGAAAATATCACATTGAAGTCGAAATTTTATAACACTATCACTTTTTCGATTCGACTTTAAAAGCCGATTCGAATGCAAGTGATAGTAAAGCATCCCACCCCTAATACTGAACAAAAATAAAACATAATGAGCCATAAAAAACACTCCTACACCTAAACAAATACGTCATGGCGAGTTGCCAAACCTACGACGTTAAATCGAACTGAAATTTTTATTCTAAAAGATGAAAACCGTTTCAACTTTTAGAAGCACCTATATAGGAACCGTATTAAATCACGTTGCAAGGGTTTTAAATTAGAATACAACAACTTATTCGAACGTTGAAAGTGTTGAGCTAGTCCTGACGCGACTGCATCATTCACTCTTTCTTTACACCATTTTTTGCCTATAGTTTCCGTCCGTCAGTCGATTAGGCAGAAATAGTTTTTTCTTAAATTGATTAAATTTGTTCAGTTTAAACTATTGGGTATTCTTGAAATTTTTCCTTTTTAGCACAGTGGGGTTCTTCAGATCTGACAATAATTCTTAAGGACTCTTCAATCTGTGTGTGTAAATATAACAGGACTTCACTTTTCAAAATAGAATGATACTGGCCGCGACAAATGTATTTGTAACTATATATATGCTCACCAACTGTGGCCACAATGATATCTCTAATAAAACTATCACAGTTACCAGAGCGTCGTAGTATGTGGCATTTGGACTAAACACTCCAGGTGGCAGAATTCTTTACAAAAATTCTACCGCGAGAACCAGAGCGTGCATCTGTATCTCAAAGAATATGGATGCATCTCTTATTGAGGAGTGTAGTTCGCCTGACATTACAAATGCTAGAATCACTCTTTACTCTCAAACTGAAGTGGTTATTGCTTCAGAGTATTTTCCTTACGATTCCGCTACTCCACCTCCCTCTGAGGAGTTTACATATCTAGTAAGTTGGTGTAAGGTTAAAAACATTCCTCTGATAGTGGGTTGTGATGCTAACGCACATCATTCTCTATGGGGGAGTACTAACGTTAATAACAGAGGTTCTGCTCTGCTTAACTACTTAAGTTCTTCTGAGTTGGACATCCTCAATGTTGGATGCGAGCCAACTTTTGTTAACTCTGCTCGAAGGGAGGTAATTGACATCAGTTGTTGCTCCATGTCCTTCTCTAAATTTATTTTAAACTGGAGATTAACGAATGATATTCTCACTTTCGATCACAGGTGCATTTCCTTCAATATTAATCTTAAAAGAACACCGTTAAAACCCTACCGTAATCGGAAGCTTACCCACTGGGAAACATACTCTATTGAGCTTGTTTCATTAATCGAATCTTCTAAGAAAATTCGCTCATCTGTGGATATAGAGCTGCAGGCTTCTGCACTATCAAAAGCAATCACAACTGCGTTTGAGATTTCGTGTCCACTTATTACTAACCAAAAAACTCGTAACAAACCTTTCTGGTGCTCTGCTCTAAAAAGGTTAAGGAAAACTGCTAGAAAGCTGAAGAAAAAGGCCAGGAAATCTAATCTTCAGTCTGATTGGGACAGCTTCTTAGCTTCTCAAAAAGTTTACAAAAAAGAATTAAGAACATCACAAAGAACCTCCTGGGTAAACTTCTGTGAGGAAATCAATAACTTACCTGCGGTAGTTAGACTTAAAAAGTTGCTGAGCAGGAACAATACCCGTAGACTTGATTCACTTCGTCTACCTTATGGCAAGCTTACTTCTTTTAAAAAGGAAGTAGGCGACCTAGTTCTCACTACCCATTTTCCAGGATGAAAAACCATTGCAACCGAGAATGCTGGTGTAGTGACTAACGATCGGGATGTAGTTCCCAATTGGGACCTAGCCTGCAGATTAATCAATTATGAGGTCTTACGTTGGAGCCTGTTCTCCAAACCCTTTAAATCTGCTGGTCCTGACGGTATTTTCCTTGCCGTTTTACAGCATGGATACCCTCTAATTAAGGAACATTTACTGCATCTTTTCCAGGCTTGTATAGCTTTTGGTTTTGTTCCTCAATCTTGGAGCAAAAGTAGAATAATTTTTATTCCAAAAATTGGAAAGCCGGACTACACCGACCCCAATTCATTTCGGCCTATCTGTCTGTCATCAACTTTTTTGAAATCTTTAGAAAGGATTGTTGATAGGTTTATTAGAGACCAACATTTAGTTACCGCTTCGCTCAGCACCACACAACATGCTTACCGTGTTGGCAAATCCTGTGAGACTGCCTTACATGAACTCGTAACTAGGATTGAGAGATCTATGCACAACAATGAGTTTCTTGTGGGCACTTTTTTGAATATTGCAGGAGCCTTTGATAATACTTCTTTCGTCTCGATTACGAATGCATGTACTAAACATAATATCGAACCCAACATCATCAGATGGATTGAATGTATGCTTGAATCTCGTATTGTGATATGCGAGGTGGAGGATACTTTTATTTCGGTCAAAGCATCCAGAGGATGCCCGCAGGGAGGTGTTGTTTCACCCCTGTTGTGGCTCCTGGTCATTGACGAACTTCTTGTTATTCTTCGAGAGTCCGGTTTTATCGCTCAAAGTTATGCTGACGATCTGGTTCTGACAGTTTCAGGCAAGCATCTCAGGCAGTCTTATCAGATTTAACTCAACACGCTCTTCTCATTATAGAACAGTGGTGTATAAATAAGGGTCTTCATGTGAACCCATCTAAAACCGATTTGGTTATTTTTACTAGGCGTAGGAATACTGCAGCTTTCTCTGTACCATCACGTTTTGGATGTAAGGTTAATAGCTCAGTCTATACGTCAAACACCTTGGAGTTTTCCTGGTTAATAAACTTTCTTGGAAGTATCATCTGGATTTTAAACTACAAAAAACCACTGCTATTTTTGGCAATGCCGTAGAGCTTTTGGTAATTCTTGGGGTTTATCCCCTAAAATAATATACTTCATCTACAAATCACTAGTTCTCCCGATGCTAACTTATGCATCCGTGGTTTGGTGGCCCGTGGTTAAGGTTAAATCTTCAATTGGGAAACTTAATTGTTTGCAAATTTAGCTTGTCGAGCTGTAACTGGAGCCATGGCTTCAACTCCGCTACTAGCTATGGAACTCATTCTATCCCTACCCCAGTTACATTCCTTCATTTTAGGTTCAGCTGGTTCGGCTGACTCTCGATTGAGGAGTGTTGGAGCGTGGAATGCTGTTGGCACTATTTCAGGCCATAGATCAATTCTTGATGAATTTATACGAACTATGCCAGAAATCGACATGGTTATTGGTAGGCTTCTGCCTGTATTTAATTTCCACAGATCTTTTGAGGTGTTGTATCCATCAAGGGATATGTGGTTTTCGCCAGACTTGCTCAAACAGTTGTCCGAATCACTTGTATTCTTTTCAGATGGCTCTGTCTCTGAACAGGGCACTGGCTTTGGTTAGTACTGTCCATCGCATGATTTGAGATACTCAGGTAGTTTGGGAATCTACTGTACTATTCATCAAGCTGAATTAATTGCTATTACTCACTGTGTAATTTCAGCTCTAAGTCTCGTTGCCGACGGCAAAAAGATTATATTTTGTACGGATAGTAAAACTGTACTTAACTCCTTGAACAATCCTCTAACTAGCTCTAAACTGGTAGGGGATTGTAAGAAATTTTTGAACCTCCTTGGTTGTAGCAACAAGGTAACGGTCATGTGGGTTCCAGCCCATTGCAACATTGAAGGAAACGAAATTGCAGATTGCTTGGCTAAACCTGGTTCTCCCTTACATTTTGTGGGTTCTGAACCAGCTGCCCCTCTACCTCTTCACATAGTGAAGAATACAATTAAAACCGCTGCCCTATCGAATCTAAAGCTTACGTGGTCAGCCACACCAACTTGTCGCAAGGCGAAATACTTTGTCAAAGGGCCTAACCCGAAGTAAACCAATTACGTTCTTTCATTGAAAAAGGATAACTTGAGGAAATTGGTTTCTATACTTACTGGCCATTGCCGTTTCAAAAGCCACCTTCATCGCATGGAACTTGCCAGTGATGCCGTATGTGACGATTGTCTTGAAGATGTTGATGAAAGCTTACACTTTGTCAGCAGCTGTCCGGCTTTCGATCGCATGAGATCCCTTGTGTTCAACTTCAGGAATATTCCTGTAAATTTACTGTCTTCTCTGCCCTGGTCCAAACTGCTTCAGTTTGCTAAGGTTGCAGAGCGCATCTGCCCAAGGTTTGCACCATGGGCCCTCTGTGGCATTGAGTGCGGAACCTCTAAGGGTTCCAGCCATATTTAACAATAATAATAATAATAATGTGGCATTTAAATGAAATAGAGTCGCTGGGCAGTCGACGAGATCTCAATTGTTATAAACTTCAACAATTAATTAAAAACTAGTATAGTACCGATCTAAATACACAACCATGGGTGTCGAGGCTATAAATTGCAACAAATAAGATGGGATGTTCAATAAGCGAGATTGTGCTGCATCAGCCTTTACCCAAATACATGGCCAGTGACCACTTCTTTGGTCATTGTGAAATAACTATGGGCATTTTTATACAAATCAGGGAGGATCTGATCGGATATACCACGTCTGACAGTCCTTATCAAAAGAAATTTTTGAGGTCCAACAAAGTTTTAACTGTACTAGAAATTCTTTCGCGTAGGTATGACTGACTGTTTTCATTTTATTAGTTAAAGTGTTGAGCATCTTTAACCATCAGCCATAATCAGTTGCGACTTCTAAGGTATTTTTAAAAGGGGTCTTCTAAATGTTGATGAGATGTATCATTACAACAAAGTATAATATTCATTTGAGCAAATCTATACAAGTATTCCTGAACGACTATAGCAAGTTGTGCTTTTACGATGGAAGTGTTATTCTGCTCAGTGGTGGTGTATGCCATTGATTAGTAGTTTTTTTTGTATTATTCTCAAACGATCTAGCTTATTGTTTTCTAGATTAAAACGAATTCCATAATGTTATAATAAACCACAAGAATTTTTACTATGCCAGACCGTCAAACGGCCGTATTAGATTGAATAAAGCTTGTAAATTACTGATGGCTAATTCTCAATAAATTTTATTGATGATATTTGGCGTTGGGTCACTTCAGTTATCTTGTAGCAGTCAAAAGTGTGACATTAATCATTTCGAAATCATATATTATTGGCTTGGATTTAGTTCTAGAAAAATAGTAGGATTGATCGAATTTGTTGGGAAAAATGAATCTTGCGGATACTACTCTTGATTAAGCTTGTGAATTATCTCTTGAACGAAGATAATTCTGGAAGGTAAGAAAAGTAAACTCATTTATAAACAGTGTACGGATCCATTTTTTTTTAAATATTTGATTTATAATAACAATAAAAATATTACTATCAGGGTAAATCAATTTTGACAAACAGGGTTTTATTCTGACTATTGTCACGAATCACAGATGTCACCTGTGATAATTAAGAAGAAAATTATAGCACTAGGGATTACCCTGTAACCAAATGTTTACACATATGAACAAAATAAAAACAAATAATGAAATAGGCGGAGCGAACCGAATACGACGAGAAGAACATTCGCGAAGTGTAGAGATGAAAAATAATGGAATGGTCTACAAGTATTTGCGTCGTATAAATAGGTGTAGACATTTGAGTTACGAAACAGTTCAATTTTGAATTTCGAAGTGTTAAAATCGGGAAGTGATAAAAAGTGAAAAGTAAAGTGTTAAAATAATTGTAGTGATAAATATTGTGTATAATAATAGAGAAAATAAATATTTGTGAATTATTTGTGTAATTTTTGTGGGAAATAAATTTAGTTAAAATTTAAAGTTTGCGAGTTTATATTCACAATCCAGTGATAGAACCGGATAAATAATTAGAATAACCACTCGGCGAAATCGTAACACTATTAATAATTTAGTACTCCTATGTATTCTTTCCATATAGCGTTGTTCTGGTTTTTGCATTTTGCATTCTGTGGACTATTCTTCTATCTCAAACGGTTTAAGTCCAAACAGTCTATTTATTGGTAAACATTGAATGTTAATCATATTGTAACACTTATTACCATTAATATAGAAGAGTGATCAGACGTGGAATCAAATTTTTCTAGATATATAGAGAGGTAGAATGCTAGTTGTAGTTGTATTTAATTACTGCTTGATGGAGAACTTTCCCGATGTTGTTAGTTTTGATCCCTAATCCCTATATGTTAAGCATTGAAGGTCACCTCCGATTATTTTTCGGGAAGCTGCTTGAAGATGTAAGTATAAGCATTCTCTTTGATGTTATATCTATAGGTCGACAATATATTGTGGCTACAATAACTTTAAAGTTTCGGGTATTAATGCTAACACTAATTGCTTGCCTGATCGCAATTAGATGGTGAAAAATCGCTTTTGCTTCCTGCCTCTTTCGGGAATCAAACCCGGAACATCACGCTTTAAATGTCACAGATTTAACTACACAGATTCGGCTTTTTTCGAATAGGGCTTTTATCTGGTTACTGTCCTTAATCTTTCTAACACTCTGATAATTATTGCAGTTTATAACTGCAGGTGACCGTGTCACACTTTTCTCTTTTTGTGTGTACTTTATTCTGGTTGAGAGTTCTATAGTTTTTCTTGTTTGAAAGTCATTTATACTCTAGCCTACGATCCATTTGTGATTTATATTTTTTTTGACTACTATATAGTATACTCGAAATAGTCGTTCGCGTTCTTAAATTTTGAACGAATCAGCAAAACATATATATGGTTTACGGTTAAATTTAAACTACCATTAAAATTTATATAATTAAATAATAATAATAATTTTTAAAATGTTAAATTTAATCAAGCAAAAAAAATAATTAAAAATCCGATTTTGTAAATGTTTTATGTACACTCCATCTCTCCATCCTTACAGACCAGCCAAAAATAGTAATAATAATAAAACAATTTTTTATGTAAAAGATAAAAGTTTTTAATAAATAAATATTCCATTAAATTTGTGTTCACATATAAAAATACAGAAATAAATTCATAATTAAAAAAAATATATGTTTTATCGCAGATTAAATACCCCGTTTACAAACCATTCCCGTATTGTAAGTACGGTTTTAATACAACAAATCCATCATATCACCAGTGATACCCCGCAAAAAAATTTTATCATCATCGACGTTGATCAAATCGATAACACTTATACCAGATTATACAATTCCCATTTTTTATATGTGTATGCGGAATTCAATGATGGTTGTTGATATGCATGACTCATCTCGTTTAATTATTTAAAGTCGTTGGGAACTCGAACCTCGATCCGCTTAAAATAATATCCCATATATGCAAAAAAACCTTAAACATAACACAGTATTTACATACTGAGATTTCTTACTTTGGGAAATTTACATAAAACATGAAAAGGTTTCCACGGCATCTGTATATACATATGTACTCTTTTTTAAACACACACACACACGCATACACAACAAAAGTAAATAAACCTAATTTATATAAATAAATAAACCAAGAACATACTTAGAGCATATTCTATCTACTTTCTACAGCATAAGCATATCTTTTTATTAAACCAAGTACATAATTCCTAATCAAACACAATATTTCATTTCTATATGATGACGAGGATGAGGATGAGCATGATGATGATGATGATGATGATGAGTTTTCTATATATATGTATTATATGATTGAATGGCTTTGTAACGATTCATTGAACATGTAAAGAGAGTAAAAACCGAAATCGTCTTATATACGAACAGCATCACTCTATATATACTGTAAAGAAATTTATATTTCAAATAAATTATTTAATAATTCAATGATTTGAAATTTATTAATATTTAGCAGGTCAAATTCGATTTACGTCGTTCTGATTTACCAAATTGGTACATACTTGTCGTTGGTTAGGATTTACTGTCATAAATTCGTAAATTGCGGGCAGCCAAATTAATCCATCACTCGATGTGGTGTGTATTTCGATATCTCTCATTGATATTTTGATGAACATGGTGGTTGATCGAGCTCCCAAATGGTACTTTATTTTCAAAAGCTCAGCCTTTTACCAAAGTTTTAAGTCATTGTTTTGACATCAATGGAAAGTTGGTTCATGTTATATAAAGTCCTCATTAGTGGACTAACGATCTATCAGAATAGAATTCAGTTTTTAGAACATAAAGTCGTAAGTACAAGGTGGGGCAAAAGTCCCGCCACGATTTTAACTGCACGCCATCTTGGTTATGTGACGTTTAGCCTAGTTTCGCTTTAACCATATTTTGTTGTGAAGACGATCCAATTTTATAATGAATAAATAGACGCCACAAGAAATAGAAGAAATAGTGACAATATTTATTGAAAATAATCGTTCCATTATTGCCACTCAGCGGAAATTGTGTCAAAAATACTTAAGTCGTCCAGTGCCATAAAACCACCATTTAACGTTTACATGCGAATTTTCGACAGTACGGTACGACAGCAAACAGACCTCGTTCTGGAAGACAATGGACATCTCGTAACGCTGAAAATGTGACTCTAGTGTGCGATAGTGTTGCAGTCTCCAGAAAGGCAAATTTTGAAAACTGATTTGATAATGTTGCCATACAAAATTAAATTAGTCCAGAAATTGCTACCGAGTGATCCTGTTCAACGAGTTGAGTACAGTAATGCAATCCTAAGGCTGTCTGGTGAGCATATACATATACATATATATATATATATATATATATATATATATATATATATATATATATATATATATATATATATATATATATATATATATATATATATATATTCATTCTGTAAGGTTTTTCCTATCCAGGCTACACTTTTGTTTACTCTTGCAATAACTTGCAATACTTCTCTTTTCTTCCTCTCCTTACTGTTCCGACCGTTTGAATTTTGTAACTGATCCGATGAGCCCTTACTGTTATAATGTTGGTCAATACGCTGCTTCTATTTGCAGTTCTCGTTAGCGATAGACATTGGTGAACTTTGTGCCACCACTTTATGCCGAGCCATCTCAATTTTCAGAGCCAATCCTTATCCCGAAGTTACGGATTTTATTTGCCAACTTCTCTTACCTACATTTATCATCGACTAGACTTCATTTCAGAGACCAGACGCGGATAGCGGTACGGTCTGCTGAGAATTTTCGTAACCCTTTCATAGCTTTTCTAGGTCCGAAGGGAGAGTACCGACATAACAGTATATGTCATGCTCTTCTAAACTGTTTACCATATATCTCTGTTAAAGACTTTCTAGGTAGTAAGTGTATGAATCTTAAAAGCGTTGAGTAACAGGTTACGGAATTAGAACCGTATTCCCTTTCGCTCTCAATGAATTATTTTTTAGAACATTATAATAAACAATATTTTTGCTTATGACAGCTTACGCATAGAGCTTATGACCGACTAACTCATGATCAATTATTATTTGCCACAAGCACCAAAATCTGTACCAGTAACAGGTTCATGCAGGTTTATACCAAACACTTCAATGCATATTATTGAGGGGTGCCATCCTTTTCAAGGGCTAGTTACTTCTGCAAATGAGTTATGTTATAAACTCCTTAGTGGGTTACAATTTCCATGTTTACGATGTAACATTCTCCACCCACCTCAGAAATGTTACAGTGTTGTTTTAGTGTTTCCATCCAGAAGCTTAATGGTTAGTTTTGGAGAAAACACTACTGCACTCTATTGAAACTCTACACAGTGGATAGGAAAAACGATCTTGCGGTGTACTTTTAACGAATTCAAGTTTTGGAAACTATTTATAAAATGGGTATTGTTGAAACAAAAACGAGAAGGAAGTATGCAACCTCACTGTTATACACAGCTGAATGAGCACTAGAGTTAGTACCGGATGGTGCTTTCCGCATGACAGCCAATGTAATAAAAGTTCTGATGCATTCATTCTCAAACCAAAACTGTGCAGTCCATATACAGTGAGTATGGGTTTGTATAAGCAGTATAAAAAAGGAACAACAAGCATATTATACGACGAACTGACAAATAGGTTAAATCTGAATGTTGTGAGTTTCCTTATAGTCAGGAAAAACGATAAGAGCCACAGGGAGTAATTTTGGATTTGTACTTTGCCTAGAATTTCAAATAACATCCCATATATAACGTACACTGAGAAACGACGTCTGGATGTCCTCAAAACAAATTATTTATACAAAATTCATTTTAATTTTGAATCATAAACAAATAAAATCTCGTTACCTAGCTATGTACAAACCCATAATATATAATTTATTTAAATGTACATAATTCCAAGTAAATTAAATTACTGTCAACCCTTTGGTCATGTTTGCGAACTGCAAGCTTTGAGCTATTTTATAAATCAATTAGTAAAATAATTATATAGGAAAGCTCTATTATATTATGACGTATACACAAATGAAATATTATATTTGTTGTCCGGGCGCTAAGTACTTGTCCAATATAAATACTTAATCAATTGCATTAAACAAAAAATCGAAATAAATTTTTTTTATGGTATTTAGTCTGTGTATCTCTTCAAATATTCCATGTAATTGTTTCTATTTATTTTACAATTGAAATTCAATTTACTTTCCGAAATAAACAAAACAACGGAGTTGTTGAAATTTCAATTTTCCGAATTTAAATAAATATTTAAATGTGTTGTTGTTTTTTGGGTTCTATTGTCGACAATCGAAAGCTCTCCTCGTTCGTTTATACATATATACCATATAAAAGTATATTGCTGTACACTGATGTTTATTTAGGGATGGGTGATTTTGTTGGGTGTGTATAGAGAAAATATATATGTATGTATCATTGGTATAGAGAAAACTATATGGCTATGTACAGTTGATTTTTCGATTTCCAAACGTAAATATGATTTCTTCAACAATAGAAGCTTTTTGTGGTTTTAATATTATTTGCCAATTTATATATCTATATTTAAACTAGATGGGTATTGATATATGATTTTTAAGATTTATATACGTGCAACATAATATGCAATATGTGTCGACCGAGCAATTTAGCTTCGTGTTACAAATTAAGCCGCAACCATCAAAATCAAGCAGAATGATTTTTTTATCATTAACTGCGATTCTGAATTGATTTAGATTTTGCAATAACGCTTGATCTTGGAGTCAATAAAACGACCTGAATAAATATCGATCAAAATGAGGTTTGTGATTTTAAATTATGGTTTGTGATAGGTACTAGCAATACCAGCTGTGTGGCACGTAGTTCTGTCCTGTTGTACACGGAAAAAACACTACAGTATTTATTCTAAAATTTTATAGACATATGCTCTCATTCACATGAGAATATTTGCCCCCGTGGCCAAATATGGGAAATATTGTAAAATACTATGATAAAACAAATTATTATACCAAATGATAGGAACTATAATTTTTATGACGTGTAGTACTAATATCATGGCATTAAGTAGGTTTTATGTATGATAAACATTCATATCATTATTTGACAATACGCCATATTTTGAAATAGGACCATATATTTTAAAAATACCGAAATGTATTATACAAATATGACAAAAATTCAAATTTTTAATTTAAAGGGTAGTATATATTTTAATTAATATTACTATAGTTTTGTTGAAAATTTCGTATTAACAATTACACTGGCTAACAATATTTTATAAGATATACTCTGCTTAATATTATCACCTCATATTATAAAACAGAAGCAATAAATTTTATTTTTACACAGTTTATCCAACTTATAGAAGAAAAATGATTTTCAGTTTATCGTGTATTTTAATAGTTTTCACTTATAAAAAATAAATAAATATAATTATTATTTTAGATTTTTTTTTTTTTTAAATTATTTAAATTCATTCTTTATTTTTGTAATAATATTTATGAACTAAAATTATATTTTTTTTAATTACATTAATATTGCTTTTAATCATATAATATAAAGTAATATTTAATTATAAATTTATGTCAATACTTTATAATTTTTTTTGTTTATTTTTATCATTGAATATTTAGAAAAAAATTCATTTATATTAACAGTTTTCTCTATTAAACAATTAGTTTCTTCAACACAAAATGATCATCAAAATATAATGTTTTAAGTTCAGAAACAATAAATTTCAAAAAACTTTTAGTCAAATGCATGTAAAAAAGTTATCATATTTATGGTAAAGCTTTACATGAATTTTATAAAATTCAGGATTTGGTAGATTAGTTTTACATACGCCGCATACTTTTTTATTGTCCACTGCCGATTTGGGCAATGAAATCGTTGACTGTGGTATAATTTCCATCATGGACCGTTTTAATTTTATACACATATGTTTGTAAAAAGACCAAATTAACTGGGATGGTTGAGGATATTTTGCGTTTAAAGCAAATATTAATTTGAAGCAAATATCGATACAAGAGATGGCGCGTTCGATGTTATATATAGTATTATTTACTACTATGTATGATGCTGTGATGTTGTCTATATAAAGAAATAAATACGTTAAAAATCGATAAATAAATAAATATAATATACTTTACATAGCGAATCTCCAACAAATTCTATTGTTCGTTGCAAAGTTTCATTTCGTTCTATAAGGTTGTCTTTAATCTTTTCGATTGTTTCATTGAATTTGTGTGTATCCTAAAAATAAATACGAATAATAAAAATCTATATATTTAATTTATTAATTATATATACCTCTAAATGTATGAAAAATGAATCAGAAATTTCCTTGACAGAATATTTAATACGGGCTTCTAGTTTTCGTTTCTTGCTATAGCATATGTTTAAAATTTGGGGGAGTAACACAATGCCACTGAATTCAGAGTTAATTATTGGTAATTTCTTGTTCACCCCGATTTTCTTGATTTTTTCATTTAACGACGGCCAAATTTTTTCAAAATTGTCTTTAGAATCTGGATACAACTTGTCAAAATCTATACATAAAAGTATATGTCCCCTGGGTCCTTTTAAGCTTGGAAATAAATCATAATGTTCTTTAATTGTTAGTTTAGCTTGCAATAACTTATTTCTATATGTACTGGATTTTTTTCCAATACATAAATACTAAATCTACCAATTTCCTTCTGGTTCATTTGAGTTGGATGAACTTGGTTCAGGGTTTGAAGGAGCTGTTAATGACAACTTATTTTTTAAGGTAATTATACAAATATACACTGCGTATAATTTACCTGAAGCTAACTTTTTGGTGTATTTATTGTAGAGAACGTAATATATTTCCTTAATTTCAGAAGGAAATAAATTTATTATTTCTTCTGTTATTGATTTAAACCGCTCGCATGAAATAGAATGATTGTTAACAAGTTTTTTGCTGATAATTAAATTGGCCAGAGTGTTACGTTGAGCTTTGTCTAAATATCGATATTTTTGGTAAAATTGTTTGACTATCAGTCCATTGGTGCACTTTAGTATATCTTCTAATTTCCAAGATAAAGTTGATGGAATCGTCTGTAAAATATTTAAATGTTAATTAACGCATACACATGTTAATTAAAATTGTCAATACCGAATAATATATGTTTCCTATATCTGTTTCAAATGATAAAGGTATGGTGGTAGTATATAAAGTTAAACTTGATGATGTTTCAGAATCGGTGGTACAGGATAGAGTAGATGCTTCCAAGTTACTCTAAAGTAGTTTTTAATTTTTGAATTTTATAATATATTATCAAGCATATGTTTATATATATATATATATATATATATATATATATATATATATATATATATATATATATATATATATATATATATATATATATATATGTATTATATTCAAAATTGTATATTAATAAATTTGTTTAATGGTAATTCTAACCTCTCGTTCATAGAGTTTGAAATATTTATCCCAAAACAAATTTCTGGGTCCCGCTTTAAGTATAATTGTAGTTAAGCTGTTGTAATGTAAATTTCTGAAACTTTCTTCATTGAAATTTGCCGCTAGTTTTGTTGTATAATTTTAAAATAATTAAATTACATAAGTATAAAAAATTTGAGTCATTCAATTTGGTAAAAAATTGAATGCACATAATTTAAACTTTACATTATTTAAACTTTAAATTAATTTTTATTTTTCAATTAGCAAAATACAATATACATTTTCAAAAATTTTTTGTTATGTGAAACTGCATTCGATGTAGCTTTTAACACGCGTTGTGGTTGCTTGATATTATTTGTTCGTTTCCATACAACCCTTGTCCATAAACTATTTACCTTTATAAATTTATTTATAGGAAAGAATTACCCTTTTTTAATGAAGAAATAACATCTTACAACGACATGACGTGTAAAGAGCCATTATGATAATTAAAACAATTAGGGTAAGTCGAGGAGAGATGGTACACACTTTTTATAATGACTGTAACTTTTGTAAATTTAATGTTAAAAATAAAACAAAACGTGATTTAGAAACTAAATATAAATTCCAACTTTATTTTAAAACATAAATACATCTATAATTTACTACAAGATGGCTAAAAAATAAAATAAAAAAATACTTACGTTCCATCTCACCTAAAACAGAGAGGTGAGATGGCACAGTCCAAAAGGACAGATGGAACATTTAGGGTAGACTTTTTTTCTTTTGAAAATTTGATCCACATTTGTCGCAGATGTTTTCAAAAGATGAGCAAAACTCATGAAGCCAAAATTTACAATGAATGCATTGGATCCAATCTTCATTTTTTGTTGTTTGGCGGTAGTCTTTATTTTCAGAAAATTCCTCTTCTGAATCGGTACCATCAGTTAACTGCAGGAATTCATCATCACTCTCCGATGAGCCTGTTTGACGTTTTGGTTTTATCGAACGACCCGCTTCCAATTTTTTTTATTGGAACGGATTTTATTTTTATTCTTTCTGACTTTTGCAAGATTCTGCATTTTTTATTTGCAATTGTTTCTGGAGACGTAAGAATTTTTCCGGGCGTTATCGAAACGATTTCAGGAGCTGGTAATGCATATGAATTGGTGATACTTGGAACGTTAATTAATTTTAAAGATGTTCCGTTTACGGTGTCTGTTACATCTGTAGTTTTTTGGGCGCTGCAATTCGGATTACCTTTATTTAATGGTGATGATATTTCACTACTGGGAAAAGGTGGAATTGAATTTATAAAAAAATGTATAGGTATCTATAAATCGATTGGCATTTTTGTAAATTATCTATAAAACAAAAATAAAAAATCAATACATATAATAATATCGAGGAGAGATGGCACATAATTTCATGTTCCATCTCTCCTCGAAAAAAATGTTCCATATCTCCTTTTTGACTCGATCATGGTTTTTTATTTGTATTTTTTTTTTGTTTTAATTTAAGATATGAATACAACTTAATAATATAAAATAATACTAACGTCAAATGCTCTAACGGTTTTGATAATAAAAATTGTTCTTTGAACACCACTTTTTAAAGAAACAAAAATTTTACTTTTTACTCACAAAATTGTTTCTAAATAAAATATAGAAGAACCTTTCATCAGAAAATTCTAAAATAAACTGGCATTATATGAGTTTTACATGTGGTTTTATAACACATAGACAATCATTTTTGAACAAGTTATATATTTCGAAATACAGCAATGTTCCATTTCACCTCGTGTTCCATCTCTCCTAGAATTACCCTAGGCGAACTACTAATAAAACACACAACCACATTGTTACAACTAAACCTTATATCAAATTTCGTATAAGAAAACACACTTTTAATTATCAAAATATTCTCACCCATAAAATTTTCCAAATACTCGGAAAATCCTAATTTATCCAGCTGTTGTTTTAGAAACTCGTTATCACTCATTTTAAATTCACAACACTAAAACGTGAAAAAAAATCATACACAATGCTCGTTCCATGAAAATCGAAGGTAATATGATACAAATGTGAAGCAACACTCAACTCATTTGTTTGAAACTATACTTAGTTTAGGAAAGTTTGTATTATAAATATGAAAAAATACTATATTGCATTGAAATTTGAAATTTGAATTAAAATTTTATCATAAGTTTTGTAGTGGTTTAATTGATGAGTTAAACTTATAATAACAAAGATTGTTAAATACAAGAGACTTTTTATATTAATTTTACTGTGATGAAATTAATATCAATTGATATTGAATTTATTACATGTTGTAATTTATACCATAAAATTTATAATAATTTATTAACTGGTCTTATATTTTATATGAGAAGTTATTATATTTGTTGATGGGATTCAAAAACAAATAAAAAATCTCCTCGACTCACAATTTTCAACATCACAAAATATATAATTTATTTCATTAAAACACATTACATTGCTACAATATATTTTCAATCACTGAGGCACAACACTATTTCTGCACCAACCATCATCTGCAATAGAATAAGAACAAATCACTCAAAACAATAATGTATATACTTACCATTTTTATTATGTTAATGTTATCAATTACATATAATATACACTTTGAATTATATAAAATCAAGCTGAAGGAAAAGGTGTAAATTAGAATTTAATTGTACAATTTACAGTCTTAATGTTACTTACCTATGTTGTACTTTTGTTGCACAAGTATTCATGTCAACATTGAAATTATAATTTTATAAATGTCACAATATTCAGTTTAAGTAAACCAAAATCGTAATAGATTTGGGTGCATACATTCTTACTAATTAGTACTAATTAAAATACAGGGAATTTTAAAATACCTGACTTAGAGTAGCTCATCTTTGCTTAAAAACTAAACTAGCATAAATTTTGTAACAATTTTATATTCTCGCTCACTTTTTTCTGAGAACTTCAACAAGAAACATATCATACAAAATAAAATCGACAGTGTGTTAAAACCAAAGTAAAAAACCAAATTTAAAACCTAAAATTTTCATTGAACAATTTATTGGACAAAACAATCTGGAAGGACAATTAAATCTCGCCATAGTTCACAAACATTTTTGGTGCCGAAACCCGGGACGACCGACCCATATTCAGATAAGTAGACGCTAATTTAATTATATGTGCTTATATATAAGCTTACTTAGTAAAAATTAAATAAACAGTGCTAAATTAAGTCTGCTTAGCGAGATTTATTTGAGACATTACGCATTTTTATAACGAATCAAAGAAACTTTTGCTAAGATCAACTATACAGTGAACTGATTCAAAGATTTTTATAAAGTTTAAAAAATTAAAAGTGAATTAAACTGAATTTGTGATTTGTGAAGTGAAAATATTGTATAACAAAAACAATAATGAGTGATAGGGTTGAACGGCTAAGAGATCGAGCACATGGTCAAATAGTTCAAATTCTTCGATTTGGAGAAGCTTTAACTGAAGAGACCACCATCGAAGCTATTAAAACGAGGTTGGAGGCACTTGAAACGCGCTACAATGCATTCAATGAGATGGAAGATAAACTATTTGAAAATCCGAACTATCAGTCCATTACTCCCGAAGTTGATGAGGTATATTACAGAGCACGTGAGTTACTAACTAAGGCATGTGGCCAACGTGGTAAAAATGATGAAGCTAACACCAACCAAGATTTAAATACGACACTTGAACAATTCTTCGACCAACAAAAAACCTTTTATGAAGGCATAAGTTCATCACAGCAAGCTCGTCTACCAAAAATAAATATCGAGCCATTTTCCGGAGATTATAATTGTTGGCCATCATTCCATGATTTGTTCAAAACGACCGTACACAACAACCGAAATCTTAGTGGAGCACACAAATTACAAATTCTCAAAGGTTTACTGAAGGACGAGGCGGCTTCATTGATACGGCACATTTCTGTTACCGACACAAATTATGCAGAAGCATGGGAAAAGTTATGCAACCGTTATAACAAAATGACATCCATTATTTCTACGTTAGTTCAAACGTTTATGGAACAGAAGCCATGCAGTCGAAGCAATGGAAGAGAGTTGCGACGAATTAGCGAAAAATCAGATGAAGTATTGCGGGGATTGCGAGTCTTAGGAAATTCAGCTGAAACACGTGACCCATGGCTCATACATATCATTTTGGGTAAAATTGATGAAGAGACCAAGCAACTGTGGGCAAACGAGTCCGTTGGCGTAGACTTTCCAACATTTGAAAATTTTCTAAATTTTTTAAATAAGAGGTGTGACGCGCTTGAAATATGTGAATCGGCAAGCAAACGAACGGTTACCCGATCTGCGACAAAATCATTTATCACAATGAAATCAGCTGGTCCTAATACAACGCTGGAGTGTGTGGTATGCAGACAATCACATCCTATGTTTAAATGCTATGAATTCAAGAACATGGGCTTAGACGCAAGACTTAAAACAGTATCACACCATAATCTTTGCCTTAATTGTTTAAGGAAAGGTCACGTTAGTGCAAAATGTTTTTCTAAATCATCTTGTCTCATTTGTAGGAAAAAACATCACACATTACTACATCAAGATAAAATTGACAGTCAACCTGGTTTTGTCAATAACGCAACAAATCATCACATACTAATGCAGCAATCACCAGCCAAGCAACCTTCAGAAACTAAAAATGAAATAACCGAACAATCAACCAGTTATAATACAGCAGATGTAAAAGGTGACCAGATTAACACAAAGGTTTTACACACACTATATGCCTCCACAACCACGGTACTACCAACCGCAATGATATACATTAAATCACGTACCGGACAACTCCAGTTATATCGTGCATTATTAGACTCCGGCTCTCAAACGTCGTTTGTCACCGAATACTGTGCACAAAGCCTAGGCCTAGAGCGTAGTCACTCTTTCGTATCAGTTTACGGCTTAGCATCAACATCAGCTGGAAAAACAAGAGGAACCATCAATATGACCATTCAATCAAGAACTGACCAAACTTATCAGTTAACCACCACGGCTCATATTATTAAAAACATTACCTCGTTATTACCAACGAGATCATTGAAGTTCAACAATTCAATACTAAAACTAGAATTAGCAGATCCTGAATTTTATACACCCAACAAAATAGATGTACTGCTCGGAGCGGATATATTTTTTGAAGTGCTTAATCCAGAAAAGCATATCGTTGATGATAGCCCAATATTGCAGTCTTCAAAACTAGGCTGGTTGGTAGCAGGATCGTACAACAATATTAATTCGTCATGTCAAACAAGCCTACATATCACAACAGAGCCACTACTTCCAATTACAAACGATGATCTACACAACTGTTTGCAGAAATTTTGGGAAGTAGAAGAAATCACGTCACAGTGCAACCCAACAGCTATGATGCATGAAACTGAGTTATTCTACGAGGAAACAACCATACGAACTGAGGGTGGTCGATTTAAGGTCAAACTGCCATTTAAAAAACCTTCACCTCTTTTGGGAAATTCTTATAACGCAGCTTACCACCGATTACTGGCAATGGAGAGAAAATTCACAAAAGCACCAGAACTGTACGAAGAATATAAAGCATTCATGGATGAATATAGTAATATGGGACACATGAGCCGTATGTCTACAAACACTATTCCTGTCAAAGAACATGAAAAGTTTTATCTACCGCATCATGCTGTAGTTAAACCAAGTAGTAGTACCACAAAACTAAGGGTGGTATTTGATGGATCATGCAAAAGTAGCACGGGCCTGTCGCTTAACGATATTTTACAAACTGGTCCAAATTTACAGCGTGAGTTATCTACCATAATCCTAACATTCCGAAAGCATGCTGTTGTATTTGTAGCAGACATAGAAAAAATGTACAGGCAGATTCTGGTTGACGATGACGACACTAACTACCAACTGATATTGTGGCGAAACCATCCAAGAGATCAGATCGAAACATACAAACTCAACACTGTTACATACGGAACTGCGTGTGCACCATTCTTAGCAGTAAAGACACTGAAAAGGTCAGCTCTAACGGCAGCTCAACTCTACCCACAAGCAGCACAGGTGATAGACCAAGACTTTTACGTTGATGACTTGCTTACCGGATGTGATACGGTTACTGAAGCGATTCAACTAAAGAATGAAATCACAAAAGTCTTAGACCAGAGCGGATTTTACTTAAGAAAGTGGAAATCCAATTCAAAATACCTGTTGAACTCGTTTTCCCAACATGACATTTACCATATTCCAAAACTAATAGAAAACGACACAACTAGTAAAACGCTAGGAATTGTATGGAATGCGGAACGTGACATTTTTTCTTTCAAGGTACAGCAAGATAATGAGCAAACAAATTGGACCAAACGAAAAATTCTATCTGCAGCATCCAAATTGTATGATCCGCTAGGTTGGTTGGCACCTACTATAATACTATTCAAGATATTACTACAAAAGATATGGCTGCTTAAATTGGAGTGGGACGCTGAAGTACCGAACGATGTAACAAATTACTGGCAAGAAATCTACCGCACATTACCCACCTTAGAATCAATAGAAATCCCAAGGCATTTGACTCCTCTTCCATGTACTAAACGACTTCAATTACACGCATTTTGCGATGCATCCGAACTAGCATATGGAGCTGTGTTGTATTTACGAAGTATTAATGACCAAGAAGAGGTATCAGTAAATATTATAAGCGCAAAAAGCAAGGTAGCGCCGATAAAACAAATATCCCTACCTAGATTAGAACTGTGTGGAGCGGTACTGCTGTGTAAACTAATGAAAACATGTTTAGAATCTCTATCTTACAGCAATATTGAAGTTTATGGATGGACCGATTCGATGATCGTTCTACACTGGCTGTCCGATGTGCCCCGTCGATGGAAAAGTTTTATCGGAAATAGAACAGCAACAATCATTGAAACTATTCCTCGAGCTAGATGGCAACATGTTGACTCAAAACACAACCCAGCTGACGTCATATCGAGAGGAGTCAAATCCAACTCGTTATGCAACTTAAATCTCTGGTGGAACGGACCAAAATGGCTAAGCAAGTCAGAAGATCATTGGCCAACATCAACGTTAACAGATGTAGAAATTTCTGGTGTCATGTTAGAAGAACGGGCAAAATTTGTTAAGGTGTTCACCGAGCTCACACAAGAAGATAATATAGTTGTCAATCTGGTATCAAAATTCTCATCCTGGCTGAAAATTAGAAAAGTAATGGTTTATATATTAAGATTTGGAAGACGACGACAACATAAATCTAACACTTATCAAAATAATGCTGTAACGCCAACTGAATTAGAAGATGCAGAAACAGTTATCTTGCGAAATATTCAACAGAGTTCATTTAAAACAGAACTTGATATATAAGCCTCAAAATCACCACTTTCATCGAAACACCATTTATCATCACTCGACCCATTTATTGATGTTAATAGCGTACTACGAGTAGGTGGACGGTTAAGCAAATCTTCTTTGCCACATTCAACGAAACATCCAGTAATCCTACCTAAAAACCATAAAGTATGTGAAATTATAGTTCGCGATGTTCACTTGAATAACATGCATGCTGGCAATTCACTGACACTTAGTATCATCAGAAGCAAATACTGGATGATAGGTGCACGATATATCATTAAACGCTGCATAAAGAATTGTACAATCTGCGTTCGTCATCGCTACCACAAACTGGAACAAAAAATGGCTGACTTGCCAGAAGTAAGGTGCAATCAACATCGACCATTTCTAAACACAGGACTCGATTATGCTGGACCACTATACATAAAAAGAAGCAAACGAAATACGGCGCCAGTAGAAAAGGCATACGTTGCTGTCTTTGTTTGCTTGGCCGTTAAAGCGGTGCACTTAGAAGTAGTGAGCAGTCTTGATACTGACTCATTCTTGTCCGCACTCAGACGATTCATCGCACGACGTGGCGCACCTCAACAAATCTGGTGTGACAACGGTTCCAACTTTGTTGGGGCTAACCGAGAACTAAAAACAATGAAGGAGCAAATATTAAACCAAACAAGTAACCCACTAATTTTTGAATTTCTTTTACAGAAAGGCATTCATTTCCAGTTTAACCCACCACACGCTCCACATTTTGGTGGTTTATGGGAGTCTTCGGTGCGGTCATTTAAGTATCACCTAAAAAGAGTCACTAACACAAATCTTACATTCGAAGAAATGACAACGTTAATCATTCAAATCGAAGGGCTGCTTAATTCGAGACCACTATGCAGACTAAATGATGATCCAGCTGACTTAGAAGTTATAACACCAGCACATTTTTTAGTCGGCGAATCATTAACCACCATCCCGGAACCAATGCTGGAAGTCATACCACAAAATAAGTTGTCAAGATGGCAAAACATCCAGAAACGTATCCAAGGTTTCTGGAAAAGATGGCACCAGGATTATTTAACAACGCTACAACAACGATTTAAATGGAAAAATTCAGCAAATCAATTACAGATTAACGATATTGTGCTGATCAAGGAAGACAATCTTTATCCAAGTCAATGGCTGCTTGGGAAAGTCACAGCTGTTCATCCTGGAACCGATGGCATCGTACGAGTTGTAACATTGAAAACATCCAAGAATGAAATTAAAAGACCAGTTCATCGATTAATAAAGCTACCAGTTAAGTAATGGAATTCCTTAAGGTGCGGGAGTATGTTGATGGGATTCAAAAACAAATAAAAAATCTCCTCGACTCACAATTTTCAACATCACAAAATATATAATTTATTTCATTAAAACACATTACATTGCTACAATATATTTTCAATCACTGAGGCACAACACTATTTCTGCACCAACCATCATCTGCAATAGAATAAGAACAAATCACTCAAAACAATAATGTATATACTTACCATTTTTATTATGTTAATGTTATCAATTACATATAATATACACTTTGAATTATATAAAATCAAGCTGAAGGAAAAGGTGTAAATTAGAATTTAATTGTACAATTTACAGTCTTAATGTTACTTACCTATGTTGTACTTTTGTTGCACAAGTATTCATGTCAACATTGAAATTATAATTTTATAAATGTCACAATATTCAGTTTAAGTAAACCAAAATCGTAATAGATTTGGGTGCATACATTCTTACTAATTAGTACTAATTAAAATACAGGGAATTTTAAAATACCTGACTTAGAGTAGCTCATCTTTGCTTAAAAACTAAACTAGCATAAATTTTGTAACAATTTTATATTCTCGCTCACTTTTTTCTGAGAACTTCAACAAGAAACATATCATACAAAATAAAATCGACAGTGTGTTAAAGCCAAAGTAAAAAACCAAATTTAAAACCTAAAATTTTCATTGAACAATTTATTGGACAAAACAATCTGGAAGGACAATTAAATCTCGCCATAGTTCACAAACAATATTTGTTTTATGATAAATATGAGATAAATTCATATTCATTTTTTTTTCCGTGTACGAAACAATTCCTAATCAATAGTGAGCCCGGTATAGGCTCACTATTGATAGTAACATTCTAACCATCATCATTTATGAAGACATATGGACCAATTGCTCCTCCAGCCCATAAAAATGTACCAAACAGTAATTTTCTGTGAATGTAATGGTGTTTCGACAAAATCTCGTGGATGATCCTCACTCCAAATGCGACAAATTTGCATATTTACGTCCAATTCAACCAAAAATGAGCTTTATCGCAAAACAAAATTTGGAATTTTAACACCAATATCAATTTGTCGTTTGGCTTTAACTCTTGCACAAGTGTAATCTTGAAAGTTTTTAAGCCAATCCTCTTTTGCTGAGACCGGCGACGAATTGATTGATTTGGATCTCCTTCAATGCTTTCCTGTACAACTGCTACAATTTTCTCAATGCGCACAAAAAATTTCAACCATTTGCAAGCTCTGATGTAATGAAATGTCAAACCAAACCAAAGGCAACTATCAGCTGTTAAATGAGTTGTCAAATAAAGCAGTCAAATTATGGTTGCTTTGTGAAAATTTTTAATCCGGTTGACTTGTGTTGTATTTAGTTTGTGAACTGTCCAATTATGTTTCTTTATCTTTAAATATAACTGAAAAATTTTCTTTATGTTTCATTAGTAATCCATGGTTTGCTAGAATTATCCTAGTATCCGAGTTGTGACGTAGGCATTTTGAGTTTCACTGATTGAAGGCTCATCTGCTTCCATCATTCTCCTGATATATTACAGGAAGGTTAGAAATTTCTTGTTCATTAGTACGCGAACAATTTGACTTTTGTTTCTGCCATTTGCTCAGACAATCGACAAGCATATCTCGATTGTCATTTCGAGTTGCGGCCAACTCGCATTTGCCCACTGTTAGTGTCATGTCCGTATCGTATGTTACAATCTTTTTATGTCATAATTTATCTTTCGTTATGTCGTTTACATCTTTCGAAGATACAGATTGGTTTCCATTCAAGTATAGTGATTTCTTTGAGTAACTGTTGCTAAAATGCCTACGCCATCATTGTGGGTTTCGGTGTACAACCGCTGAACATTAGAACATTAGACTGTTTTCTTTGCTTGTTGAATCTCCATTTTTCCATCTTCATTGAGACCCAGTATCTCGATTTTGCAACATTCAATTTCCTCTCAAATTGTTCTAGCCTAGTTCTTCAGGGCGAAGAAAGTGACCTGACGTCTTCTAATGTAGTATGAAGAGCTGGCTCGTGATCGAGCATCAATAGTTTTGACGTAACTTCTTCATTCTAAGATCTGCGTAAGAGGATGCCGTGTTGTACGGTGACTGTTATTCATAAATTTGAACATCACTTTTATAAGAACGTCACGTCGAAATACACCATCCACCGATCGAGTATTCAATATGATTATTAACATCACAGTTAGTAATTGGTAAATCTCAATGTGTCTGCTCATAGCATGGGGCACATAATAAAAAAAACTACGATTGAAACCATCCAAATAAACGATATATAAACGCACTTGCACGAATGACAGTACGTCTAGTAAGTGCCTGCATCGACAGCTTAATGCATTGTTGGGAGTGTAATTATTTTTCATAAATTTATTATTACATATTATTATTTACAGACTGACTATCAAATTTTATGTAACTATATAATTATTTACACTGTTAAAATTATTGTATTTTAATCGACAATTTTTTTTAATACTCAAAAAGAGATGTCACTGTGAACGGTGTTGTTTTTTTACCTGTAATTTACGTTTGATGTAAGTTACGCGGTTTTTGACATAAAGACAGTAAACATCGTTGGTTACATGTAAAATCCCAAGTGTGGCAAAAGGTCGATATTTTATCTTGCCGGTTTGTGTTATTACATCTAGTGTTCGTTTTGTAACCAATTTTTTGTTTTAGACGAATGGATGATTTGTCTATTGAATCCCTGGATGATTGGTCTATTGTCTATTGAGTCTTGCGGTATTTTACCATGTTGAGACTAGGTTAGTACATCAATTATCGCATTCTGGGTATCCTGTCGTTCTTTCATGACAAGCATGATTTGAAACGCAAATAGGATTGTGGATTGAATGTAGTTCTGTCGTCGATTACCAGCAACTTAGAAGGTATCTTGTATTGTTAAAATTAAGCCGCAACCATCAAAATCGATCGTTTATTGAGCTTCTTAATATTCCGTGAAAACGTTTTGTACGTGTAACTGAATGATTTTTTATCGCAGATATTCTTCATTATCAGATTCTACTGCAACGACAGGTCTCAGTGTGATTACTTGCGATATAATAAAATCTTAATTATAAAATCATTAAACGCGTGATTTAGGCCAATGAAACGTCTTCAATAAATATCGATCAAAATTGGTCCCAAATTGTGTTCTGTGATAGGTATACTAACAACTTTGGCTTACCACGTTCAACACACTGGATTTAAGGTTTCTCAACCGGTATTGCTGAAAATAGTTTTCTGAATGCTGAAAAGAGAATTCTTACACCACAAGAGGCGTGTTCCATTTCAATGGGTTTCTCCAGGTATTCCATATACTTCAACTAATAGTGGTGTAAGAATCCCTTCGGTTATATGTGTTGATAGTTCCGTTATGGAAATTCGTAATCCGGTTGGATTGGTTGTCATCGTATTATTATATTCATATATTTGGTTGGTGGAGTGTTTTTGAATTGTCTATGTGGTCGTTTTTATAGATTGGTACATTATCGCTGTGTCCTAATATTTTTTCCTAATTTCCATTGTATCTTTGTAGTACATGAGTTTCTTAAGTTGGCGATGTCCTTTGATGTTCCGTTATGTTTCATCAATATTTCATGGTTTTCTAGAGAACTCCTGGTAGCCGAGTTGTGGCATATAGGCATTTTGTGTTTCGCTGATTGGCTGCATATCTGCTTCAACCATTCCCCTGATATAATAAAGGCAGGTTACAAATTTTTTGTTAATTAAAACGGATTTCGTGTTGCGGCCAACTCACATTTGCCCATTACTGATGTCATATCGCTGTTGTCTGTTCCAATTTTACCATTTGAATCACCGTGGACTATTTTATATCATCTAATATGGTTATGATATTACGGATTATAGGTATTTCTATTATCTATCTTTTGTTAAGTTGTTTGTATCTTTCGAAGGTATTGATTGGTTTCCATTCGAGTAGTGTTTTCATTGAATAGCTGTATTTAAAATGCGGTTGTGAGTGAAATTTAAGTTGTTTCCTGTGCGTGTTGTTAAAGCTCCATTTTCTCCATTTGGGATGAATATATATATATATATATATATATATATATATATATATATATATATATATATATATATATATATATACATATATATATAAATATATATATATATATATATATATATATATATATATATATATATATATATACATATATATATATATAAATATATATATATATATATATATATATATATATATATATATATATATATATATATATATATATATACATTGATATTAGTTTCCTATTCAGAACGATCCTGATAGAGGTAGGGTTTTGAAGATAGTTTTCATCGCTTGATTGCGATCGAATACATATGTCAACTTCCTAAATATTAAAAAAAAAATTGAAAACATATTTAGTTGATTTGTTCGTTATGTTTGTTTCATTTCTAATATTTGTAGTAAAAGATATTAACAATGGATGAAAGCTCATATGACCTTATAGCGAAAGTCTTATAATAGGTCTTATGATATCATACAAAAACTTTGAAGAAATCGATCGATATTCATAACATATTAAGGTAACTAAAATCAATTTTTGTGCCAATGTCAAATGATTTAGCAACGTGAAAGCTAACTGCAGAACATAGCACAGATTAGGATTACTCACGATATCACGCGACGAGACCAAACTCCAATCATAATGTATGTATTAGTACCATTGTCAACCACATCATATAGCAAAAACTATATATACATACAATCATTAAATAAATTGAAATTGTTCGCTCAAGTACGTTTCGTTTCGATATACTTAAAAACTATGTGAGCTTACAAAAAGCAAAATATAAAAAAGGATGTCATTTTCATGATTGAATGCATTTCACAGCGGATATTTTTTCCTTATTCGTTCGCTCAAAACTTTAATCAAAACTTATATATAAATTTCATTGTTTGATATTAGCTTGGTGCAAACAGTGCGCGAAATAATTATTTACACTAACGAGTATAAAATATACGAGTACCATCGTTATACTAGTTGATTGATTACAGAGCATTAAAATATTATAAACTTTAGCATGGAAAATAAAACTCCTGATGAATAAAAAGGATTTGTTTCAGATGATTATATATATATATATATATATATATATATATATATATATATATATATATATATATATATATATATATATATATATATATATATATATATATATATATATATATAAATATATATATATATAAACCTCATACATTTAAAAAAGGATCTGGACCTGAATATAACACACCGCTAAAAAAAGCGGTGTAGTGACTCCACTTTAATGTTGGTCTTTAATCGCATGTTATATATATGTTATACATGAACGGATATGTTTTTCTGTTTATCAAATTGTTTCGCTTTATCTAGCATTGTTCTCTTCCATGTCATCACTAGTCTTCCTACTTTCGTTTTCCGTTGCGAGTGCCTATGGCCAATATGTTTCCAATTACATCTTCTAATTTGTGTTTCTATGTTTTCAAAGTCAGTTATGATATTTAGGCCAGAAGCACAGTATTCGTAGAAGCCACTTGTTTTCGTACACTTGTTGTGACATAACATTATCCAACACTTTCAGGAACAGAATTGGTGAGAATACACATCCTTGCCTTACTCCACGAGTATTATACTATTTTTGGTTGTTTATATACTGAACTCGGTTTCCGGCATTCCAATTCAGCCTTATTCACAAAGTGTCTGTTATTCACATTCTGTCATACAGTGATTAATACCAGTCCAAATATTGTTCAGTGATGATACTTAGTTTGATCACTGCAATTTCTTCCAGGACTAAAGTCAGCTTGGTGGTGTCTTAATTTTGCATTGATCATAGGTGAGTTTGTCAATGGTGATTAGATATTATGAGTACATATCTAAATTGTTGTGTTAAAAAGAGAGATACTCGCTAATATTTGCATTCTTTTAAGTCGCTTCTCTTGGGGATTGTAACTCTCAAACCTTCCTTCCATTTTTGTAGTATTCTGCCACTATTCCACAATTTTTCAATTATTCGTTGAATTGTGGCAGTTATACTTTTGGATCCAGGAGCCTCATTGTTCTTCAGCTTTTCAATGTAACTCTTTACACAGTTAGTAAATCAGTATTGCTATAGTTTCGTTAAAATCGATGACCAGAGATTTTTCGAGCTGTTGATATCATATTATTCTAAATATATTTTTACTGTGCTGCATCCGTTGTTAATACTACACCAGTATCATTCCCCAAAGGTGGTAGGTTTCTAATTTTGCCGGTGACTTTCGTTATACCCAATGGTGTAGTGTTTTCTTATTTTCAATTCCTGCTATCTTTGCAATAGTCTTGAGAATTTACTCTGCATATTTCGTTCAATCATTCCTTGCCATGTTCTTTACTTGAAGAGATACTAGCTATTCGTTTATTTTTCCACAGGTTGACTTTATCTTAAAACATTTCGGCATGCATTCCTTTTAACAGGATATTTTACCATTGAACCTTCGAGTATTTTCACTGGTACTTTTGAACGAATTTGGGAAACTGTACAGCATTTAAAGCTTTCAGAAAACTGTATCGATATGAGGCTTTCAAGGAGACCAAAGAATCGGAAAAAGTATAGTTTCTGCTATATATCAGTCTTCAATATCATGACGAGTCAACCGTAGCACAGGTATTATGGAAAACTATCTTAAAGCGTTAACGAAGCTTTTTCTTGATTAACAATGGTCATACAATAAATAGTTGAACTGTTGCCATGAATTTAACCGAAACTAATGATTTATCTTATTAATATCCTTATTAGAGTTATCTGATTGGCTGTCACTGCTTACAGCAATTCAAAAGCTTCAAATGTCACTGTAATCAAAGCACATGATAGGTAGAATTTTGTTATGAAAATTGATCAGATTTAAGGCAGAAAACAAGAACTTTTTCACTTCAATCATATATAGTACAACAATTGTCTCAGTTTTTCATACAATTTTTTCTCCTCCGGTCTATTTATTTACCTATTGTGAGATCTCTTCGCAGACGTACACTCTTAGTCCCAAAATCAGTTGGTTATTCTAATGAGGTCCAAGATATCTGGTATATCGTCAAGATCGTCAGTTGATTATCATATAAAAATTGTGATCCAAAGCAGTGCAGTCTATGGTAAGAGTATGAAGCAAAAGAGCACAAGAAGTGCTCAAGAGTTCCTAGTCGATATAGGGCAACTTTTGTCTCCAAAACAAGTATCGATGAAGATTTTATACTCTTAGAAGAGCCTGGCTATCAGAAAGGATGCAGATACGACGATCTCTGCAATATATCTCCTTTGCAAAGAGTGCTGCTCTAAAAATTGCAGGAATTACCGCCTAAAAGACAGTAGCGTACCTACCAAAGGATATAGATAATATGACCTCAGAATTTTGTATGTACATACACCCTTGGACAAAATTAACGCATATTTTTTTTTGTAATAAAAGAAATCCCGCTGGACAATTTCAGTGGTACTGGTATCAAATGATCCCAAATTTATAATTTTCTCAAAAGAGGCACAAATGTGACGTTATGGAATTATAGCGGCTATTTTTCATTGCAAAATGTTAAAATGTGTCGAACTATTTTTTTTTAATTTTTAAAAGCGGTTTATAAACATTAAAACTAGCTTTATTACAATTTAATTTGATTAATTTAAAAATGAGTATTAACCCCCCCCCCCCCCCTCTCCCTCCTGGCCCTTATTACAGCTTCCATCCTTCTGGGCATACTAAGTAGAATGCTTTGTATCATTTCTTGCGGAATGAGAATCCACTCTTCTTGCGCTGAAACTCTCAGCTCTGCTGTCGAATCTGGTGCAGGATTTCTAGCTCTAATACGGCGTTTTTGAATGTCCCACACGTGTTCAATCGGATTATGATCAGAACTCATTGGTGGCCACTTAAGTGTACGAATGCCAATATCTTGGAGATATTTTCGTATCGTTGCAGCAACGTGGACTGGAGCGTTATCATGCATTAACACAAAACTGTCATGACCTATGAAGCCCACATATGGCAAAACGTGATCGCAAAGAATGTCCCGAGCATACCAGTCTGCATTCATCCTCAAACCAATCTCCACCAGCTCCGTACGGCCCTCCCAACTGATTCCACCCCAAAACATTATTGAACCTCCACCAAAGCTTACAGTGTGCACCATGTTACACGGTGCGTAGCGTTCTCTAACTCTTCTGTATACAAGATTACGTCCATCTGGTTTCCATAATTGGATTATGGTCCCATCTAAAAAAAGAACAGTGGTCCATTGATCAGTTGCCCAATTTCCATGAGTATGAGCAAATTCTAAACGGCTGGATTTGTGGCGGGGAAGAAGCCGTAGAACTTTTACGGGCCGTTTTGGAGTTAGGTTCACTTCTTTTAATCTTCGTCTAACTGTTCTGACACCAATATTCACTTGACGCGCACTAAATAACTCATTTTTGAGTTGAGTAGAAGTTCGCTTTGGATCTCGTAACGAATTCATTTTTAAAAATCGTTCGTCATGCTCGGTTGTGCACCTTTTACGTCCTTGTCCGGGCTTTCTTTTATACTCTAAGGTCTCACGATACCGCTTAAGTATTCGCGAAACCGAAGACTGATTAATTCCTAATTTTCGTGCGATTTGTACTTGTGTGTCATCTTCCTGATACAATGTGACCACTGTAACCGCCTTCAGCTCTTGAAAAGGTGCCATATTACAATGGATTTTATTTTAGGTGTTTGCCTAAGAACACATTTACAAGAACTAGTGGTACTGCATTTAAAAATATTTGATATGCAATGGAAAAAAAGCCGATCGTTGCGTTGGATTTCAAACACAATGCACTTTTGATGAAGTTTTTTGAAAAATTTAATTGATTGGCTTGCAGTAAACTTTATTCAAGGTGGTTTCTGATAAAAATATAAATGTGCTATCATTTGACACTAGTAGTATTATAATTGGCCGGCGGGATTTTTTTTATTACAAAAAAAAAATATGTGTTAATTTTGTCCGCGAGTGTATAAGCCGGAACCACATAGATTACAGCACAATGATACGTGACTAAACATTATCATCCCGTCACCAAAGAGGTCGGATGGGCTATTGTAGTTCTATATGTGATTTTTGATAATAATCACATAAAATAATTTTTCGAAGACGTGCTTCCAAGGTATGTGGGCAGTTGTGTACCGAACGACCTCCATCTATATTTGCCAGTGACCAAAAGAGCCATATATAGTTTGACTATTTCTCGGGAGTTATTTCGAGTGTATAGAAAACTTATAAGTTTTGAAATAACTTTAGGTTTATTTTAAAAACAATATGATACAACTCAAGTAACTAGATTAACGCAACTAAAGGATCTCATCGCAGATAAAGGATTTTGTAAACGAGAATATAATATTATATAATATTAGCAAAAAAACATATTTTTGAATGAGAAATAAGCACAAACAGTTCTATTTTAATTAAAATTCAAAAGATCATCGTATCAATCCGTTTCGGAATTACTATTCTGCTTTTTAAAATGAAAATTCTTTATTTAATCAATTTGATTGAAAGCGAATTAAAATATGAAAAACTCACTCTTGTGATATTCCGGATATATATTTTTGTTTTATTTTCCATCAATTTGCTTATGTATCTGGATCTATAGATATCCTGAATGCTACGAGTATATGGTATATATATTTATGTTGAGAGCAGGTCTTAGTTTACATACGAGTATATAATCTACATATCGGGTATTGTTCTGTGTACATATTTATTTGATTATTGAAAAGCATTTCCATCATTTCTAGTCATCTTGGATGCATATACAAAGTTGTTCTTGTCTTCTCTACAAATTTATACTTTCATCCTTAATATACATACAAATACCTCTCTTGTGTGTGCTATTTATTTTACTATATGTCAGTTGTAAAAATCGTTTGGTGTATTTTCGGTATTCGATGGTACATCCATACTACATATATAGATTTTTAACTCTCGATAGTTTTTTAGCTTAATGCAACAAACAAACAAAACGTAGAGCATTAAAATGGATTTTTTATTTTTTCGTGCAGGATGTAGAAATATAATATTGTAGATAGAGCTTTTTTTTCGGTGGTGTATATTTATCTATTCTATTTATATAATATAAAAAAAATATCAAAATCCACAATCTTGGTTGATTTTTAGTTGTTCGATATATAACAACGGAATGAAATACTATTTAGTTGGTTTATTTAAATAGATTTTAATCTTGATTGAAAAATTCAAATCAATTTGTAAATACTCGAAACGAGCTTTTAAACAGTTGATTGAATTTTAATCTAAATTCGAAAATGAATTACTGATGCTATTAATACTATTGAAGTAAGTCAGATTAAAACCGCAGCCGAAAAATGTCGGTATGGAAAAGTAATTTTGGAGTTTTTAGATAATCGAAAAGCTTGTCAAGACAACAGTATTATTTTGTATAGTTTAAAAATAGTAAGACAATGAGTGTAACACGCAAACACTATGTCAAATTGTCTAGGACGAAAATGAAAAATTGCCAGTTTCACTCATCTATAATATTATCAAATAGAATCCAAGTGATATTACTTGCCGAATGCCTTTCTCGATTGAACGGTTGATGTAGAAGTTTATATCATATCAAAGACGTACTTCAAAAAATATTGACATATCCAATTTACATATACATCATCAAGTGGAAACTTAAAACAGTTCAGATTTGAGTTTTGATCACTGCTCCCAACAACTCACTTCTAGAAGAAAGTAATGTCAAAGCAATGAAACTACATTATGTACTCGAAAAAATCATCTATAGTGAAAACCCTGTTTAATGATAATTTGAACCGAATCGTCTTTCGGAGATCCCGATAATTTTCTCCGCCAAATTTTGCCTAAAGTAATGTATGGCAGTATCCTGTACAAAGAAAAAGTATACGGTGATAATTCTCACATTCAAAGGAATCAATTTTGTAGATTTATCATGAAGTGGCTTCGTTCCATTAATTGGCGCATAACAATTCATTTGACTATACCAATCGAATAAAGTTTAAAAAAGTTTGCCATTGTTCCTCCCCCATACATGATCAATATTTTAAAATCTAGTCATGAACTGAGTAAATTAATATCAATGTGAATAAGGTCGCCGGTTGTAGCTTAATGGTTAAGAGAGTTTCTTATCAGGCCGCGGTCTCAAGTTCGATTCTAACCGTTGACCAAACATTAAAATGCACCGGATGACATCAAAATGCAATTGTGTGTGTAAGAAGAACATTCGTTGGGCTGACCACCTATACAATGTGCAACAATCGTTAAAATCGTTCGCGGTGAAGGTGTTTGGTGAATAACGTTCATTGCTTTATTGCTGTATTGTTGTAAGACCTTAGACTTTCATTATTGACGTAGTCTTCGTATTAAGCTGTCATCTTAGCAAAAACAACTAAGATCGTGCTTTCGTTTCAGCGTGATAAACAGAACATCATGAATATTCCGATGATAAACAGCAATACGACATTCCTCATCAAACCAATCAGTTTTAGACTTAGTTTTCACTATCCCGATAGTCTACTGGCAACATTGACAGTTCGATGTTTTTTTTATCAATATTACAAGCACCCATATAATAAAACTAATGCGAATTATGTTAAAAGTTTCGTCTCGATATTTAATATCGTGTTATATTATCATATTCTTGGCTATGTCCTGTAATGCAAAACCAGCCACATCACAATCTTTAGGAATTCATTTGCTTAAATTTGCGTGAGCTCTGTAAATTTTTGTATCAAATTCAGGTTCATTCGTCCTGATTCTGATTATCATTGTAAATTGTTGATCATTTTTTTGTCCATTAAGATGGTGAAATAAAGCCAGTGCACAGCATGATGAAACCATCCGACGAGTACTATTGACTCACTTTGTATATATTTTGAAAGTAAATACGGAAAATAATTTCATGTTCTGAATCTGATTTAAACTAGAATGTAATCTGGTTGATTTACCATAGTTCAAATAGTGAAAGGATGCCCTATTTAAGAAAGGGACACTTCAAACAGGAACCAATTCGGCATCGATGGTTTATATGAACTTTACACGCCATTTTTCTTCAACAATAGGAACGTAACATTTGACAACGTAACATTGTCTACTAGTTTTGTATTGCCACCAAGATTTTTAACAGTAGGTGTTTGACCACAACACCAATCCACTATAGGGCAATCATATCTTCAGTTCCTGTATAAAACCTGAGATTCATGGTCTGAAAAATAATATTCATGCCGATTATACAACTCGCCGGATTGCTGCGGCGGGAGTTTAATTCGATTTTGAAGTTTTTCGTATTATTGAAAACGTCGGATGTAAAGTGAACGAATGACGGTAATGCAGTGTGTAAAATAGGTATTATTGAATTCGCAACTGAAACGCTATCCATGTAAATTATGTCATTTGAAATCCGCATTAAATTGAATGCGGATTTCATACGATGAAAGTATTATTTGTGATTTTTTGCTGAAATTAAATAAAATTAAATTTGTTAAATTTATTTAATAAATTAATTTTATTTTTTTATTATTCGATATGCCTATCGATATATTTTTTCTGACATGTTATGTAAATGATGGGCTACACCAAGAAGATATCTTCACTCGTTTTGCCAAACGTCTATTGTGCGCTCTATGATGTTTCGACCGGATCTTATTAAAGTGGGTTTTGGGTGTATTTATTAATATTTCTAAATAATTACTGAAACTGTGGTTTGTACCATTTTAACAAAACAAGTTTGACCAACACCATTCATTAACCCGACTTCCTTAATCGTAAAGTGCCAATTTAAATTCCCGAGTTAAATAGAAGATGATTTTACTACCTTTGGTAAATTGCTTTTCAGCTCTTTCAAAAGCAGTTTTCTGAGCCTTAACATATTTATAAAATAACTTATTTAGAACAAACTTGAATATTTCTAGACACCTAAAAAATTTTATAAGGTAGATTTACACTGTAGCCAATATCATCAAACAATTTTCTTTTCTTGAACGACGGTAGCTTGTCCAGCTGATCTGCTCAAATCAGCTCATTCAAACAGATTTGGTACTGAGCGGAATATTTAAAGACCAATTTGGTTCGACTAGCCTCCTAAATTTATCCTATTAAGTATGCTTGTTTGAAGGTAGTATCTAACTTCTGTCTTTAGAATGTTGAGATCAGTGTTTCTATTATCGGTGAATGATGAGACGGTGATCGTAGAAATTAGTCGCTTGACCACCTGATACGTTGATTGAGACACAATGTACTTTCTGTGTGTTATCATTTGCGTCTTGGTCTCTAAAACCAGAGTTCAAATATTTGATTTTGGACTCGTTGATTTTGAGACCAACGAAAGCTGAACACTGTTCCCTATAGTGGATGAAGTAATCCTTTCATTCCGCTCTTACTGGGTTTAATAAAAAAAATTCAATTAAAATATATTTCCATGCCCATTTCTCACCGCTTTTCTACTGTGCCATATAAAATTTATATATATAATAAAAATTTTGACAGCTAGTGAAATCGTAGTTTCATTGCGGATCGGTAGTACAGGTTTTCGGCGGTTTCTATAATGCAAAAAATAATAATTGCGAATCGAATGCGGATCGATTGAACTCACGCCGCAGTAAATCCGGTGAGTTGTATAATCGGCATGATTATCTTATTAATGTAAAATTTAGTGTACGAAAACATATACTTACCTAAATTGTATTTTGACAGACGTATAATTATTAAACTCGCCAAATTAATTTTGTAGTAGATCGAATCCGAAATGAGGTGAAACATGAATTGTGTTGAAAGGAGAGATATGTATAGGTAGAGGTAAAGTATACCACATCAAAACCAACACATTATCAGAAAGAAACAAGTCGTCGTGGGTGCATCAACCACCATATTGCAAAATAAATAATTATATACAGTCCACTAAGTTGGTGTTTTAATCAGATCTCAAACAATTTGGTCCTTCGAGCCGGATCTGCTGCAGTAATTGGGGTGATATCTTGTCGGGGCTCGTAATTCAAGTGAGTAATGAAGTAAGTGACTATATCAGTAGTGAACAAACCCGCGTAATACAACGTGGTTATCAGTGAAGTTGGTGACTATCAAGCGGTAAAAATCCCGTAATACCTCGTGGGTATATGTGAAAATAGGGTGATTGTCAAGCATCTACAACCCCGTGGTTACAAAAGCAAGTGTACGAATCAAGCGTGTGAAACAGTATAAGTGAAGAATATATAACCACGAAAATTATCAAACAAAAAAATATCGAGTGACATCCGGGGAATATCGAGCGACATCCGGTGAATTGAAGTGGAGCGAATATCAAGGTCAGCAACCCACGTGAATATCAGAGGCATGGCATACCGCGGTGTTGTGCGCCATTTTGTTCATTTGAAATAGAGATGGCTACCACAACAAAAGATTTGATCGCCAGAAAAGATACAGCCAAAGGTAGCATAACTCGTTTAGTTACCTATGCCGATGCCATAAGCGAGCGAATAGTAGAATCCGAAATATCAACACAACTAGAATTATTGGAGAGAGCATTCAACGACTTCATCGAATGCGATACCAAATTACCCGCTCAAGAAATTCCATCTGAAATGGTGGAATACGAAACAAAATACTTAAGGATAAAAACGAAAATATTAGTACCTGGCTGAACCAAAGATGGAAGAAGCGGCAGGAGTCGAAAAAATGGTGTCGCGTATTTTGAAGGATCAGAACGATTTTCTTACCACATCATCATCTTCATTTACCACATCATTAAACCAGACAGTATCTCACTCGCTAGACGAACCGCACTGCTCAGTTCGTCTACCTAGATTGAATGTTCCAACGTTTTCCGGGGACTATAAAGAATTCCCAAGCTTTAAGGACATATACACCGCGTCGGTTCACAGCAAAATTGGGATAAATTTCATGCCGAGAAATTTCAATATTTGAGAGGTTACCTTCGTGGAGAAGCAGCTAACTTAATTAAACATATACTTGTATCAGAGGCCAATTACACCCAAGCCTGGCAGAAGCTTTGCGACCGCTACGATAAACGAAAGTATGTGTTGAACGATATGATCAAACAACTAATTGATCAACCAACTATGCAAGGAAGCTCGGTAAAGAAACTAAAGCAACTCTTCAACAACGCCGATGAAGTACATCGTGGAATAGAAGCATTGGGTGGAGCAGCAAAACATCGTGACCCGTGACTCATCTACCTTATGTTACACAAAACCAATTCAGAAACTCAACATGCTTGGGCTCACAAGACAGTCAACAAAGAGTTTCCGTCATTCGAGGAATTTTTAAGTTTCGTCAGTGAACGGTGTGATGCCTTGGAATCATGTGAGTCAATCAAACCAATTACAACCAGAAGTCAACCAACAAAGACACATCAACTAATGGTGCCAGTATCTGAAGAATATGTATCATACAAGGCAGACCATAAACTTCACGAGTGCAGTAAATTTAAGAGTTAAGATGTCATTGAGCGAAAAGAAGAAGCCGCAACGCTTCGTGTGTGCTTCAATTGTTTGGAGTCTCGACATAGAGCTCAGGAATGTTTAAGTCGACGAAGATGTTCGAAATGTGGTCGAAAACATCACACGTTACTACATACAGATAAAGTCACTAATCAAAGTCACATTACTCGCGACACAAGTGAATCTTCTTCAAAGATGACCACGTTTCCTTTAGACAAAAATCAAGCGACAACATCGTCATCACATGCTAAGCTGCTGAATGCATGTCACCTGTGTGGAACAATATTACCAACAGCGTTCGTGAAAACGCAAGATCGATTTGGGCAATTCAAACTGTACAGTGCGCTGTTGGACTCCGGATCTCAAATTACGTTTGTATCCAAAAAAAAAGATTGGTGACTCAACTGGGAATGCATTGCAAACAGTAGGATGAAACATGCATTTTTTTAAATTCTTGATAAATATTTTAGATGTGAAGATGAAATAGTTTGGTTGCATATTTATCCAAATTCGAATGCTAATAAACCAAATAATTAATGGCCCAAGTTATATCGTCTTCTAGTTCAGAGCAGCAGCAAGTTCAAGCCCAAACCGAAACAACTACTTTTCTGATACGAAAACGCGAAGATCAATTGTGTAAGACATTCCATAACATTCGTTTAAATGTTCCAGAGTTTTTTTTGATTCTCCATGTGTGTATTTGTGTCTGATTTAACCTATTTTCATATATGTATGTAGTTTTATTTTGTATTATTTTTTTAAAGTTCTTTTTTATGGTTTTTCCAGTGTGATACTGATTTACAAAACTAGTGGCCTCAACCATAGCCATGATAAAAACGAACTACAAAAATTGTGCTACATTACAAATTTCAAACCTTTGCTTATATTGGCCAAACACAACTTTGACTACTCCTTGTTATTGCAGTTCCTCCATATTTATGTATATTTAAAATAATTTAAGTTGTTGTATTGTTTGCAGAAGTGTTTTAAATTCAAGTAGGCCAATCCAATGTGACAGCTGAAGTGCGTAATAGTTTTAAAAATGTTAATTCTTTGTAGGTACATTACATTATCTTATTTCAGATCCGCATATGTAGCTTGCTAGTTTTCAAAAATAATATATTTTTTATCTAATATGTGACTAACTGTGATAGCCATTGGCAAATCCCTTAAATTAACCTCACATCTTGCCAAAATACTCTAAAGGTTGATCTTATAAAGATTTTAGATGCTAGTACAATGGATTAAGAGTGAAAGTGGCACTTTAGTCAAGACGACACAACAATAAAAACCACGTCAAGCCATTGCTAGGGTTAATGGTAACCGCTTGGGAGTATCATAATAATAAATAAATTAAAACCTATACCCTCAGTAGACCAGTCTACCCAGTCCTGAAAACTCGCTAGGATTCAATGAACCAATCATTCATTTGAAACGAAAACTAGAAGAAATAATCTAAACCGATTTCAGCCAATGGTTATCAGACACGGATATAAATCCGAAACTGGAACATAGAGAACTTAAGCGAAAACATCAAGTTAAGAAAGAAATGAAGCGATATAACATCGAAATATTGGGCTTTAGTGAAGTAAGATGGAAGAGTTTATAACAACAAACACGGCCAATTAACTAATGTTTTCTTGTAGATAAGATCTACATGAACAAGGCGTCGGAATTCTAACAACGACTAAGGGAAGGGAAGCACTACTCGAATGAAAGCCTATAAATAGCAAAATAATGACAGATGGATTGCAAGATTCCAGTGCTATGCACCTACGTACGACAGGAGTAGATGACACAACGAAAGACGAGTTCTTCAAACAGCTGCAAGCCACAATATCTAGTGCACTATAAATTTGGTAAAACAGGTATGACGTGGATTATGGGTAAACATATGCAATAGATTCTGCTAGAAACAATAATGGATAAGGACTTGTCGATTACTGCGTCACAATAAAGCATTTTATAGGACACCACCAGATGAAAGAGCCAAGAATCAAATTGAAATTCCTATATCCTAATTACAAGACGTCAGAGTAATGAGGCGAGCTGACATATGTTCATATAGTGATCATCAAATAATAGCAATATTCAAAGTCAAACCAGCGGCAGTAAACTATGCAAAGGAAATTCAACATCGAGAGATTGAAAAATGCTGACACCCAAAATACATTCAAAAAATGCAACGGTTAAAACCAGTAACATCGAATTTTCCTCGACTTCTCACAAATGACCCAAAAGTTTTTCCAGTAATAATTTTTTATTTTTCGACTAACTTTACCACCAAGTATTTTTTTGGAGGTCATCTTGGTATTTTTTTGCTGTCTAAATTTGACATTTTCTCATTAATCTGGCTTTCGGTTCGTATACATGGTAAAAGGGACTTGGTAAAGGTAATATTAATGGGATGATTGTCAAGATGGGAACAAAACGATATTTAATAGTCCATAGGTAGTTGTAATATGGCTTCTGACAATGCAGTTAAATGGACCCCTCAAGGTACTTATTGCCACCCGCATCAAAAAGTGCGCTATATGATGTCGAGAATCCGGAAGTTAGGGTTAAAACTAAAAATTATACTTTCTTTATTTCCCATACACCCATATATTGGGGCTGTATTTGGCAATCAAAAAATTTGTTCAAATCACATCGATGGCATTATGAACATGTATATGTGATAGCAATAAGTTTTAAAAATTGTTTACATATTTTTTGTTGTATTGTTGTAAATTACAACATATTTTTTTTTGCATAAATAAAAATCAATATTTTATCGAAATGAACACAAGAATTTCGCTATAATATGTATATACGTATAAAGAACATAAAAAAAGCTCGAAAAAAATAGAAAAGCAAAATCTCATTTTCTAAAGTGCTTTTTCCCTATTTCATATTATATATTATCTGAACAACAAAATAAGTTGTCAATACTTTTGATAAGAAATAAAAATGAACAAAATATGATAAGAAACAATTCTATATCTATGAATGTACTTTTCAATATGTGTATTATATGTATGTATGTATGTATGTATACAACAAAACATTGTTTATCAAATAAAATAAAAAAATATTGACAACAAAACTATTTTTGTAGATTTCCAACTGTGTTCTTTATAATGTATATATAAATACGTATGCTATGGAGCTTTTAAGCTTGCTGCAGAAAAAAAACATCAAGGATATTTCTTTTTCACAGTACTCGTAAATAAATGCAATGCAATACTAAGAACTTGGATTACATATTTGTGATGAAAAATTAAATTGTTTTTTATTCTGTGATACTTTTGTTCCAGCTGATGTTTGTGCTCCTTATGTATGTATATGTAGAACAAGAAAAGCTTGTTAACATTGTCATTCGCGCTCCAGACTATATATATATATACAAAGTTCATTCCCTTTCGGGAGGAGAGCAAATCGCATTACGAAATTTAATTAATTTTTTTTTGTAAATAAATAAATAAATAAATAACCCAATCGAGTGTAGAGTGGAGCGCAACAAAAAAAATAAATCTTGAATCCTTCGAAAAAATGAAGGAACAAAAAAAAATTGTCAAACCGATAAAATAAATTACTAAAAACTAAAATTTATTTATATACATTTTTTTTTTGTTAAACAATTTATTACAAAATCAATTCATTGTATTCAATTTTTAACACAACATAAAGCAGCATTATAAAAAAAATAAAATAATAAAAGAACACAGCATTCAGCCCAAAAGAAATAGAAATAGCCAAAAGAAATAGTGCCACACAATAAATTTTATTTTATGGATTTTCCAAAAATTGGAAATTTTTTTTTTTACCTTTTCGTTTTGTGTGTGCTCAATTTTGTGTACAGGATACCTGTAAACCGTATTCGTCTCGAACGATGCTGCTCGCTCTCTTCCACTCCCGATATAACAATAAATATAATTTTGAAATTAAAAAAAAACGACGATTTCTTTTTTTTCGGAAAATACAATTCCAATTTTCATCTTATATGTATGTACTCTCGTATACGGACGTATATATATAGGATGCTGGAAAAAGAAAAATCAATGAAGTGTAAACAGTAAAGAATTTAGAACTTAATTGGAAAAATGAAAAAGTTTTTTTTTTTTTGATAAAATAAATTTTATTGTCATTTTGATAACAATGGGGTATTTAACTCGAATAGATTTTCATCTGTTTTCAATATTCGCAAATGGCTGCATAATTTGTCGAATGATATTATTATTGATATCTCATATACGTAATTGCCTCGAATATTACGATATATACGTGTAAAGGTATGCGAACAATTTAACCTCATAACTTGATAAGATATCGTTTGTGGCTTTATCGATGCAATTTTATAGGAGTATCTTTATGCCTTCTTAAGCCATTGATAGCCATCTTTCACCTTCCGGGTGTTTACAAACAGTCTATGAAAGCTAATCAACGAAATGATATAGTGGCAAAAGTTGTTTTCTTTAGAGCGGAAGATACAGGATTCGAATCGCCACAACAAAAGATGTCTGATCTTCCAGCCAATGATTGACTGCAGCTTTGCGTTCAGCAATTGGCTTAATAAATTTTCTGCACTTGTAAACTAAATGACCGTATCTTTTACAATAATTAGAGGTTTCATTCGATTGAAGGGCCATTGAGACTCGAGGAATATTTGTTTAGCGACCTTGAATAGGTACGTGTATATGGGTATGCATACTAGTGGAATTGAGTTAATTTGAACGAGGATCTTGATCTTCCAACAAATGGCAACGTTTGTTAAGTAAGTTTATTAGTTCGTCAAGAGCTGGCATTCGTTCAGTGGGAGCTACGTCGTCCCATTTTGATCGAGTTTCAGGATCTAATTTGAGCACAGTAAATATACAATTAAATCATCCCAATGTTGTGTAGGGCGTTAGAGCGATTATAACGCACGTAAATTGGAATTAACGGCATCGAGCAGATGTCGAATATTTTCAGATGATTGTTTAACGATCGATTTAAGCGAGCATATTTCCCGAATGTGGTCTTCGCAAATTAAGTTCTTATTTTGATAACGGTTCTGCAATAGCATTAAAGCCTCTTAGAATGAGTCGTAGAAAGTGAACCATTTTTTGCGATACCCTGCGAAAGAAGTGATCTCACACTTAGGGAGTTTCACCAACATTTTATATTATTATCCGATTGAGTAGGTGTCCCTGTTGAACTTGTTTGTAAATTTTTTATAAATACCTGAAGTGTTTCGCTGTTAAATAGGATTCCTCAAACTTCGATCTCACATTACATTGTTCTCCAGGTCATCAATTACCTCAAGGTCGAGTTGGGCATCTTCAAAAATGCGGTACGCTTTCTCAACTACAGCTAATCGCGTTTCCAATTCTGGCAAAGAAGCGTTTTGTCCCTTTTTCGCTATGAATTGTTCAGCACGGATTTATTGATCTATTGAGGTGGCCCGTCACTATTGGTAATGAGGTTTTATGGCGTTCGTAGCAATTCAAATAAATCGTAAATTTAGCTCAGGCCACAATCAATGAACAAAATCGATATTTCGAGTTAAGTTCACTAGTGTACTTTCGATTCACTAGTACTGTCACGTCAAGACTGAATCTATATATGCGAGTTACACAGTATGAACATCAAGTCCAGTACCATATGCCTCATGAGATGGATTTGATTTTTCGATCCCGCTGTCATTCAATGGCGTCCTCATCATCATATCGAAACCGGCCTAGTGAATTACAAGATAACAAGCAAAGAACTCGGATTACAATACACATTCAAATTTACAGTATGCTATGGACATCTCTAGCAAACTAACATTTTATGATTGCTAACAAAATAAATGTACAGCTCAAATTAAAATTTGCTCTCATATCACCTTTATCTTGTTCATGAAATGAACCCTTTCTGTCACTATCGATGCAGTTACCTCTTATTTATATGTGGCTTTTCGTCCTTATCTAATCACCTTTCGACCATTTACAACATTATATGAAAAATTGATTAACAAAATAATACTTTAGCTAAAGCTATTTCCTTTTAAGTGGGACGTACCGGGTTTGAATCGCCCTGGATAATATTTAAGCCTGGATAATATTTAAGCCCCTACAGATAAGTGTATGCAATTCGCAAATCGAAACAATCTTGTATTGAGAAGGCTTGAATTAAGAATGACCTTTCGCTCTTTTCTTCAAACATGGACTGTTAAATATTTGCTAAAAATGAGGTTGTTTAGTTTGAGGTTGCTTGTTATTCTAAGGAAATCAACGGATATAGAAGCTATTGAGCATTGTTGAAATGTATTTCGTGCTTATACTGAGAAAAAAGATACCTTCCCAAATTGTTTGTGTCCTCTTTGACAGAACAAAAGAAATCATAGTGTATAGTCTTAAGACACGTCCATGGTAATCAAAGCTTGTAGCGAACAACCAAATATCGTTAGATAGATGTGCTGAAAAAACAACCTGAAATAAAATTTAACAATAATAAAAATAAAATAAAACACGGGGCTGCTACTAAAAGAAGGCTAATATAGCCGTAAACGACGATTGTGTTTGATTACTCTACTTTAGTTCAAAAATGCTAACCAACCCTACAATAAATTATGGGACACACTGATTGAATGAATGCTGTAAGATTGACAATTGATGACTATAACTCTATACAGAGGTGGCGGAAATCAAAGTGACATGTCTATATACTCCAAGCACAATGGTTGGGACAGAACACAACTATATGGTATGTAAGACTAATAAATACTTGATTTTTTCAATGAGTCCCAGAATTACATGAAGCACCTCGGCTAACAAACTTCACTAACACCTATACCACAGGTGTTAGTGAAGTTTGTTCTCCGATTGGCTTGAACTTTTAAACGTTTGGTCATGAACTGTTAAAATGTATAAAATTAAAGCTAGTTTCCTACCCATCCCAATGTTTTTGATAAGATGAGGATTCTACCTGTATAAATATTTACGAGTTACATGAGAATAAATATCTATATCCTTATGATATGCGAGTATGTTGATATGTTGCAGGTTAGTTTGTTCAGGTTAGTTTGTTAGGTCGTAGTTATTTCAATATTTTTCACAGTATTAATATTTTGATAAATACTGGAGAGCCAAATTATCTTTGTCCAACCACTTGCGTATGGTTATCGTTCATCGATAACTCTATTGGTTTTTTCAACCAATTGTCTGTGGTTTAGGATTTCATCATGACCTTTCAGTTTTCTCTATTGAACAATTTTGTCCGAAGCCAAAAAGTGTTTTATAGATTTTTCAAATATCGAATAAAGTATTCTGTTATCTGAAAGCTCTGATCCTTGAGACAAGTTTTTAGCGCGTTATAGCGTAGGTATCCTTGGGATAGCACGCCATCTTGGTATCGTCAAGTAAAGCTCAGTTTTGCTTTAACCATTGTGTTGGGTAATGAATAAATATACGCCACAAGAACGAACAGAAATAGTGACAATATATATTGAAAAAAATAATTCCAATACTCGTATTGCCACTCACCGGAAATTGCGTCAAAAATATCCTCATCGTCCAGTGCCTCACAAAACCACAATTTAACGTTTATATGTGAATTTTCGATAGTACGGTACAACAGCAGACAGTCCTCGTTCTGGAATACAATGGACGTCTCATAACCCATGTGGCTCTAGTGTGGGATAGTATTGCAGAGTCTTCAGAAACATCAATTCGGAGACGTGGTTCCCAGTCATTTCTGCACGCAGTTTAACTCGAATTTTAAAAATGATTTGATACTGAAGATTTTTCCGTCTAAATTTATAATGAGCGATGAAGCCCATTTTCAGTCGGTTTCGGGGAACACAGAATCCTCAATCAATTCATCAAACATCATTGCATGCACTTAAAACAACTGTATGGTATGGTATTCATGCTGGAAACATCATTGGTTCCTATTGTTTATGAAAATGATCAAGGCGTTGAAGTTACTGTTACTGCCGAACAGTACCAAGACATGATTCGAAATCTTCTAGTGCCTAAAATGGAAGAGCAAGGACTAGATGTAGTTTCAGCAAGAGGGGCTACAGCACACACAGCACGTTCAACAATTCAATTATTGAATGAAGTTTTTCCACGAAGACTAATGGCGATTTAGCATGGTCAGCCACATCTCCGGATTTAACAGCACCAAACTTTTGATTTTAAAAATATGGGGTTTTTAAAATCAAAAGATTATGTGAATAATCCTCAATTAATTCAACATCTTAAAGACAGTATTCGTCACGAAATTGATGAAATTCAGCCTGTGATGTGGCAGGATGTCATGAAAAGTTCCTTAAAAAGAGCCGAAAGTTGCATAGTGAATCGCGGTCACCATTTAGCCGATATAATTTTCCAATAACAATGGAAACCTACTTCTTATCTTTTCTTTGAACAACGTTATAGGCAATCAAAATGGTAGCGGGATATTTAATTTAGAAACGAGCTGGTTATAGAGTATTCAGATTGATTAAGGCAGCGAAGAATAGTTTTTTAAGGATTACTTAAATCTTTTCCTTCGGTCAAATGAAGTAGATGTAGAAATAGTGGTATCATGATTTTTATTTTATTGGCTCGAATCCAACTTTGGCTAGTCCTTTCATTGATGTTATGCCTGAAGAGTATCTATTTTCCCGAACAATGAAAACTTCGTAAAAAATCCAGAAAATTATTAGTCCGGTTTAGTTATCCCAGTTTTAACATTTAGTAGTTTAAGCGCCGTTCAAGAGCTTTTGAAATAGAAGACAAAACTCAGTCTCAGTCGAATTCAGTCTCGTATGATTAGTAATAGTTAACACAATACTTATACTTGGTTTCAATCTGGGCTTAGAATGTCTCAAGCTCGACTACTGTGTTATTTAAAAGGCATTTCATTATAACAAAATTAATTATAATAAGCTCATAATTTATAGCTTAAAGGCCGGAAATGGCCCTAAATGAGTCCTTACGAACCATTAATACGTATCGGTATGGACACTGTCCAACGAATGCTTTTATACACAATCGCTTTTTATGTCAATCGGTGCATGATAATTTTGGTTCAACGGCGAGAATCGAACTCGAGACCGAGGCGTGATAGAAACTGTCTTAATCATTATATAACAACCGGCGACCATCAATAAATTCATCACACAAATTGTATTTTCCATTTCGGCTGCGTGTCATTCAGTATTAGGTGTTTGAAATCTATACCAAGTTGTTTAAATCAACATTTCTTGGATGACGAGCTATAGTGTGTGTGACCTTATAGGTAGTTAAACTTAATTGATTTTATGAAATGTTGTCGGTTTCATGCTGTTCAGCCTTCTTGTGGCTTTGTAGTTGCCTTTATCTAATTTTGGTCGATGTAATTCAAACTGTTTCGCATAAATAGCTTGTACCCTTGTTTTTTTTATGCCCGCATTTTTACTATGAATAATGTAGTCTAACAAAGGTTTGATATGTGTGCTGATTTTCACAGTCAACTATAATCTGATTCTAGTTAGTTCATGTCGTCCTGAATTCCCAAATAATTAGAAAATACAAGAAAATAGTAGAAATTGGGAAATTATATTGTAATAAATTTAGCCATTCAATATAACACAATGTCGAGGGATTAAATATTCGATTCTTATAGTCTATATAACCAATTATTCTAATCAATAAAACATTCCCAAATCAATGTTCTAATCTATTATTCACCAATTAATATCATACAGGGCGAATAAGTATCAATAATGCATGTGAGAATGTTTATTATTTCAAAAGTCAGCAGCCAGGCTAATCTAACCACAAAAAAATTGGAGGCAGTTATTCAATACAAATAGGCAAATTACAAATATGTAGATCAACTTTTTACCAAACCATATTTGCTACCAAACGCTGAAGTGGTTGAATAACATCAACCCATGTTATATGATGAAAATTCGAATTATTTTACAAATTCTTTACTGCGTGGGCCTTGTCTCTCGAAAAATTTAGAGTTCTAAATAGTGATTCCAGGACCTGAAGCATACATTTGCTACATTATCGAAAGTGGAGAAAATTTTGAGGTAAGCTCAGACAAAGATAAACTTTAGTGGCAAACCCTGATATATAAATCGGCGCACAATATACTTAAATATGACTAGTAATCTTTCAGCTAGACATCGCTTGGGTACTTATTATTACCCATCGTATGCATCAGATATTCTTCCTTTCAACTATCATATATTTCGCACGATGACTCATGCCTTTGGCCGAATATTTCAAACAAAATATAAAATATTTAGTACGAATTTCTCTGAGTAAAGCTTTGAATTTATAAAAACACACCTACAAATCTTGCTTGCACCCAATATTATAGCCCGCATAAAATAGCCCGCACAGTAGACGGCGAAAATCTCACGCCTCAACAGTAATCAATTTAGCAATTTATGAATTGAGAAACCCCATCAGAAATAAATGAATAGCTCAAGAGTTAAATCGCAATTGTATTATCGACATGACATTAAACACTGTGTGATCCCACCATGATTACACATTTAAGAGACGTTATAAATATAACAACAATTTAAACCAGCTTATCTAACATTATGAATATAACGAATATACGAAACGAGAAGTAAAAAATCCGTCTCATCTTAAGTATATATATATACATTCTGTGTCGTTCGATTAGCACAAAAGCTTAAAAGGAGCAACAAACTGAAATTTATAATTTAAAATCAATAAACTGGCAACATAATCGTACATAAAGACGTGTACATGGAATGTTGGTCGTCATATTTATACGTACAGTGTACCTATATGAGAGTGTAGATTTTATACAGATTTATCCCGATCAAAAGAAATATGTGTGTAGGTTGAAACGGCAAAAGCTTGATATTGATAAGATTATCCAATATGAAATCAATTTAACTTAATTTTTTTTTAATCAAAATTTAATATTTTATCCAATATTATTTTTGAACTTTTTTGTTTTTATTTTTTAAATAAAATATATGTTTTATTAAATTTTATATATTAGTGAGGTGGTTGTTTGATTTTCTATTTTTATTAAAAATAATATTTTTCGTCCATTTCTCGTCTCTCGTATATCGTATATAAACAATTTCAAGCTTTTTACAAAAATAACATTGGAAAATTATAAGTAAATATAGAGATCAATATTTGGATATGTCGGTGTCAAGAAGATAAAAGCTTTTCTATATTTGTATCTTGTATGTGTGTGTGTATATCTATGTGTCTTAACAATATAATTTTGATATATCATTTCGATTTTCTACAAAACATACTGAGCTTTTGTTTATATATATATATATATATATATATATATATATATATATATATATATATATATATATATATATATATATATATATATATAAATATATATATATATATATATATATATATATATATATATATATATATATATATATATATATATATATATATATATATATAAATAAATATATTCATATAGGGACTATAACCGGAATAGCCACTTGAATGTAATTATCAACTTGTTAGTCCCTATATCTTAGTTGGGGTTGGTTTTGATAACACTACATATTGTCATATGAATCATCGTTAGGTATTATTCGGCAGTTGAAACGGGAGTTTGTTCCTTTGTTTATAATTCAAAGGTAAACTCATCGAATGATGCATATTATGTTCTTAACCCATCCCCATCTAACACGACAGCATTATTGTTATATTACTAAACAAATAAAGTTTGTTTGTCTATGTAATACTACCTAATAAAGACAATCATTTAAAGATTTTAAGATCGCGAAACTTACTCAGGAACAGTTCACTCCATATCGACACCAAGCGTATGTACAAAAAACGAGAAGACAAATGAGTAAAAAAAGTGACACTTTTAGAGATACAAACCGTCCTTGATATACAGGTATCCCTCGTTTAACGCGGTACTTATACAACGTGTGACACTTTATGATGCTGGATGGTGATACATTTCTCACCGAAATAATGTCCATCCAACCTTCACTTGGCGTTATCAGAATTAGACAAATACAGGGATTCTAGCTGTCGTTGCCGGCTAAGCTTCAGAGGATGCATGGGGAATTTAGAATATGCAAATGTCTGGTGTAACCGCGAGAAAGGAGAATTGCTGATTATCCACGTTCATAGTCAGACAAACCTATTCTTACACCAGCTCATCCTCAAGTAATGTTCTTTATTTACCTCATATTGAAGTTTATGAAAAAATAATGTTTAAATTCAATATAAAATAATAACAAAAAAAAAGTTCAAGATAAGAAAAAAAATTTATAAATAATCAAAAGTTTGATATAATTATATATAAAAAACTTAAGAACTAAAAAAAATATATAGAATTAGATTCGGTTTAAAATTTATAAAAATTACGAAAATTTGTTGTTTAGGCCATAAAACAAATATAAACAAAAATGTTAAAAATCTACTCAGCTGAGATTTCTATAGTATCTTGGTTCGTCACTTCACTTTAATTCACAACACTTAACTAGAACAGTTATGACTGGTCATTTCATATAGGTTGTATCACCAACCGAACTAATTTTATTAATATTTTTTTTTTAATCACTACTTATAGTTATAATTTAATTTACATTTAGAATTTAGTTATGTTTTCTATTCTAATATTTTATAAATTATTATTATAAGTATATATTTTTTCCAAACTTAGTTACAAACGTAGCAATTAGAACAACCCCGGTGATTTCTTTTTCTCGGCATTTTATGCATTTTCTTCCAAAAAAAAATGTGCGCGTGCTAATAAAATACCTTCGTCATCGAACTGGTAGTACCATCAACGATCGAGACGATAAAGAAGAGTACTTAATTATCACCTGCATTTTTATCACCGCATCATCGATAATATAGAAGTCTACTTTTATTTGAGTATATTTGGTGCATTGTAACGTGCGGTTTCGATATAATGCGATTTGAAAAAAAAATTGGTTTCAGTACAACGCGAAATTTCTATTTATATAACGCGAAGCTGTTGCACTTCCAAATAGCTTTCTACGAAATTAATGTTTGAAGACAGTAAAACAGATAAGTCCTGATCCTGAAAAACAATGAAGTTTGCTAATAAACTTAATTGTTTTAAGTTTGTTTTTAAATTTTATAATTTTATAATAAATTATAATACATGGTATTAGCACAGAGTACATACAGAGAACCAGAGTCAAGTATACTTTGTTGTGTACTGTTCAAAAATCAAAAAAAATTTTAGGGGAATAAATGTATAGTCAACGGTGCAACTATACATTTTATAGTCTTCTCATTTCTTCTATATAATAATAATATTCTATAGCCGATATAAAATAAAGTAATGAAAATTAGTAGCGAAAATTTTCTACAGAAAATAGATGTTCCGAGTGGCATTGTTTTTTTTACTGTAAGCAAAATATTCCAAAATATTTCGAACAAAACTTTCCACTTGAAAACGGGGACATACGAGTTTTCTACGTAAAATATGCCGTAGCCAAATGTATCATAAATTGATCTTAAAAGACGGGCAATAAAATTGAAATATCTCACAAATGCAGATAACATAAGGTCTGTGTATGAATTTGATAGTTGAAACAGTCTTCGCTGAATTTAAGAAATGGTTTCTTATATTCGAGAGAAAAATATATCATAACTGAGTTCTATTCACTGACGGGATCAGAAACTTCTGATATTGCGCTTAAATTTGAAACAAACCGTTCTGCATGGTGATTCGAACCGAATTGTAGGGCAATCTTTAATAGAAGATACAATGGCTACACATTTCCTGGTTGTTAACTAGAGCTTATTAAGAGTTGGCCCAATAATACAACCGATAGTCAGATTGTTGACACGATACGGCTTTTTTTGCGTCTAGTGATGTTAATTTGGAGAAATCCTACATAGGAAATATTTGTAATGGGCATCATACACATGAGAAGGTGGTGAATTTCCTTTAACACGGATCTCTTTTCATCCTTGCTAATGGTGGAAATATAATTTAATAAATACTAAAGTTTATATTTTTTAGTTTTATGTATTTAAAATTTTTAATTTCGTTTATACTGCGGATGGTGGTGTTTTAACAGTTAACGCTTCTTTGATTTCAGAAATTCATTCACAGTTTTTTTATATCAGCACTAAAATAAAAAAAGAAACCATTTTTTGTATGTGATCAATACACTCGACATATTCTTCAACCAAAATCGGATGTTATGCTTTTAATTTTGACATACACTTATCAACCATATTTTGGGAAATATTAGAATAAAGGCATTCGTTTTGGTAGCTAATTTCAAAAATTTCCACAATCGTCCTAGCAATATATTCATAAAAGATAGTGGGGGCCTTTAAACCTCCAAAACATTCTTTTTAAAAAAAGTTTGATAAAGAAACGTCTCCGTTACTGAAATGTCAGATACTTTTTCATTTTTTAACAATAAATGTGTGCATTTCTCGCAACTTATTGTTCTATAGCTTGCAAAATAAAGAATTGCGTTTCCCTTATTTGTTGATCTGAGAGTAGTCTCTACCTGATCTGCCCCATTATCTTCACCAATTCGGGGTGTTCTTAGACTCTCTTTATAATCATTTCGAATAATACTCCAATTTATTGTTAAATTTTCACTTTCATCATTAATACAGTTTGAATACGGTATTTTAAAAGTATTTTCTTGGTTATAATATTGGTAAAATGAATGCTAATATCGCTTGTTGGTGTATAATTATATCCACCTTTACCTCGAGAATATAAAAAAAAAATTCCAATGCGTCTTGATTAGTTTTTCCCGTGAGCAAATAATCGATTCCAAAACTTTCATCTAAATATTCTATTAATATTAATTGAGAATTAATGGTTAATTCAAAACATTTCAAAAACTTGAAATTATTTTCTTTCGGTGAAATTAGTTATAAATTTTTTAAATAAATTATCGATTCTTGTAAATATTTCTATATATTATTGCCTTTTCGAAGAGGCTGTTCATAGGGATTCTTCATAGAGAAATTTCGGCAGTTGATACAGTCGAATATATTACTAAACCTTTCGACTAAATTGGCTGTTGGTACCGCATTTTTGAGGTAAGGTGCAAACGTTTCCGGTGAAACCTGTAAAACGAAAATCAATCTTAGATTATCTGCATTTGTGAGATATTTCAATTCTATTGCCCGTCTTTTAAAATCATTTATGGTACATTTGGCTACGACATATTTTACGTAGAATACTCGTTCTAAGTGGAAATTTTTGTTTGAAATATTTTGCTTACAGTAAAAAAACCACGCCACTCGGAACATCTATTTTCTGTAGAAAATTTTCGCATTTCAATACAAGTTTTCATTATAAACTATTTTGAAACTTAAACTAACAATTTTTTGGGTGAAATTGTCCATTTAACCGACATTTCGAACAATTTTAATATAAAACAATTGAGTTGTGGTGATAAAACACACGCTTTGGTAGTAATTTTTTTTTTGTGGTTAGGATTTTCATGCATTAGTATTTGACAGATCACGCGGGATTTCAGACAAGGTGTCAAAGAGAAAGATGCTCAGTATGCTTTGACATTTCATAATGAATAGACTTACTAACGAGCAACGCTTGCAAATAATTGAATTATATTACAAAAATCAGTGTTCGGTTCGAAAAGTGTTTCGCGATTTACGTCCGATTTATGGTCTACATAATCGACCAAGTGAGCAAACAATTAATGCGATTGTGACCAAGTTTCGCACTCAGTTTACTTTATTGGACATTAAACCAACCACACGAATGCGTACAGTGCGTACAGAAGAGAATATTGCGTCTGTTTCTGAGAGTGTTGCTGAAGACCGTGAAATGTCGATTCGTCGCGAAAGATCTTGGTGTTATTCGACGACATGGAAGATTTTACGCAAAGATCTTGGTGTAAAACCGTATAAAATACAGCTCCTGCAAGAACTGAAGCCGAACGATCTGCCACAACGTCGAATTTTCAGTGAATGGGCCCTAGAAAAGTTGGCAGAAAATCCGCTTTTTTATCGACAAATTTTGTTCAGCGATGAGGCTCATTTCTGGTTGAATGGCTACGTAAATAAGCAAAATTGCCACATTTGGAGTGAAGAGCAACCAGAAGCCGTTCAAGAACTGCCCATGCATCCCGAAAAATGCACTGTTTGGTGTGGTTTGTACGCTGGTGGAATCATTGGACCGTATTTTTTCAAAGATGCTGTTGGACGCAACGTTACGGTGAATGGCGATCGCTATCGTTCGATGCTAACAAACTTTTTGTTGCCAAAAATGGAAGAACTGAACTTAGTTGACATGTGGTTTCAACAAGATGGCGCTACATGCCACACAGCTCGCGATTCTATGGCCATTTTGAGGGAAAACTTCGGAGAACAATTCATCTCAAGAAATGGCCCGGTAAGTTGGCCACCAAGATCATGCGATTTGACGCCTTTAGACTATTTTTTGTGGGGCTACGTCAAGTCTAAAGTCTACAGAAATAAGCCAGCAACTATTCCAGTTTTGGAAGACAACATTTCCGAAGAAATTCGGGCTATTCCGGCCGAAATGCTCGAAAAAGTTGCCCAAAATTGGACTTTCCGAATGGACCACCTAAGACGCAGCCGCGGTCAACATTTAAATGAAATTATCTTCAAAAAGTAAATGTCATGGACCAATCTAACGTTTCAAATAAAGAACCGATGAGATTTTGCAAATTTTATGCGTTTTTTTTTAAAAAAAAGTTCTCAAGCTCTTAAAAAATCACCCGTTATATATATATATATATATATATATATATATATATATATATATATATATATATATATATATATATATATATATATATATATATATATATATATATATATTTATATATATATTTATATTTAAGCACTGTACCATAACACAGAACTAATAAAAAAAGCTCTAGACCACAATTTATACCAAATTTTTATTTTCAATTTAGTGGTTGCATGGTAAATAGCACAGAATAGTGTTTTTGTATATAGCAAATATTCTAAAATAATTAAACAAAATGAACACCAAAACACTCTCATGCTCATCAATTTTAAAGTGCCATTTTCATGAACCTCAATCGATATTTAAATTCGAATCGAATATATATGATGCGGGAAGCCTATATGCATATAGATGTGTATCTTGTTACTATATAAATCTTAGAAAAGTTTCATTTTTATAGATGTGTGTATGTATGTACATGTATTGATGTGTTTCAATTAATTTTGTATAATAACAATGCAATAATTAGAATTCAAACAATATAAACGTAAATGAATTTAATTAAATTACAACAAAATATCTTAATTGTATATTATGTACCACAACCTCAAGTTCTTTACGTGTTTTATGTATATATACTTGGAAACTGCAGTGTAGTACTTGAGAAAACTGAGATGCTTCTTCATTTGGAAAACCAATACAATTTTTTATTGGAAATTTTTATAATTTTTTATGCTGATCGAAAATTATTTTTAATAATTATTTTATATAAGTGTGTGTGCTTAGACAATATACTAATACTATAGCATTGGTACGGATCGTACGTTATAAAAGACGATACTATATTGAGTGTAATTAATTTTGTCTTAGATTGGTTGTAGGGAGATGGTAAATCCTGTTTACGTATATATACAGTAAGATGAGATTCTGAGGTTGATTTGATAATTTTTTGTTGTTAATTTCGACCACTTCGACCACTTCTATTGATCTAAAATTTATCGTTTTGATTATAAAACGATAAATTTTAGATCAATAAAGTGGTCGAAGAATAGTTGTTATTATTAAATATTTTTAAAAATAATATAATTCGCAGGGTGGTCTAAGAATCTCGCTATATCAAATTACTGGCCTCAGGGAAAATTATTAGAAGATTTGGTCTACTGGCTGATAAACCTACTTGGTGAGATATTATACGTTTAGGAATACCGAGTAATGATTTGTATAGATCACTATAACCAAAGCGATACAAAAAGTTAATCATAAAAGCTTCACATAGTGCATCCAATACAAAACGACAAAGTTATACGCTGTAGTATACATATATATATATATATATATATATATATATATATATATATATATATATATATATATATATATATATATATATATATATATATATATATATATATATATATATATATATATATATATATATATATATAAATATATATATATATACATATATATATATTGTTTTATTTATATATATAATAAACACGTTTTCAGTTCTGGTCAGGTTTACTTAGACAGAACTATGCATTGCGAACACTTGCACCCTACATAGTTTCAGCTCATCTTTACTTTGTCTACATAACAGATTCTTGCCGGTGACTAAAACATAACTAGCTCCTTATAACATAAAAAGCGATTTTGTGTAATGTGCCATGTGTCTGTTAAAAGTATTCAAATGAGGTCTCAGATGAGACATAGTTAGTACTGTTTTTAGAACAGGTGATACAAACCATATCTGAATGTTAACAAACAACAATACTTGTGAGACAATACATTTTCAAGATTCAAATGCTTCCCTCATGTACCCTTTCCGTTGATAAATTATGCTCTAACAGACACATTGCGATTTCAGGTGGTGGCCAAAAATCACGGTTGGGTGTTTGAATGTGCTAGTGGCGTTGAGTTCTGGGATACTTTTCAACATGCTATAATTATTTTCATTTTGACTGTGGATAGCCATGATGGTTAGTTATTTAGAACTATAATCATATGTTGCTAGAGCAATAAATGACAAGTTGGGCTTAGATTTTAGATTTCGAACTATAATAAATTAAGACTTACATTTAATATAATTGCTTGCTGAAAGCATCCAAAAATCTTTTAAATCCTACAATCTTACCATGACAGGTGAGTATTACCGTATCTATGCTTCTCATAAATATCATTTCTATTCGAAAGCTTCGTGTAGTATAGGTACGTTTGCATTATAGTTTGTTTTATTAATTTTATAAGGTTTAGCGACATGATATGTTTCGAGTTGTTTTTAATTTTTTGGAGTAGAACCTAATACGTGCTAATGTGCTCATTTGAATAGATAAAAAGCTAATTTGGAACGATTAAAACCATTCGAGGCAAAATATGTATACTTATAGAGAACAAATCTACTGTAATTTTGTCGAGTTCCTTCTCTTATAAGGTTTTGGTCACGAAATATATTTGCAAATATTTTCTAAACAATCAGAAAATATTAGGTTGCATTTAATGAACCAGCATCAGCAAAAGTGACCTCTTTGTTTAAACCTATAAATGGCTCATCTTTGTAAAATATCTCCATCAATCATGTATTGAGTATCTCGTTGCCTAAAAGCTCTCGTAAGAATAGTATTGATTGAATAAGTTAAAAGCTTTTTTAAACATCAAGATTTTGGTGACATTCTCCAAAAACGACATGAACAACCTGATTACTTTAACGTACTATAATATAAACGGTGGTTTTAAGCACTATATATGTATACCAAATAGAGATCCTTGATAAATAACAAAAATGGCTTTTATATCTCTAACAAAAACACAAAAAGCTTTTGATTTTAAAAACATTTCACTTTCCTTTTGTTTTAAGCTATCCGTTGTTGTATTCATTATGGACGAAAAGAACAAAACATTTTTCTTTTATTTTTAAGATTTTCAAAAGAATAAAACAAAATAAGCTTTTTTTTCCTAATAATAATACTAAAAATAATTTTATGTTGTTTTTAGAATATTAAAAAATATTTAATACGAAAAATAAAAACTTTTTTTTTTTTATAATATAACAAAAAGAAAATTTTTCATAAGCTTTTTCATTTATGCTATACGAGTACGAGTACTTCGTGTACATATTCAGTTTGCATTTTTGAACGTGTACTTGTATATAGATGCGATGCGATATGGAAAATAGAATAATGAATTGAAAATTATTTTATTATGCTATTAGAATTAATTTTTTGTTTTTCATTCCGGTTTAGAAAAAAGCTTAAACTTACAAAATAATTGAAATCGGTATATAGAAATTTTATACTACACAAAAACCATAGCTTAGCGGAAACCCATTCAATTAGACTTGACATCACAATTCCTGCCTCGTACCAATTTCTAAACGCAAATAGATTTATTTATTACAAGCACACACACACACACACATAAAATATATCTCCATCTGTCTATTTTGCTTAAGAAATAAAAAGAGCTTTTGTTTGTTTCGTGGTTACACAAAACGAAACCTCAATTTTTGGATTATGACCAAATAAATAAATATGCCCACCACAATATACAGACGAAACGAATCGAATGTACTCGTATATGTATACCAATTGCTGTTTGTTTGTTGTTCCAAAGCAAGCATATAAAAATAATTTAAAAACTAAGCGTTTTGAAACAAGAAACAATTGTGTGGTTTTTACAAGTAGTTATTTTTCATTGTTTGCCAATTCAATTAACCCGCAAAGTTGAAAATAATGTCATTGGAAATACAAGACAAAAAAAATATAATTCCTTGGTTAGAATTTTTATGTCGTGTCCTTCTATATTTTCGTTTACTTCCCTATAGTGTTTATTTAATATTTTGTTACAGGCGTGCCTCGTATAACGTATGATCTGCAGACATTATCCATTCGAGTGTCATTTTGCAAGTCAACGGTTGGCATTACCCGCATACATATTCGCTTTTAACTTAGTGGTGATTGGTTAGCCCAGTACCGTAATTCACTAAATTAATCTTACAAATTTTCAAGGTCATATACAACTTTTGGCAATCAGAGTCATACTAAGAATTAAAAATCTGTTGTAGACTAATAAGACCTCGATTTCCTACAAACATTTAAGGGAAAACAAAGAGAGACTTTAGCACGACTTATAAAAACATTTTAAAGATGGTTGAGTATTCCAAGTGAAGATTGAAATATAATCAGACTGATTATTTGTTCACAAGTTTAATGAGAAATGACAGTTAGACTTGAAATAGAAGAGCGAGACATACGAAGGCATCAAAGACTACTATTAGTAAGACACAGATTGTCACTACAGAATCTCTGAGATCAGCTAGTACATAAATTCTAGGAACAATATTCTAAATATGTTTCTTCTCATGGTTGCAAACTGCAGCCAGCTAAATGTTCAGAAACACTCGTTATAAATTATATTCCAATAAAGTAGTTGCCAGTTTAATGTCTGAAAAAAACATATTGTTATAGGCACAGGAGACACAACCAAAGAAATCATTCAACACGAATGGAATTAATCTAGCAAAAATTTACTGCAACTTCGAAATTCGTCGTTACTAGCAGACTCGAAGAAGCCAATGTGGTGTGTTTTTCTAAGTCATGACCTACCATAGACGGGTTAACGTAAGACTTTAGACTTCTCCTGCTCAAAAGACTAGAGAGGTTGTTAGACGTATACATTCAACCGAAAGTAAACCTCAGTTTATGGACACAGTCTTAATATGCTTCTACAGGTATTCAACTAAACTCACAAGCTATGCCAAGCTCGGGAAAGCAAGTAGTGCAATGTATAGAAAGACTTTCTCTGGAGTGCAAAAAGATCAAATTTGGGAAACATCAATCAGTTCACTTATAGGGCAATGCCTTCCAGCTCGAGTCTAGAACTGCCTTAAATTCTCTTGGCCGAGAGAGGTCAAATTATTTTGATACATCTTGCGGCAGATTTCTACTTAAAACTGCTTCCTCGAATCTCGAAATGACTGATCATATATTAAAAGCTATGTGATGGCAAAATATTTCAATCAAATGCTATGAAAATCAACTATATTATGGAAAATTGCTGATAATTCATCATTCCACTGATCACTGTTCTTGTGAATTAAAATTCAACTTAATGATGAAAGAAATGGCATAAGATTAAATTTGCAGTTGGAATTATTTAATCAGTTGATGCAAATGGTCCAGTCACGATTTTGTGATTTACCGAAAAGCTCTGTTGTACTCTTTCCACCGATTTGCTTCGCTGGCTTAGCTTCAATCATTAAATTTGTTGGGAAAGGTAAATATTTGTTGCATTGGTTCTTCTAGCATTTCTTTGTCAAAATTCAATAAACATGAAGTTGTAGAATACAGGACTGCGATCGAGGGTACAAAGTACCTCGGTCCTTATTCTATTCAAAAAAGTAAAGAACCATTATATTAGGTGAGCTTTTTATAATTCCTTAGAAGATGTTATAACACCGTAGTGCACTATTGAACTATTGCATTAAAAGGATGTCAACGAGTGAGAAATGTACTTTAAGTATATCAAATCCACCAATAATTCAATTCCTGGAAAATGTTCGTCAAAATAACAAAATGATACCTAAAAATCAGTCACTACTGATAACTGGCAAATTTCCGTTTCCATGTTTAGAAGCAGTTACGCAAATCAAGAACAATTGAGAGTACCAATTTCTTGTCGATCATTTGGTTCTTATATTCCCTTTTATACTTGGCCCTTTTATAGTTCTTCAACAAGGAAGGTTATCAAATAATCCTCCTATTTAGAGTTAGTTAGAGACAGTTCATTTCTCTCCATTTTTGTCGGATACTGGATATCTTATCTATATTGGGGTTTTTACTGAGTTTGATAAGAAACTAGTTTCTGAAATAGGTTCTAACCAAGCTGCGTTTATAGGTAGGTAGTCGCTCTTCGTAATCACGATGCTGCTTGTGTAAGGTAAGATATGTTATAAAATGCAAGAAGCGTCATTTCTACGGTTAAGGTCCTCAAGGCTGTCCAATGAGAGACAACCAGAAATTCATCAAACCACCTAATGATTGAGTTACTTATTAGTTCCCCTATAAATCTGTTGACCTCGATAGATTAAGTTAGTTTGAGTGGCTGCTATAGCACACTTAGACCGGCGACGGTCCGTTCTGATACCACAGGATTCTACTTCCATATTACCTCTATGAGAACCAGTTTGAGCTTCTTATGTAGCGTGATAAATCTCGCACCTTAGAGTTTTCGAGATCAGAGGGGCAGTCTATTAAGAACTTACCCAAATATTAATGTCTTTTGTATGACAAAGCCGGACATGAGCATAGGAGGTGGACTACCGTCTCTTTCTCTTCCTCGGCCATACAGTTTCGGCATAAATCATTTACTACTAGTCCTAGCCTTCTCGCATGTTTTCCAAGTAGACATAGTCCTGTGAGTACCCCTACACTACATGAGACGGTGTTCATCCACCTTTCATTCGCTGAGTCTTTGTTAAGCACAGACTTGAGTGCCTTAATGGGTCTCCCCAACATTACCCTTTCCGATGGCAGTTGGAGAGTGGTACCATGTCTCGCTAGTTCGTCCACCCTGCAGGGTTTCATGACGTCCGAGTGACCAGGAACCCAGACTATCTAAATGTTGAAACACTCATCTCATTCAGAGATAAGTGGCAGCCCAACGCCACTCTAGACGTCAAATAAAAAGAATTCAGTGACTTAATTGCCGCCTGACTACATAGATCGATATCAGTCGGGGATACCACATTGTCGCAACCAATTCAGGACCTCCTCAGTCGCTATCACCTCTGCCTGGTACACGATGCAGTGATCAGGGAAACGAACTGATGTGTTGACTTTCAATTTATCACACAAGACTCCAGAGTCTGCTTTATCGTGTAGCTTGGAGCCATCTGTGTAGAACTCTAGTGCTTCCATTTTGGAATCTTTTCTCGAAGCACAAATTCTGTATAATGGGATTTTGTGAGTTGTGGATCACCCCAGCTCCGAGTTAACCGTCCTGCATCTAAGAATATGATTGATTAATCCACTTAAAGGGTAATCTACTCCTAGGAACCCACCTCGCGGAGGTCAAAGTGATCTTTATTCCTTTATCGACCTCGATAAAAACCGGAAGACTATTAACTGAGAAAAGAATAAAATGATTCTAAAGTAGACATTGAAACCAAAATCAGAAAGTGCAATGGATAGATCACATACTTAGAAAGACCTTGATGTGACATATAGAATCTACAAGAAAATAGAAAACGACCAGCTAAACGTTGCAAATAATACTCTCCAATAGGGTTTCTGATTGAGGACAGTTATTAAAGAGAGCCGGAGGACATTTATTATGTACATACACCTAGCATGTACATACACTGCAAATACTAAATGTATACTAGAACATCCAATAGCATCATATCTTTATATTTTAACAGCCCAGATCTCATTGCACAGTACTGTACAGATAATATATATAGCTTGTAAAAATACAGCATCCTTAAAACTTCGTTCGAATAATATTTGTACATATTTAATATTAAAATATGCAACACTTGCAAAACTATACGATTTTGTGCGGTCGTGTTGGCAAAAACTAAAATTCAAATTATTTTATTATAAAATTGAATTTGTAATGCCATCTGCCATCGTCTTACTTAAAAATATTAATTGTATCAAATCGTTAAAAAAAAACATATTTTTTATGCTAATATTCCAAAACTGTTAGACATTCGCCGTCAACATATTTTATTGTACACGATGAGCGCAGAGTGTGGAAATAATTTTCCGTGTTATACTTCCCGTCATTTGGTATGGGTGTGTACGAACAATTTTAAGATGTTTAATTTTTTACCTGTTGTGTTCGACTTCGATTCTAAAATTAAGAAATGTTTCACCATAAATCAACCAGTTTTGAATGTGATTTGATTATACGAGTACCAAATCTAAATTTTATTTTTATTCAATTTCCCATTCAACTCTGCATCTCCTTGTCTAAGTCGTTTACATTCAAATCAACCAACCAAAACCTAATTCTTGTGTTACAGAACATAAAAAAAAAGTATTTTGATTCTTTTACTCTTCGGTTGAATAATTTGTGTGTGTTTGGTGAATTGAACATGTTATGTATGTACATCCAAGAAGCTGGAAAACCAAAATAAGCAGTAGAAAAACTGATTTTATTTTCTTATGTCTCTTTACTATCCCCCTTGTTAGATACACAAGTAAATGTATTTATTCACTATTGTTAGGTAGAATCACATTACTATATGCACATACACTATATATACTGCTGTATAATACAATGCACTGAGTAAATACTTTGGAAATCAAATTCGAAACTTATTTTTCTTATGTACACAAAGTAATTTTCTTATGTACACAAACGTAGTACGAGTTTATGGTTTCGACGCTTGTTCAAATCTTTTGTATAAATACACTCGTATATACCACACCTATCGATAATCGCATGTTTAAACCTTTTTTGAGTTTGAAAGGACAATATTAAGAAAGAAATCATAGTACAGTTGATAAAAAGCTGTACGAATCAATTTGTCAAGATGATTCAGCTTTTAATACGCCATTACTCCTTTTGACTTAACTATAGCTTTACGAGGAGCTTTCTTAATATCCAACTGTTAATATATACCCAGTAAGTGGAAAGATGTATTCTTGTATAGGTATAGTCAACGCACTTAAGACTTGAACTTATTCTTATCACCAAACGAAAAAACCGGGTTTCGGAGATTTCACACCAGAAGTAACGATAAGTGTCGGAGTGACCCGTTTCCAAGAATGGTTGACAAAACTAACTCATGTAGCAAACGTTGGAGCGCAATGTCACAAGTTTATTGGTGGCCAAAGAGATCCTTAACCTCTTGAAGAATGCTTTAAAGTTTGAACACAATGCAAATAAGTGAAAGGTAGATTAGATGCAGTAGTCTGCGTAGTGAAGATCGAAAACAAGAAGACATCCTGTTTAATTGAAATTCCCCGATAAGAGCAGAAAGAGATACGAAAACAATTAGAATGTACCCAATTAAATCATGACAGTAGCCTGAAGTGAGCTTTCATACTAGATTATATTCTTCATGATGAAAAGTTGATCGCTTAGTATACTTATTGTTAAAGTAAAAGGTGTGATCCGATTCGCCTCAGATAAACAGGCCTTCATGTATGCGGAAGATGAAAAAGCTTCTACACGATGGGGAAAAAACAATTTCGGTGTCGGAAATTAACATAGGTTCATAAAGCCTTTAATTTAGCAAGATGGGAAAACATAGCTGAGACGACTGCTATATATGAGACAATAAGTCAAGCTCATAAGTAAATTTTTTGTCCCAATCCTAGCAACACACTCGACGATAGTTTATTAAAGCTCGAGATGCTATGCAATCTAATTTCGGTTTTTTTAAATTAACGATGACGTATATGGCACTAGTAACATCTCGGTCATATGACTTAGCCCAATGCAAACTCAACAAAATTATTATTTATAGACGAAAATCGAAAATTGCTTATGATAATCGCTGAATCAATTCTGTTATATATACGACAGTGCATAAAAATCCGGAAAATTTAAACTAGACTTGAGCAACTTTAAACTAGACTGGAACGAGTACACAAGGCATATTAAGTGTTACCATTGCCAATTTCTTCCAAGGCATGACTATTTAAGGTCATACCAAAATGTAATAGGTACTGCCAGGATGAGCTCAATGACGACAGTCACACGTGCAGCAATTTACTTGGAGAGAGTGTCAATTATTCGTCAAAATGCCACATCTCATCAGAGTGCTGAAGAATGTAACCCCTATAGATGACGTCTTGTTATCATGAAGGTGCAACTAACGGAGTTGTCCTATATATATATATATATATATATATATATATATATATATAAATATATATATATATATATAAATATATATATATATATATATATATATATATATATATATATATATATATATATATATATATATATATATATATATATATATATATATTTATATATATATATAGATAGATATATATATATATAGATAGATAGATATTTATATATATTTTTTTTTTTTTTTATATTTAGCTTTAATTGGGTGCAGGGCGGACTTTTAGATAGTCCTAGCTCCTTGTAACTGTCAGAGCTCCTGCACCCAACGCGCGGTCCTTCAAGTAAAGGTTGATAGCTGCCTTAAACTTGTGCATTTTATAATCCAACGGAAGCTGAAAACCGGATAACGAATTCCACTTCCTGAATGTTCGATGAATAAATTCGCGCTTTGTACCTTCAGTTCGAGGTTTCGGCAGCTTCACCGTAAACCTATGAGCATTGACCGTTCCTCGTGTTACCCGTCCTGGCGTAACTAATGGTGGTATTTTCTCCTTTAATTCTGCAGAACATTTACCATTTATTAATCTATAGAACACGCATAGTTCTGCAACATCTCTGCGGTGCTGTTGGCTGTCTAGATCTTTCGTAAGTCTGGAGTTTCGTATTATTCGTATGGCACGCCGTTGAACTCTATCCAGCAACTGGAGAGCAGTGCCATATGCTCCACCTCAAACTTGACAGCAATATTCTATACACGGTGTAATAAAGGTTTTATATATCTGGAGAACCTGATGCGATTTAAAAAAAACGTCTGCATCTATTGAGGAACCCGAGTTTACGTGAAGCTGATTTGGCCAATGCGATAATGTGTTCATTCCATTTTAAATTGTTACTAATTTGAACACCAAGCAGACGAATTGAGTCATAACCCACGAGAACGTGGCCTTTTACCACAAAAGGGTATTCGTTGCGAGTTGCGACTTCTTTTACGCGAGAACGTGCATATTTGTGTTTTTTTCTCGTTAAATTTGACCTGATTTTTAATTCCCCACTCAAATATTGTACTTAAATCGGAATTAAGTGAAGTGACAACTTCCAGCCGTTTACCGTTTAACTCTGAAGGAGTAGGCTCGACCTCGAATGAAATAGAAGAGTGCAATGTTGCATCATCGGCAAAACTGTGGATAGGGTTCACAGTGCTATCCAACAAGTCATTAATGTATAACAAAAACAAAGTTGGTGACAAAACTGATCCCTGAGGGACTCCGGCATTTGGGGAGTGTGTCGTTGATGATCTCCCATTTAGCACAACGTTGATCTTTCGGTCTTTGAGAAAGCTTTTTATCCACTTGATGGTCATCGAATCTAAGCCGTATGCCACAAGTTTACAAATGAGATTCTCATGCCAAACCTTGTCAAAAGCCTTGGATATATCCAAAGCGATTGCAAAGGCTTCTCCATGGTGCTCAAGGGCGAGATTCCATTTGTAACATACGTCAAAAGATCGGTTGTGGAGCGGCTTTCACGGAAGCCATATTGTTTATCTGAAATTATTTTATTGATCTCAAGATAATTCACCAGTTGTTGGTTAATGCATTTCTCAAAAACTTTAGCCACGGCTGACACAAAAGATATTGGCCGGTAGTTTGAAGGGTCAGTTTTATCACAACCACGTTTAAAGACCGGTTGCACCATCGCACTCTTCCAGGCGTTCGGGTATTTACCTTGCTTATAAGAAAGGAGAAAAATTTTAGTTAATATTGGAGCCAAGTCACTGGCAAACTCCTTCAATATTCGAACAGGAATTCCGTCAGGTCCAGTGACCTTATTTATGTCCATTGTCTTCAGGTTCCTGAAGACAATTTCCTCCGAGATGTTGACAGGATCCATTTTGGTACCACAATACGGAATTGACGGAGGTGTAACTCCATCGGAGACAACTAAGGTCGAGTTCGAAGTGAAGACGTTTGCCAGTAAGTCGGCCTGCAAATATGGATTCACCACCAAAGCACCGTCTGCACATTTCATTGCTGAAATAGATGTTTTAGAAATATTGGCAACCGATGCGACCATCTGGTAAAAGTTGCGATCGGCGATTTTCAATTCGGAAGCCTTAGCGGCTTTCTTGTTGTCAGCTCTTTTCGATTCCTTCGAACAGATTTTTTTACAGATGTTGCGTGTGGCCTTATATTCGTCAAACGAAATTTCGTTGCGCTTATATTTCTTGTGAGCAGATTTATTTTGTCTGGCGGCTTTGGCGGCTTCTTTTGAAAAAATTTTAAAATTAGGATTAGGATTGGAAAAGGATGATGGAATATATTTACTCATTCCATGTAGAACGATTTCGGTGAAATTGGAAACGGCGTCGTCTATTTGATTGTTATAAAAACAATGGCTCTCCCACGGAAAATGTTGAAAAAATGACCGTAACCCATCATTGTCAGCCTCGTTAAAATGCCATAGACGCCTTGGCTGCTGTCTAAATTCTGGTGGTGTTGCGACAGAAATTTTTACTGTTATCAGGTTATATATATATATATATATATATATATATATATATATATATATACATATATATATATATATATATATATATATATATATATATATATATATATATATATATATATATATATATATATATATATATATATAAATATTTATATATATATATATATATATATATATATATATATATATATATATATATATATATATATATATATATATATATATATATATATATATATATATATATATATATATATATATATATATATATATATATATATATATACGTTGGAGATAATCGGCCTACTAGGATAAAAAATTAGTAGCAGATAAGTGGATGGCTCTAACATGTCCATATTCCCATTAACACGTTCACCACTCAAAGTCACATATATGTGACATGCTAATGTTAAAAACAACTCATGTCACAAATATGTGACGCAAAATGCTTCCACTTTGTATTGCTATAACTTTGTTGTGGTTTGAGTTAAAAGATTTTGGTTTGCGCAATAGTTTACAGTAGTATGCGACACGCATATGCGCGAAACGATTTGTGGATACAATTTTTTGTTATTGAGATTTTTGTGGGACTCCCCGAAATGATTTTAAGATTTTTGTATGGTGTACACGTATTTACTTGTGTTTTAGTTGGTTTTGTGTGTATATAGACTAGTTTTTTCATCTTTTTATTTCAAAGTAATTAAAAATTATTGATTCTATTACTGTATTGAAGATAAGAATCATAAGAAGGTAAGAATAAAGACAGTTCTGTATAATGGAGGGTGAGAGTAAGCGCAAACCCAATTAATGAATCCAATTTAGATTCTGGTGGCAGCGATTTGGATTTTTTAGACTCTGGAAGCAGTGTTCGTATCTATGATACCGAAAGTGTAACATCTGAATTCTCAGAAGTGGTAGATTTGCAAGATATTGCAAACGCTGAACTATCCGATAGTGAAACATGGATTGATATTGAGCCTGGAAAAATCTTTGACGATGATTTAGTGGCAAAAAGTAACGTGGACTAAGGCACGTGCTAAACTTATTTATGCTCATAAACGACTACGAGCAAACTCAAATTTTAACCGGTGGAAAGACACAACATCTCTCGAGAATAAGCAAGTGATTGGATATTGGAGCAAAAACGAGCTGTTTGTACAAAATATTATGATCAAACAACGGGTCGAGTACGATTTGAAAATGTGTTAATGTGAAAATGTGAAGCTCTACTTTTGTGGCGGTGAACATTTTCATTTCGACAGTATATTCCAAACAAAAGGCACAAAAAAGGGACATACCCTTTATATGGACAACTATTACTGCAGTGTCGAGCTGGAAAAATTTTTAGTTGATTCTAAAACAAATGTGTGTAGAACTTTACAAGCAAACAGAAAGCGAAACCCGTCTTATATTATAAAACGTAAATTAAAAAGAAGCGAAATTGCATGGCGGCGCTATTTAAAAATATAATTGTCATGATGTGTTAATGATCTCTTCAAAACATAACGTTGACATCATGAATTTGAAAACAAAACAAATACAAAGTCACCAAGGCAAAAATTGTTGCGTACTATAATGCTTATATGTATGTTGAGGTTTCGACAGGACCGACCAATTGATCTCATACTACGCTTGTCCAAGACGCTCGATCCGCTGGTACATGAAAGTTGTTTTCCACTTACTGGATATTTGCATTTGGAACTCGTGTTTGATTTGCAACAATATAAATTTAGACCAAAATGTGCCATTATTGGAATTCCGCAAAATATTATAAAGTCTTATTTAGGACAACCTTCAGCCCAGCAACCTACTAATAGCACAGAACAAAATAAATGTAACGACAGTAGCTATGGGTGGCACTACATCCAGTGTAAACAACAATGATTGAATTAGTAAATCATTTAGTGCCATTGAAATGGCACCATTGTCATATAGCACATTAAACAATCCCAAGATTGAGAAATGTTTGTGCGGCAAGCAGTTTATTTCATGGTTTTAACTGATGAGCTGCGCTCCTAAATCGTATGGAATCGTATCTCTAAACGTGGTTAAACCAACTACATTTTAGGTATCTTATATAATCGAAAAAAATATTTAATTTAGATAAGGTATTGGAATTCCAAACGTCTCATACTTTTGATATGCTATCGGTAAAGTACATAATTATAGATAACACTTTGAAGTACATACTTATAAATGACGGTAAATACTATGATTAACGAGTGTCAAATCAAGTACATACTGTTACATACATCAAGTGTTTGACAAATAAAAGCTTGAACTGAATGATATTCAGATATACAACATCGCATATTGACTTGGGGTTATCTAGCAAACCAGCAAACATAATCAGAGCTTATTGAACAGCAATGTAATTGGGTTGTATACTTATGATAGTAACATGTACACTTAAAGATAAAAATGTTAAGTGAGCCGACAGTATTTGTGGTAGATAACAGAAATTTGTTGTGAAAATTAAGCTTGTTTATGCAGGATATATATATATATATATATATATATATATATATATATATATATATATATATGTATATATATATATGTATATATATATATATATATATATATATATATATATAAATATACATATATATTTATATATTTATATATATATATATATATATATATATATATATATATATATATATATATATATATATATATATATATATATATGTATATATATAAATATATATACATATACATATATATATGTATATATATATATATATATATATATATATATATATATATATATATATATAAATATATATATATATATATATATATATATATATATATATATATATATATATATATATATATATATATATATAATATATATATATATATATATGTATATATATATATATATATATATATATATATATATATATATATAGATATATATATATTCATATACCTATATATATATATATATATATATATATATATATATATATATATATATATATAAATGACTGCTCATAAATTTTGAGGCATTGAGAGGGTTCCTCACTCAATGTCACAAACCTTGTGCTATATAGTGCAGTACACTATTGAGCTTTTGCAGTAAACTCCTGTTGTTCATATTCTTTCGACAGAGTTTCGGTTCATATATGTAACGAAACTCTGTGGAACGAAACTCTTGTCCTGTATTCAGAGAAAAATAAACTCAAGAACTGTGAGTTATCTATTAGAGAGGCATGTCACACGATGGACCAATCAGGTTTGGTGATGGAATAAGAAAACCGAGAAAAACATACCGATTTGCTCGAGACACTCGATACTATGCACTCGCGTCAGAGTTTCAAACATTGTAACCCCGAAAGACAGCTGTCATGTTAAAATGCAAGTGAATATAGAAAATAAACTGCTTCTTGACACTTTCGATTCGATTTATAGTCTAACTATAATATATAAAACAAGATTGGTGACAATCGACTTAACAGGAACAAAGTATTAGTAGCAGATAAGGATCAGTCCATTAATATCATTATCATTCACATCCACTCTCATTATATTAGAATGTCATTAGAGTTGAACCTCAACAAATTAAATGTTAACACAATTTATGTTATTTGGGAAAGAAAGTTCTGAAATTGGAAAAGTGAACTTGAAGAGTAAAAAGCTACAATAAAGGGAGAATTTCCATGCCTAAAATTATAATAAGACAAAATTATATTTACAATAGAATAACGGTGCTCACGGTGCTCGTTTATTCGGTGAAATTATCACAAGAGTTTGAAAAGTTAGTAATATAATTATACTTGAAGTAATTGATTTGCTATCAACCAAGTAAATATATCAACGATAGCTGGGAGTGACAAAGCAAGAGAAACAATGCACTTATTGAGAAATGTTTGTTGCCAGTAATTTATTTTACTATGTGGACCAATGAATTAGTCTCCTAAATCGTGTACCTCATACCTGAGGTGTAAAATCTACATATATACACTTTAGATAAGGTTTTTGAATTCCAAAAAATTACATAATTATAGATAACACTTTGAAGTACATATACATTACATTACGGTACGATAAGGGCGGTTATATACTTATTGAAATTACCAGGTTAATACAAACACATTTCTGGCAATAATCGTTTACCACTCTGTTAAAGCTTTTATTTGTCAAACATGAGTATGTATACTTACTTGAATTGACAATCGGTTATAATAATATTTACCTAGATTTATTAGTATACGCACTTCAAGATAACAATGTGGCTCACTTAACATTGTTTGTAGTAGATTACAGAAATTTGTTGTGATTGTATACTTGCTGTGAACAAATAATTAAGCTTGTTAATGCATGATAACTAATTGAATTATATTTTGATTAATGTTAATTGTATTTTTATCAACTGTCAATAAATGTGGTATAGTTTTTTAATCATTCAATATTATTATGTCATATTTAACGTTTGTTTGGGTAATATAGAATTTTTGGCTTATCTAATTTTGATTAAAAAAAATTGCTGTTTGCATGTTTGGATTTACTTTATGTAATAGATAACAATATCATTGTCAGTTGCATGTTTTCAGTAAACAGATATCTTATCGATTTTATAAGCTACTCCTTTTGGGAATCACCAAAAACGATACTGGTATCACATATGATCCCTAGCAAATGTGACTATGTATAATTTATTATTCTCACCAAATAATTACAAATCACCTGAACATACGAGCTTTTACGTTTTATATTGAAATGTAATATATCGATCTAAGGTCTAAGTCGAATGAGCAATGAGGAATCCAAATATATCACTATGTGCAACTTAATTAGTTGTTGATGCAATATATTGGATAACAAATACTTTACCTGCTCCTATTCCTATATTGCGATTCCAAACCATCCACCAGCAATTCGTATGTTTGTACTGATGTGCAACTGTAATTGTCATTATGAAACGCCATTTAAAACTATATATACATTCTAAACTTTATTAACACTAACACAAAATGGTCTTGACTCTTGCTGGATGTGATGAGAAGGTTCTAGTCGAGTGACAGTCGCTTTTGACTCTGCACCCATTGCATCAACTTCATCCCGCCCAATTTGCTTCCTTAATAGTACACCCAACTATTAATAATTACAAAAATTATTCACCGAACAAGGAAACTCCACACCAGACATAATCAATAGTCTCGGAGTGAACTTATTTCAGAGACGGGTTGCACAGAAAACTATTTCGGCTTGCCATAATATTTTAAGTAAATCAATCATGTATTAATCAAAGACGCAGTTCGTCGATCCCATGTAAAACACCATGAGTGGAAGGTTGCAAGTTGATTGAAAGATAAACCAGATGAATCCACAAATGAAGAATACTTTAAGGGTGGAACCAAATGCAATTAGGTGAAAGTAAGATCAGATGTAGACGGCCAGGATTAGATTAGATATTGTGATAATTTCGACAGAAACTCTTGTGATCCGTGAGTTTGGAATTATGAGTACTAACATAACGCGATGATCGAAAAAATAGTGAATATTTGTTTAAAACACATGGTTCGATAAAGGACATTCAATCATTAATGTGGAAGTTATAGTGTTTTTGAAAGAGGTGAATGCTCACCAACAGGATGTGGACAAAGTTTTTTTGCCGGAGCACCGCAAGGGTTAGTTCTCCGCCCCAATCTTTGTATCACACTGTACGATACTTTAGTAGGGCTCGAAATGCCATGCAATGTAATAGTGGTTGTTTACAGTGACGAAGACTCGACACCTATAATATCTCACCCATCGGCTTAGCACAATACAATCGGACAATACAATCGGACAATACAAACTCAACAAAAGAATAAGCTATACGAAAAGATTGCTTGGGAGGAAATTTGAACCGGCATCCAAGTTTTTAACTTAATGGTAATATCGGACAAAATCAAGAGACACAGTTTCTGAGAAGAAAGATCATGGTAATTGAGGAACTGCGACATCGCTTGAACGAGTACATATGGAGGAAATTAAGTATTCCCTCTTCAAATTTCTAACAAGACATTTCCAGTTTAGGTCCTTCTTAAATATAGGATGATTGTTGCCCGGAAGAAAACAATGTCGGTCTCTGTGATGGTCACCTATACATATTTCCACTGACCTAAATATTTATGAAGCAAATACAGATTCCACTTGAAGAGAAGTTCAATTAGAAAAAGTTGAGTTATGATTTGATTTAATACACGATCACGTTGAAAAAACTATCGAAATTCGTTTAAAGTGACAGAATTGACTTGCCTTTAATTATAATAAGACAAAATTATTAATAACACAGTACTGGTACTCATTTATTCCGCAAAACTGACACTATAGAGTTTGGAAAGCTCACAATGTAATCAGATGTTATATAATCAGAAGTTATAATCGACCAACACACAACAAAGTCAATGTAACGACGGTGGCTGAGACTGATATTACATCTGGTCAAACAACTGTAATTGTGGCGGCCAGAGCAACTAAATAAATCGCAAATTAGCTCACGCCACACGCAATTAATAAAATCGATGTTTCGAGTTAAGTTCTTGTAATTCACTAAAACTGTCGCGTCTTGACCATTCGTATATATACGAATCCCACAGTAAGAACATCAAGTCCGGTAGCATATGCCTGATGAGATGGATTTGATCTTTTCGATCACGCAGTCATTCAATGACGTCATCATCAGATCGAAACCGGCCTAGTGCATTACAAGAAAAAGCAACAACTCAGATTTACAAACACATTTAATTTACAGCAAGCTACACACGCTTCATAAATAAAATCCATTATCATTTCGTACCATTAAAATAGCGCGACATGTCATATTGCGCATGAAACAATGAGCTTATTGGGAAATTTCTGTAGCGAGGAGTTTATTTCACGGTTTGAGCTGAGCCGAAGAATTGGGTTCCCAAATCGTATGATATCGTATCTCTAAACGTCTAAACCGATTACTACACCTGCACACCTGCGGTGTATTATATTATCTACAAATATACAAATTTAGATAGGGTTAAGAATTTTAAAAAACACTTTGACGTAGATAACACTTTGAAGTACATACTAATAATTTTAAATTCAAGTAAACATGGCAAACAGTGACAAGTTGACTTTAAACCAATAGACTGATAACTTCAATAAGTATATACTCGAACTTATCGGTAATGGATCGTACACTCATAGATAACAATGTCAAGTGAGCCGACAGTGTGGTTACAGATATTTTTTGTGATTGTATACTTGCTGTAAACAAACAATTAAGCTTGTTAATGCATGATAGCTAATTGAATTACACTTTGATTAATGTGAATTGTATTCTTATCGACTGTCAATAAATGTGATAGTGTTTTAATCAGTCAACAATATTATGTCATATTTAACGTTTGTTTTGATAATTTAGAACTCTTGGCTTATCACATTTTAAATGAAATATAATTACTGTTTGCATGTAGATTTACTTTATATAATAGATAACAATATCATTGTCAGTTGCATAATTTCAGTAAACAGATATCTTATCAACTTTATATACAAACCTTTTTGGGAATCACCAATAACATACTGGCATTACATATGAGACCCACTAGCAAATGAGACTGTGTTTATTATATGATTCTTCCCAAATCGTTAAAATTACACCATGCCATTTAGCAGCTTCACCTGAATGTACGAGCTTTTAAGTTTGATATTAAAAATACGTATTCACCTTAGGTTTAAGTCGAACACATGTATTAGAAAACAAATATACTTTACCTGCTCCAATCCTTATATTCTGATTCAAAATCACCCATCAGAAATTTTTAGTTTGTAGTGATTCGCAACAGGGATTGTTCTGTTTCGCAACACACCTCTCTCGCTGTGCTTTCTTAAAAGCACATCCACCATGAATTACTCATAAACAAGAAAACTCTACCCCAGACATAATCGATAATATCGGAGTGAACTCATTTCAAAGACCGGACAACATCTATAGATACTTGTTGTATATCTAGAAATTGATGCACAGATACTACTTCAGCTTGCCAAAAGATTTCAAATTGATTAGAATTAGAGGTATATAACGATTGATAAAACTATCATATATTCAGCGGAGACGCAATTCTTCGATCTCATGTAGAACAACATGAAGTGGAAGGCCACAAGTCGATTGGAGGACAAACAAGATCATTAAAGCCGAAGTGTGATAATTTCGACAGAAATTCTTATAATATAGTTCCATAAGGGACATTCACCAAAAAGCTTAAAATTTCACCAGGATGTGCATAAAGCCAGTATTTCAGTAAGATAGTAAAACATACTCGAAGCTATTTTAAAATTAGAGAAAAATAAAAGATAACAGAGCTGGAGCATCGCCAGTGTTAGTTCTCGGTCCTAATCTTTGCATCACACTATATACGATACTTTTTTAGGGCTCAAGAAGTCTTTCAATGTAATTTTGGTTGACTCGGCACTAATAACATCTCACCTATCGAATTTAGCCCAATACAAACTCAACAAAATTATGAGTTATACGCAAAAATTGCTTATGAAAGTCGCCGAATTATCTTGTTAGATGGGAGAGAAATATGATGGATGCCTGCCAAGTTGTTAACTCAATGATGTGGGGCACTCAGGGTTCCATATCGGACAAAATCAGGAGACACGGTTTTGGAGAAGAAACATCATATAGTAATTGAGAAACTTTCCAGTTCAATCGATCGATTAGACAGAGGAAATTAAGTGTTCTCTTTGCCAATTTCTAAAAGAGTAGGATGATTAGTGCCCAAAACAGCAAAATGACCACGGGAAGTCATGCATTTTTTTTTACATGTAGTGGTTTTCAAAACAAATTTGGTCAGAACTTTTAGCACCTCCTTTGATTTGTTCTCGTCCCATCTGATTTTTCTAGAGCTCTGATGGTCAACTCCGTATTTCCACTAACCTTATGGAGCAAAAACATATTCCAAATCAAAAAACAAGCAATGCTAACTCACTTCAATGTAAGAGAGGACCGGGTCAAACAATTACAATTGAAATACATAATCATTTAGCGCCATTTAAATTATGGGTTAAAATTTCACGGTTTGAACCAATGAAATCGGCTCCTGAATCGTATGACATCGTATCTCTAAACGTCGTTAAACCGACTACACGAGTATCTACAAATATATAATATAGATAAGGTTTTGGAATTCCAAAAAAATCATATTTTCCTATAACGTTATCCGTAAATTACATAACAATAGATAACACTTTTAAGTAAATACCAATAAATCACGGTAAATATTATTATTACCGATTTTTAATTACAGTAAAAATACTCGTGTTTCACATATAAAAACTTTAACTGATTGGTATAGCAAGAAATTTGTTTATTTTCAGATATAAAATAGTGATAAGTTGACTTTAAGCATTAAACTGCTAGTCAACTTTATCAAACTTCAGTAACCATATAATCGAGCTTATCGGACAGTAATGTAATTTACACTTAAAGATAACAATGTTAAGTGAGCCAATAGTATTTGTAGTAGATTACATAAATTGGTTGTGATTGGCTGTGAACAAATAATTAAGCTTGTTAGTGCATGATAACTAATTGAATTATACTTTGATAAATACTAATTATATTCTTATCGACTGTCAATAAATGTGGTAATATTTACTAATCAGTAAAAATATTATGTCATGTTTGGGTAATTTAAAATTTTTGGCTTATCAAAATTTGGAAATAATTGCTGTTTGCTTGTTTATATTACGGTATATGATAGAACAATATCATTGTCAGTTTCATAGTGTGAGTTACCAGATATCTATTCAACTTTATAAACCAACCATTTTGGGAATCACCAATAATATTACTACTAAGCCACATCCATTCCATTTTTCTTTCTTAATGAAACACCCAGCTGTTAATAAATACATGAATTGTTCACACCGAATAAGAAAATTCCACACCAGAATAATTTCAGAGACGGAACAACAACAAACTTTTTGTGTATTTGAATTAGAGGCGATTGATAAAACTACCAATCATATTCAGCGAAAGGGAGGTCGATTGGAGGACAAACAAGATCCCTTAACAAAGGGAAAATGCTTTAAAACTAGAAACGAAATGGAATTAGGTGAAAGTTATACTAGATGCAGAAGGACGACTTGTGATAATTTCGATCCAAGAGATTGGAACACAACGCGAAATATGCAGGAATATATAATAGATGTTTTCTATATTTTCTGGTGGAGATATCTCTCCAAAACAATATGGGTTCCATAAAGGACGATCAACCATTATTGTAAGATGTGCAAAAAGTCTTCAATTCACCAAGATGGCAAGACATATTGGAGGCTATTCTAAGAGTAGTGAAAAATAAACGATATGAGAGCTGGAGCACCGCAAGGGCTAATTCTCAGTTCCAATCTTTGTATTACACTATATGTGTTGGAGGACAGTCGAAATTGTTGAAAATTCTATGTTCCCAAGTTGTTGATATGAATGCTGATACAATTACCTCCAACATTGGAATAAGTTGATGATTTTATGTTCGGAATATTTATATCAAAGGCACTAAAACAATTAAACTAATTTTAATAATAATTGCAGATTTTAACTTTATTTGTATTATTTGACCTTTGGGGAATTATTGCCAGAGATTAAACTATTTATGAGTTTATTCTCCGCCTTGAAAAGGTTGATATTGTGTAGTAGATGGCGCTTAATTATAGTGTGAAGCTATATAATTGTTGTTCAATCCCACTCAAGATGACGTTGTAAATTTGTGAGATTAAGTTTTTCTATAGGTAACTGGACAGTACGATTAAGCCTCGAAATGCCATGCACAATTGCCCGAAAGAGAACAATGAGCGGTAAAGTCACAAGGTTTTACTTTTAGCACGCCTTATGATTTCTTCTCGTTTATCTAACTTCTTTATAGCTCTGATGGTCGCCCCCATATTTCCAAACTGACTTAAATATTTGTGGAGTAAAAACATATTCCAAATCAAAATGAAAAACAATGTTACCTCAGTTCAGCATAACAGAGGAACTGACTTCACTATATTATATAAAAATATAAAATTCATTTATGCGTGACAGTCAATTAAAGACCTTAAAGAGACCGAAGTCGTTAATAAACACCACATTTTGACCGAGTTTCAAACATTGCAATAGTTAGCAGTCATGTCAATATAAAACTCCAACGGAGTTTATACAGAATGAAGAATTTCATAACACTTTTGATTCGCTTTAGAAATCAAATTGTGGTCTAGAAGAAATAGTCCTTTGTATACGTGACCACAATATGATACAAGATTGGTGACCACCGACCTATCATGATAAAACAATTATTATAAGATCAAATTATTAATAATAGAGTAACTGTACTCATGATCACAAGAGATAAGAACTCTCGCAATGTAATCAGTTGTTGTAATCGACTAACCCAAAACAAAGTAAATGTTTTTTTCCCTTTATCTCCATTCTTAAGAGCCTAGGACGTCTACTAAACTGGACCATCGAACTCTATTCGGGGCTATTCTCTTTAGTTCTCCCCATGTTTTTCTAAGATGTTTTGCTTCAGTTAGCACCGTTCTTTTTCAAGACACTGCTGGTCTTCCAACTTTCCTTTTTCCTTTCGTATTTCATTCCAATGACATTCTGGTTATGTCATTAAGTGTTCTCGGCTATAACTGAGAGTGACATTACATCCAGGCAAAACAACTGTAATTATAAACCCCATGATCATTTAGCACCATTAAAATGGCGCTACTTGTCATATATAGTGCACGCATGAAACAATACACCCATTGAGAAAGGTCTATAAAGTATTTGTATCACGGTTTGGACCGATGAATTGGACTCCTAAATCGTATGACATCGTATCTCTAAACGTCGTTAAACCGACTACTCAAGTATATTATATAATCTATCAATATACAATATAGATAAGGTTTTGGAATTCCAAGAAACTCATGGAATTCCATGAAGTACATAAATCACGGTAAATATTATGATTACCGATTGTCAATTCAAGTGCATACTCGAGTTTGACAAATAAAAGCTATAACTGATTGGTATTCAGATATACAAAAGTGGCATATTGACTTGAAGTAATCTATTATCAAAGCAATAAACATAATCAGAGCTTATCAGACAGTACTGTAATTGGATTGTATACCTACTATCATAAGTACACTTAAAGATAACAATCTTAAGTGAGTCGACAGTGTTTGTAGTAGATTACAGAAATTGGTTGTGATTGTATACTTCTGATCAAATAATTAAGTTTGTTAATGCATGATAACTGATTGAATTATATTTTGATTAATGTGAATTGTATTCTTATCGACTGTCAATAAATGTGACAGTGTTTACTTATCAGTAAACAATATTATGTCATGGTAAACGTTTGTTTGGATAATTTAGAACTTTTCGCTTATCAAATTTCGAATGCAATAATTGTTGTTTGTATTTCTATATTTAAGGTATTTATGATATCATTGATAGTTGCATAGCTTCAGTAACTAGATATCTTATCGACTTTATCTTATCGACTACCCGTTTCGGAATTCGCCAATAAGATACTAGCATTGCATGTGGGATGTGGCCTCTCTATAGCAAATGTGCGTCTGTGGATAGCCAATGCTAAGCGGATCAATCCCTATATTTCGATTCAAAATCATTTTCAAAATCAACTGGTCCTGTTTTAGAGAGCGGTGAAAAGTGATAGGTGGTCATAAAGATGTATCTATACCTTATTGATCCGCAAGCATATATATGAACAACTTCCTCGCAGTGACTTCTGGTTAATAAGATTATATCTATAAGCTAGCTTTATATAGCAATGAGGGAGTTTACCTTAATTAAAACCCCTAATCTTCAGTGGAACAACGTTTACCAAAAGATAAATGATTAATGAAAAACCAGTCTTTTTTATGCGGATACCAGGCAGCCTACAGTTTTAATTAACTTGTTTGTGGTAGTTTTGGGCACGATACAGTCAAAAAATCAAAGAATGAACCAAAGAGCAATCATATCTATTAGAGTCTAATCTAAAATCATGGCTGGTGGATCACTGTAGAGAAAGTATATAAACACTAGCCCTCAATAAGTTGCGGAGCTATATGTTCTTGAAGATCCTTCTTACACCTGGGTTGGCGGGTGTGTATATTACAGGATGAGCGAGGACCTTGAAAAAAGGCTTAGCTAGGGTCGTCTTCTAAAGTGCTTGATGGAGTTTTGCAGATCTGAGGTATATAAACGAAACAACTCCTGGCACAAAGAAATATATCTCTGAGAGGAGGCCAGACCTCTTGCCGTGAGGCATACAGAATAATGAGCCTTTACCTCGTTTCTTCTGAAGACTATGAAGAAGATGATGGAGCCACACACTAGAACAGAATGAATCCTCCACAAAAAACACATTCATAAGACCCACAAACTTATTAAACTGGTAAATCCATCGTGAAGATTGTTTGATAAGATGGAAAACTAGTTGATGTCCAGATATTGATGCACTACTTCAGCATTTCAAATAAATTTGAATTAAACGTGATGATTGATAAAACTATCATAGAACACCATCGTCACAATTCGATTGGTAGACAAACAACATCAGACAACTTAACAAAGGAAGACTGCTTTAATGCTTGAACCAAACGAAGTTAGGTGAAAGTTAAACTAAATCCAGAAAGCCGAGTTGTGATAATTTCGGCATAATTTCTTGTGATATAGTTGCATAAAGGACATTCAACGATTAATGTAATAAATGAGGCATTTAAACTGCTTTTGAAAGAGCTGAAGGATATCACAGCTGGAGCAGCGCGAGGGTAAGAAAAAAAATTCGTCCGAACTTTTAGCACTTACTCTGATTTGATCTCGTCCAATCTGACGTCTCTAGAGCAATGATGGTCAACTCCATATTACCACTGACTTAAATATTTAAGGAGCAAATACATTTTCCAAATCAAAATAAAAAACAATGGTAACTCAGTTCAGTGTAAGAGAGGAGCTGACTTCACTATACATAAATATAAAATTGAAAGAACCTTGACCCATGGTGGCCCTTCAGGCCACTATTTCTGTTTTTCAATTCACTCATGTTCTTCTTATTCATTCCACAAAATTTCGGTTCTAATATGTAACAAAAAACCGACAAAAACGCAACGATTTGCTCGAAAAGCTCGAAACGTTGAAATAAAATGTCACAACCTAATAAGACAAATGCCATATCTCGTCGGAGTTCCAAACATTATAACCTAAACAAACAGAAGTCATGTAAACATTAAGGTGAAAGCAACGGAATTTAAAGCAATCAAATTATGGTCTAGAAACAATGGTCCTATCTATCGTGACCACAATATGATACAAGATTGGTGACAATCGACCTAACAGGATAAAATAATTAGTAGCCGACAAAGATGGGTGGATAACAAAGAAAATGTAACGACTGTAGCTGAGAGTGGTATTACATCCAGACTAAACAACTGTAATTGAAGCCCATGACCATTTATGCCCATGGCTCGGTAGACTATCGGAGTTCCGTCCGCTATACTGGTCGTTATATGTGCGACTTTCTCGCGGTCACTACTGGTAACTAGGGTAACAATATATGTATATAGCGCTGAAAGAATATAGACAACCTATGAGTTTTAATTAAATGGTTGTAGTAGTGTTGAATATCTTACTGAAATCGAAAGACCAAAACGTAAATAAATAGCAGTCATAACCATTCAGATATAATGGAGAGGTATAATGAGTCATGGCAAATGTGTAATGTTATCCCAGGATCACATCCCAGAAAAAAATAAAATGTTCATCAGGTAATACTTATTTCATCCCATCCCAAGAATTTTCAAAATCATCCCAGAAAAGTGTGTAGTTGTTCGAAATCGGGAAATAAGTACTCGAGATCGAACAACTTTCTACATTCTATAAAAAAACTGACAAATCATAATCAATGAGATTTTCAATCCAGATCAAAGTTTGTGTGGAAACAAATTTAATATATCCAAAAGTAATCTTTCCCAAAAATTATTAGACTTAAAAACAATCTCATTTGAAATCTAATCGACATCATTTCCACTAATTATGAGCCAATCGACAAGATCAGCCGTATGTTGAGATTTGCACTATTGGCATGTACATGGCCCAACTTTTTTTTTTTATATAATAAAGATTTATATTGATGGTTCCTAAGAGCCACGAGTGTCGTTCTCGATCTCATCTGATTTTGAATTGATACCATGTCCACTAACTATCAGCAAAACAACAACACCATCAATATAAATCGTTATTATACAAAAAAAAACAAGTTGGGCCATGTTCATATTGTCTAGGATGAGATCATAGGATAACTTCACACACTAAGTCATGGCTAGTAGGTAGAACAGGAACCCTATAGCTCTCAATCCGCTTGGGATTGACGAAAATGAATGAAGACCATGACAATAGGCTCATCGATAGTATTCGTCTAAAGGTGCATGAAGATGTGTGGAACTGAGGTATAAAGGTTCCTCGCACAGTGAAAAGTATTTGGAAGGAAGATCAAACATCTTGCCTTACCTCGTTCCTTCGAAAGACTATAGAACATCTTGCCTTACCTCACATTAGGAGTGAGTTCTTCTCTAGGAACCCTCGCACTATTAGATCCACCATACCGACTAATCACGGAAAACAAAATCGATCTCTGTGTCTTATGACACCATTATTAAAGCAGCGCTTTAATAAGGGTTTATGATTTACGGATGACACGTTCTACATTCAAATGAGTACAGGAATACCGCAGCTAAACAGGGGTGAGATCAAGTTACTGATGAGGGTCTAACTACGCAAAGCAATCATGAATTTGATGACCAAGGTTATGCCAGGCCATTGACACAATATGATAGTTGTGCATACCGGTGGGCTCTAACGTCAACCCTAATAAAACATAGATAATATATAGAACGCCTTCCGTTTTAAAAAGCGGAACGATGCAATTTTCCATAGAAGTCAAATTGTATTTGTACTTGTAGATGGAAACCAAAGTTGATCAACAACTACACCTAACCATTATCAGACCCCTCGTCGCCTATGTCTTTCAGTATGGTAGCCTAGGTTGTTCAATGGACAACCTCATCAAATATGCAATCCCAGGGGAGTCTGAAAACATTCCATTTGATTGGTCATTTCTAGAGGAGTCTATAGATGATCCACTATAGAATGCCTTCAAAATATATGCGGACCAAAATAGAATTTTACAACCCTTTTAAAATTGTAGTAAAATTGATAGACAGCGGACATTCTATGGTATGTTATACAGACGTATCAAAGATGGAGATTGAGACCAAGAAAGAAGTCTTTGGGTATGACTCTAGAAGTGTGCTTCTCCGTCTTTCAAGCAGTAATGCATGGTTTAACATAGGCTGGTTTAGCCGCAGAAGCCTAAATACTGCACGACATTATATTCTAGACAAACAGAAGAAGCTGGAATTCCACGAAACTAGTTATTTTTATATTAAACATGATAACAAACATCCACTCGGAACTCTATATCACACTAACTCTATATTAGTTCGGTCACGAACTAATAAGGCAAACGCAATAAATCGCCAGAGTTTCAGTCATTGTTACCCCCACAGACTGCAGTCATGTCAACATGAAGGTGAAACCAATGGAGTTGTATAGTCTAGAAGCAATTGCCTAATGTATACGTAACCACAATATGATTAATGATTGGTGACAATCGACCTACCAAAATAAAACAATTAGCAGCATACTTGAAGAGAAAAAGTGAACTAAAATAATTTGAGTATGAGTTCATCCAAATTGAGTCAAGCTGAAATTCGTTTAAATCATGAAAATAGTTTGGATAGCTCGCAATGGAATAAGTTTTTGTAATTGACTAGCCTACAACAAAGTAAATGTAACGACTTAAGCTGAGAGTGATTTTTCATCCAGGCCAACCAACGATAATTGAAATCCATGGCCATTAAGTACTAAAAATGGCGCTAGTTGTCATATATATAGCTCATATAGTTTATTTCACGATTTGAACCGATGAGCTGGGCTCCCAAATCGTATGACATCGTATCTCTACACGTCGTTAAACCGACTACACTTCAGGACATAAATTATATAATTATATAAATCTACAAATATAAAATATATATAAGGTTTTGGAATTCCGAAGGTGTCATACTTTTCAAATGAAATCCGTAAAGTACATAATTATAGATAACACTTTGAAGTACATACACTAATAAATCAAGGTAAATATTATGATAACCGATTGTCAATTCAAGTGTACATACTCGTGTTTGACAAATAAAAGCTTTGACTGATTGGTATTCAGACATACAAAAGTGGCATATTGACTTGAAGTAATCTATGATCAAAGCAATAAACATAATCAGAGCTTATCAGACACTTATGCAATTGGAATGTATACTTACTATCATAAGTACACTTAATGATAACAATGTTAAGTGAGCCGACAGTATTTGTAGTAGATTACAGACATTTGTTGTGATTATTCTTAACAAATAATAAGCTTGTTAATGCATGATAACTAATTGAATAACACTTTGATTAATGTCAATTGTATTCTTATTAACTGTCAATATATGTGGTAGTGTTTTCTAATCAGTAAACAATACTATGTCATATTAAACGTTTGTTTGGGTAATTTAGAATTTTTGGCTTATCAAATTTTGAATGAAATAATTCCCTGATTGCATTGTTTGCATTTTTAGATTTACGGTTTATGGTAGATAACGATAACATTGTCAGTTGGAAAGTTGCAGTAAATATCTTATCGACTTTATAGGCTACCCCTTTCACGATTCGTCATTGAGTTACTGCATTACATAAGACATGTGGACTTCCAATATGCAAATGTGACTGTGTATAATTTATGGTTGCTCCCAAATCATTGGACTGGTATACACTCTTCTTTAGTAACTTAAGTATTTTCATCTTAATCTATCAAAACTTGATCAATTATTGATGCATTGTATTGACTAACCTGCTCCAATTATGTTTCGATTCAAAACCATCCATCGGCAATTCCTAATTTGTATAATGATTTTGCAATAAGGTGTGGTTGTCTCTGTCGGCTCGGTTGCCTATCAAAGTACCCATACCCCGTACGCTGTACTAAGGTGTACTGTAAAGAGGTTTCTATATACGTGATTGAATCGCAATTGTCTATGAACAACTTCCTCCCAGACACTACTGATAACTAGGGTTACACCTAGGCTAACTATACATAGCGCTGAAGCAGTTTTTCCTTAAAACATCCCCTACCTATGCAGTTTACTAAGAGATACTGACCAAAAAGCCTTACGTCATTTCTTCTCCAAATAATGAACTTGCTGGTTCAACATATTAGGAATTCGGGTTTAAAATCCGGATATCCGATCTTCGAATAATCCGGATTATTCGACCAATTTTGACATATTCGGATATATTTTGTTTTTTACATTTACCTATAACTTAGAAAACAATCTAAATTTTATGAATGTTAATAGTTTTGAAGATGCTAGCATAATCTTTGAACAAGAAGAGAAAACCTCATGAAAGTTATAAAAATGATTAAATCCTCATGGGTAAAGAATAATAATTTACAAGGATATGTTAATGAACAAGAAAGTAAACCATTGCTGATGTTACATGTCAAAATACGATGGTTTGCTTTGATAACTCGGATCAAATGTTGTCATCAAATATAGAAACCGGTAAATAGAACTATGAATAAATTGGATCAATCCAAACTAACGAAGAGAATTTATTTTTAAACAGTTGCTTGATATCTTATCGCCCATTGAGACAGCTGTAAAGGAACTAAGTAAAAATTCAGTGTCGCTTTTGTAAAATCGTCACAGTTCGCAAACTAAAGCACTTTTTGGCTATCGTGAAGCACCTTTCTCGGCTGGCAATATAAGAACTGGTGGAAAAATTTGACCTGTTGGAACAGTTAGTGATCTGGAAAATCGAAACCGTGTGCGTCACTCAATAACCACTGAGAATATTGCTACTGTAGCCTGCAGTGCTGAAGAAAACCCAGGTTTGTTGAATTCTCACCGATCTTTGGAATTAGACGTTTGGTCAATCTTTAAAAATTTCATGTATTTTGCATAAAGACATAGGTTTTAAGACTTTTCAAGTAAGCACAAGAGCTTGAGCCGGTCGATCACCATAAACGTCGTAGATTAGTTCCTTCAATTGCTTCAAATGATCAGGATTTTCATGAAAGAATCATCTTCAGTGATGAGGTTGGCCTTTTCACATCGGAGGCTACCTTAATAAACAGAATAGTCTCAGAAAATGATTTTTGAAAAGCCCCTCCATCCTCAACGTGTCACTGGTTGGTGCGGTTTTTGAGCTGGTGGTGATATTTGACCTTACTTTTTCAAAAAGATGCTTATGCAACTTACTTTTTCAATAAGATGGTATCCAAAACACAATCGCGATTTTGCAAGAAAAGTTTCCTGATTGTGTTATTTCTCGAAGAGGTGATAACACTTGGCCACTGAGATTTTGTAACGTATCACATTTATATTCTTTTCTTTGGGACCAAGTCGAAGATAAGGTTTTTGCCAATGCTCTACAATCGATCAAGACCTTAAAGATAGAATTCGTGAAGTTATCGAGTATAATTATGGTATAATTTTTGTTACTATCCGGGTATTCGAATTATCCGAATTATTTTATCCGTTAGTATTCGATATTCGGATAATCATAAATGTCGGATAATTGGAAACCCTATTAGGAGTGATTTCTCTTACGGAACCCTATGATTGGTAAATCCACCGTGACGAGGTTAAGCAACTTCGTCTGTTTGATTACAGATTAATCACTGAAAATTGCTCTCTGTGTCTTTATCTGTGTTTCACGACACCATTGATAGAGCGGACAGGGCAAAGGTGTGACACGTAATACAGTCAAATAATTTTGGTTCATATTCATATGTGCTAAATTGGCGAAATGTTTCCCTAATATTATGGTCTCTTATTATTGCCGTGATTTAACTTATTTCCACTTGTAGATGGAAATCAAAAATGATTTACAATCATACTTAACCATTATCACACTCATCATTGCCTACGGCTTTTTAGGATGTTCAATGCACAACCCCATCAAAAAATATGCAACTTAAGAGGAATCTGAACACATTCTCTTTGATTGCAGTCATATAATAGTTCCATTGGAATGCCTTCCGACTGTATGCCAACTAAACTAGAATGCCATAAATCTGTTAAAGGCCTAAATAGTGCAAAAGTTAAATTCTATGCAAACAGGATATGCTGGAATTCCGGAAATACGTCATTTATATATAAAATATGATAACAAACATTCACTTATGTTTCACTAACTTTCGGAACTCTATTTATACTTCTTATCTTAAATATTAAAGTATTTACTTATCTGTATAATCGTGCCATTAATTGGTTTATTTTCTGATAAACGAATACTTAACGTGTTGACTTTATTTATTAGGTATTAAATAAATGACATGATAACAACAATAATATCAATTGGAATGAAATTGATTGCAAATATTTGTATACACTCATAAATAGTATAAACAATAATAAACTGTTTGTAACTTACTTAACTTTATTGCTTCCCTATATAAATTAAAAAAGGTGGAGTGTTTTGCCACCCAAATCTAGAACATGGTAAAAATTTCGTTTATCCTGCACCCCTAACATAAAATATTTCTCTGTTCCAGTATCTTCCCTATAGTTTGGAACTTCTCTTAATTCTCTCATCTTATAGTTTGGAACTTCTCTGGGTCCATGCAAATTCTGCATGGTTCACTCTCAAATCTACACATGGCAACTGTGGTTCTATTAACTTTTGCTAAATAGTTGATATTCAAACACGTAGCACAGATTATCTCAATTGATTAGTGAAGCTTTATAGTATTGTATCAGAAGCAGTAAAAACTTGATCAGTTTGTATAACAGACCAACTTTGACATAAGATTTAAATTCGTTCCACTATTAAACTTCCACCAGATAATCTATCTGTACTCGTATAACATTACTTGTTCATACGTTTCCATTATAGTTGTACTCACCACAACTTGTTATAATTTCACACTTGTTTTTAGACCTATTAGGTCCAAAACTCGAACCTGTTCATTTGAAATTAATAGCTGACCAATTTTTATATGATGTTTTATGTGGATGCGGTCATCTTTATAGGATCGCAAGGTATATATTATTTGTAACGTTTGCAGTTACGTGACGAATATACAGACCTCATTAACATTATGGAATGGTCTGTTTCAATGGTCTATCATTTAAAAGACCAGACACATATCGCACCAGTTAAAGGATCATGTTTGTTTTTATTCACTGCACTCGATATTAGTCTATAGGAAGGATTCTTCACACATATATTCGAAATCCTACCTATACGTCTAATATTAATCTTAGTACCTCGATGTTTTTAATCCTTAACATCCGTCGTCCAAAATCCAACACGAATTGCGCTTTTCTGTTAAGTACTCAAGATGACTTCAGAGATTATATCTGCCACATGAATTTCGTTTCAAAATTGCTTATTACCAATTCGTAAGGCTACCTGCTTCTTACCTATAATAGCTGCCCTGTCACCATTTACTATTTGAGTATTAAATTTCTCCATTGTTTCAATTCCAATACTTATATTGTCATACTGCTATCATATTGGATCTACGGTCCACTTCACCTTTTATCGTCAAGCTGGATCCACATCTGGTCAGTTCATGTGACATTTTTGTTTTTGCATAGTCTTCCTCCTCAGCCACTCGTTTCTTGGCTGTTGACACTTTCTTTCGAAATGTTACCAGTTTCTCTCGAGATATTATACATGCTATTACAAACACAACATCTCATCTTCCTTTTGCAGTTCAGGCACCCAGTTGCTTTCCAATTATTTCCCGGTTTTTGCTTATGTTTTTTCGAATTCATATGTGTGATTGTTTCTGCAAACGTTCATTTTTGAGAAATCACTATCGTATTGTATCCGGACACTGGAATTCCATCGATCTATGTATATCCGATCTGTATATAAATTTGAAATGTTTTAGTAAGTGAGATATACTCTTTGAATTTCTGACATCGTCCCTTCCACTCCAAACGATGTAATTAACGTCTGTTAATTTAGGCTCTTTTTCCGTAATCATCACTTTCATACTTTGGAATAATCTGTACTAATTTTGCAGCACTTTGTTTTAATGTCACTATTATAGTACTGTTAATCGGTCTACATTATCTGTTTACACTAACTGATTCTTGTGTTGAAACTAGAGTTCAAAATAAATTATGATGTTAGTCTTTTAATCCATAAACATTTTCTTTCTCTGTCACCTAGAATAGTTGGTCCAGTTCCATCCTTATAGTAATACGGCCATTGCTTTAATTTTTTCATTCACATCTGCAATCATAGATTGTTAAAACTTCTCCTGTCATTCCGACATCTTGTTCCACTCTTATGCTCTCCTCTTCAGCCAATAATCTCGCTTGTTTCACTATCAAATTTTCTTCTCCGGTAGTAATCCTTTTTTCTCTACACGCATTTACTAATAATTGGTAATCAATTTTATTGCGATGCCACCGATCATTCGCTGCTTTGCTGACATTAACAACTGCATATTGAATCCTTCAGATGTTGTTAAAATGGTTTCCTTTACGACAAGTATGCCTTTTCTTAACTCCGTAGTTTACACAAATTGTTGGATCTCTTTCGGTTAAATTCGGTGCTCCTTCATGAAGTTCATGTTGATCCGGGTCAATATTTTCATATTGAGCTGTTTCAAAATGATTGACGATTCGAATAAAATAAAAAGCTTAAATCATTTCATCAGTCAAATATTAGTCAAACGAATTCTATTAGATGAACTATATACTCGTAACACGAACCACACATTAAAGGAAAAATGTGTTAAATTTCACCTTAATACTCATATTTATCTTCACAAATCAAATACATTCACACCATTATCGACAATACAACAAAATGATTAATATTTATTCTATATAGTAAAAATATTTCCAAGAAAGATAAACTTTGTATGCATATCAGCTTAAATTAACAACAACAAAACCTGATTGACAACAACAACGTTGTAGCGTATTTAATTTACATTCATCGTCATTCAGGGGAATTATTAATATTCTTGGGAATTGTAAAGTTTTTTTTACCATCAGTAATAGGTATTAAAGTAATGAAGGTTTAAAATAAAACCAGATATTATATTTAATATATTCACTGTATATACTGTTAAGAATGTTGATTTATTCATAACGATGAGATATCTGACATTTGAAAACGGTCACTGGCGATTTTTCTTAAGTGCGCAGTTATATGTACGAAAACCTTGTCCGTAAAAGCAAGTTTTATTGCAATTACATGAGTTGAAAGTTCGTCAAATATTGTTTGATGTTTTCATAAGGTATCTACGAATACTGGCATATTGTAAATGACGCCTGAACATTACTCAATGTTTATCATCTGCGAATTTCCGTCATCGAAACGTGCACAATTTATCGTATATATAATTATATTAAATCTTGCAAATTAAATCTTTATTAAGGTGTGCCTACTGCACACCCACTTCGACATTACCTTCCTTTTGGAAACCTACATAATATAATATTATAATGGTCTCTATGGATTAGTTACTGCTAGGCAGAAAATTTGTCTCCAAACAAAAATTATTTCTAAAAAAGAATTCCAATTATTTCACCATACCATCACATCGTACCTTTATTTATCCGCATCTATAAATATCCTTAAAATAAGAAATGATTTTAAATCCTTTTATAATTGCACAAAAATTCTCCTTATATATTGTATAAATATGTTTATGAAACCCAAAACAACATTAAAAATTTTTAGCAACATAAACATAATTTTTATTTTAGAAAATTTGTTTTGGAAAATTTAAACCACATAAAGATTACAGTGTGTATATATTATATACAGTACATCTCCAAACCAAAATTTAGACAAGATATTTTACCATCTTAGATACTCTAAATGTAATAATAATTATTTAATATATATGAAAATTATTTTATAACTTTTACGTTTGTTTAAAAAATCCTTGAACTGAATATGTATATACATATATATATATAAGGGGTTTTCCAATAAGAGGTTTCATTTTGATATTTAAAAAACGAGTATGTTTTAAGAGAAATCAATGAATGTTTTTTTTCATTCCAAAGTAAGAAAGGTATCCCATGAACATTTGAGAACGATATCAGCAAATCTAATAGATTGTGGAGCATTGTCCAAAGGTGCTAGATCACAAGATCGGTGGCCAATTGTGATCACCTCTTCAAGAAATAACACAGTCAAAAATATTTGCTTGCGATTATGAGGCACGTAGCACCGTCTTGTTGAAAGCATATGTCGGCCACATTCATATCTTCCAATTCCGGCCATAAAAAATCATTTTTCATAGCACAGTAGCGTAATAGCACAAGAATCTACATACGTCAGAAGGTCAATACTATACTAATACTATTGTCAGAATAATGTCCAATATACTGCCAAGCTTATAGAATCAAAAGACTGAACCATAGCTGAATATCGTTCCTGAATAAAGATGGCGGCAAGAACGCGAAAAAGATACCTTGCCCGATGTACAGTGCGATACGGGAAGGTTATAAAAGGTGACGCGTGAGGCAGTGAAGAGGTTTTTTTGTTTGTTGCGAGTCAAAACGGAAAGTTGAACTAGTAGGTCGAAAATAATAAATTAATCTTAAAATAAACTAAATAAGAAATTAATTAAATATAATAAAACTATTAATTAAGAGATAAGTAAAAGTGAAACTATAGGTGAACAGTGACAAGTGTTGAACCACGTTGTCAGTGGGTCTACACAAAGGAAAACCCAAACAAGGTGAAAGAGTTAAGTAGAGAGGAATTGTCAAGTGATCGCGATGCTTGTTCGACATGCCTGTTCTTACACGATTTTCTGCTCTCGGTGGGCTTTAACCTATACACTGGGATTCATTTCTTCACATTGTATTATAGTGGATATTTCTTCGCATTTGCGGATAATAGCCGCTTTTTAAAAGTTGTTGTATTGTCTGATAAGTTGAGAACCCTCAATGGGTCTCAATTGTCATAATCCGGTTTTACTAATGCCTTTTCAAGCAATATTTCTCGTACTTGTTGCTCTTCGTTACTGGCTTGTACAACCCACAACTTTCGGGTTCCAGGACCTCTATCCAATTTACCCCAAATTACTCTTTCTGAGCTGTTTTCTTTTCCCACATCCAATACGAATTGATTCTTCTTCATAAAGTCTATACCCAAAATCACTTCATCGACAATATCAGCCTTCAAAACTTCATGACAGAAGTCACTATTACTAATTCGTAATGGTCAAATAAACTACCTCCACCTTTTGCCAATCGGAAAACAGGGATGAAGATCATGAAGCATTCGGTTGTGGGAGTCAAAGTTTCGCTCTTTAAAGCTGACTCTTTCTCAGCTTGTGGGAGATACACCAATCCCTATATGTCTGCAGCAAACTCCTGTAGTGTTTCTCCGCTTCTTTGAAAACGACCGTTGAGCTCCATCCTGTATAGCACTTGCTTGTGATCAGCACACTATATTTTCGTTCTAACGCTAGCATGATTTTATCATAGTCCACGCGTTCGGATTCTGGTATGCCATCTGCAACGTATCTGCTGCATCGCCTTTTAACGCCACTATATATAAGAGCTGTGACTTGGTCTTCCATATAAACCAATTATTTCTGCTGTCGTTTCAAATTGTTATTTGAAAATAACGGCATTGTTCCATCGAATATCGGAGGCTTTAATTTAATTCCGATGACTGGTTTTACAATTTGAGTAGCACCGCCATTATTTTTTATGTCTATCATTTCTTTTTCAAGTTTCAAAATCCTTTTATCAGTCGCTTCAAATTGTGGTTCCATTTGACATTATAATGTATCCACTTTAGCATTTTTAAAGAAACGGACATTTCGCGAGACTTTTCACTCACTACTGGACTTGGCCGATCAGTATTTCGGTTTTCAAATTTTCCAACCCAGTCATCATCTAATGCATCGCCGCAATTAACTGCCCCATATCGAATTTTGTATGTGCTGGGGTATGTATACATTGATTGTTGTTGGGGCTATGGTTGATCCAGCATTTGTTGCCCTTAATCTCATCGTCAGCATTATTTATCCCAGTTTTAAAATCGCCTGGTCTTTCAAATCAATATTTTCCATATTAATCCATATTTTCTTCCAGCAAAGCTTGTTGTAGCCTCTCTTGTAATTTTGCTTTGCTAAACCCGCTGGAGGAAAACTCCGTACACCCAGTTCGCTCTTAAGCTCCGACACCTTAATCTTCATGACGTATCTTCATTCACAATCCCACCGCTGTTACCAATTGTTAAGATTTCTCCTAGTAGGGATTCAAACCAATCCAACGTTGGATCACTGGATTGTGAATAATAAAAGAAACACTATCTTGTTTTTAACTATAACGTTTATTATTAATCAGCACAGTTATTTTACACCACAATTAACTTTTAACACTGCTACTATCACTATTTCACTGTGTATCGCTTTTCCGCGATTTTAATTTATCGCTGTTCGCGTATTTATACTCAATTTTCCCGCTTCTCGGTCATACTAGAAGTTTTCGTTTGTTTATTATTTCGCCTATTGTATACTGCGTTTATGCTGATTTCCAATTGCAAACATTTAGTTATTCTGTTCAATCAGAGATGTCACTCGCGTCCGTAACAGTATATATATATATATATATATATATATATATATATATATATATATATATATATATATATATATATATATATATAAATATATATAAATATATATATATATATATATATATATATATATATATATATATATATAAACAGAGGTTACCTTTTATATTTCGAGATTTGGTAACCCTGGTGTTGCAATCTGTCAACTGAAAGCTCTATTGTAAAGTTAGAAGTTTTTGAGGTAATACGTACTCAGAACGTTTTGACATACGAGCGCCATTTGTGTTATTTACAGGAAATTAAAAGATTCATCTGCCTCCAAGAATGAAAGTTTATCGTGAACATTTTCGCGCGATTATTTTTTACAACTTTCGACGTGGATTAACTCAGCAGCAGTGCATGAATGAACTTAATTCAACTTTTGGCGATGAAGCTCAATCAAACACCAGTGTTTATCGATGGTATGGTGAATTCAATCGTGGTCGGTGTTCACACCAAGACGAATTTCGTCTTGGTGTGAAAATCAGTTGTTTTCGTCTTGGTGTGAAGGTCGAATTTCCTCTTGGTGTGAAGGTCGTCCAAAATCAGTTGTTGTTCCGAAAAACATTGATGCTGTGCGCGAACTGATATTGCAAGATTGTCATGTGACCTATCGTGAGTTAGAGACAACCTTAGGCATTAGTGGGACCAGCATACACTCAATATTGCATGAACATTTAACTGTCAAAAAAATTTGTTCGCGTTGGATCCCACACAATTTGTCAATCGCTCAAATAAGCCTCGTGTCGATTGGTCGAAAGAAATGCTCGAAAACAACACAAACAGCGCTCGTATGTCAAAACGTTCTGAGTACGTATAACCTCAAAAACTTGTAACTTTACGATAGAGCTGTCAGTTGACAGATTGCAACACCAGGGTTGCCAATATAAATATATATATATATATATATATATATATATATATATATATATATATATATATATATATATATATATATATATATATATATATATATATATATGTATATATATATATATATATATATATATATATATATATATATATATATATATAAATATATAATGGGTGTTTTTTTAAGAGGTTGCCGATTTTTTTTTTGAATAAAACACATATAAAATTATGAAATGACCCAAATTTTTTTTTATTTGGTAGATAATTTTTTGGCATTTAACATTTAAACACAATTTCTGGCATATGGCTACCACGACTATTTTTCACAAATGTCATTCTGGAGGTCCAATTTTCCAGCACTTTTTCAAGCATTTGAGGGCGTATGTCAGCAATGACACGTTGAATATTGGTTTCCAAAGCGTCAATCGATTGAGGTTTATCCACATAAACCAATGACTTCACGTATCCCTACAAAAAGTAATCGAGTGGCGTCAAATCGCACGAACGCGGAGGCCAATTCACCGGACCATTTCTCGAAATAATGTTGTCGTTGAAAGTTTCTTTCAATAAGTCGATTGTTTCACGTGCTGTATGGCAAGTGGCACCATCTTGTTGAAACCACATTTCATCCATATCCATATCTTCAATATTTGACAACAAAAACTCATTTAACATGGTTCTGTATCGATTTCCATTCACGGTAACGCGTCGTCCTTCCTCATTTTTAAAGAAATATGGACCGATGATCCCACCAGCCCATAGACCGCACCAAACAGTACATTTATCAGGATGCATTGGTAATTCTTGAACGGCGTGTGGATTATCTTTGCTCCAAATGCGACAATTTTGTTTGTTGACGTATCCATTTAACCAAAAATGCGCCTCATCACTGAAGAGAATTTTACGGTAAAAAAATGGATCTTCGTTCAATTGATTTAACGACCAATCACTGAATTCACGGCGCAAACAATGGTCGTGTGGCTTTAATTCTTGCACCAATTGAATTTTGTATGGCACCAAACCCAAATCTTTACGTAAAATTTTCCATAAAGTCGATGGACAAAGTCCAATTTGCTGAGCACGACGACGAATCGATAAATTGTCGTTTTCTTCGACACTGGCCTCAACGACAGCAATATTTTCTTCTGTACGAACTCTTCTCATTCTTGTCGGTGGCTTGGCATCCAAAAGAGTGAATGTAGACCGAAATTTGGTAATTACGTTCTTTATGGTGGTCTCTGACGGACGATTATGTGCACCATAAAATTCACGAAGTGCTCTATAAACATTTTTAATTGAACACTGATTTTGAAAATAAATTTCCACGATTTGAAAACGTTGTTCTGGAGTTAACCTATTCATAATGATTTGCCAAACAATACTGAGTAGAAATGCCACTTTGAGCTGTCAAAACAACTGTCATAAAATAAAACGACATCTATCGGAAAAACAAACCTCCTAAAAAAACACCCTTTATATATATATATATATATATATATATATATATATATATATCTTAGATACATTATAGATAAGAAGATAAAATTTTAAGAATATTCGGTCAAAAATACAAAGATTACGACACACATACACACACACACACACAAATCGATCAAATTAACCTAAATCACAAAATAATTATATTTTAGTTTGACGCCCCCCTCACATACATCTTAATACTTATCAATGTCCTTAATGTCAAACGATCCATCAAGATCATGTATCCTATAATTTATTCCGCACTCATTCATCCAACCAATTTCGACGTATTTACGAGTATGTATATACCATACATGCAATGTTACATATATCTATACGAGAGTATTTTGATTAAATTTTGCTATATGATTTGATTTTGCTCCCGTTTAGAATTAGAGGTCAACATATATGTAGAGAGATACATATGTTGGACGGTATGCTATAAATTATGTTAACGAATTTATTTTTATTTTATTTATTTTTTGTGATGTTATTCCATTTATGTACAAGAAAGTTTTTATACATACGTGGATATGTACCCATACACAATATGATTAGATCAATCTTAATTCTACGATATTTTTTTCTTTTTTTAAAGACGAACATAAAAAATTGATTTTGAAAGATGAAAAAACAAAATTGATGTTATTATTTATTTACTATAATAATATATTGATTAAATTTTCACTTAATAGATCCGGACCAATAAAAATATAAAAGAAAAGTTTTTTGATTGAATTATGGGATTCTTTATAAAACTCGTTTATGGCAGGAGCGTTGGGTATGATAAGTTTAAAAAGTTTGTGTCACATAATAATAGTACAGGCAGTTTTTCTACGAAAAGAAGTCACTTCGTGAATTTGAAATGTCTGTATTGACGTGTTTGTATATATGAACAACACCCACTGGGGAATAAATAAGTTATATTTAGCTCGTAAACTGTAAACAGTGACAATAACGTCATTCCTAAATGATTCTTTAACAAGTGTTTTGAAAGTCGGCGTCCACACCTAGAATTGGGTTCAAAAAGGTTAATTGTCATTTTGAAGTAAGTAGAAGCGAAATCAGTTTCAGGATGTTTGTAAAAATCTTAATGTTTTCATCCACGTTAGAAAAAGCTCGTGGAATTTGAATGATCCCCTTGCAACTCACAGGGTCTGTTCTTGATCTCATTTATTTATTTAAAAATACTGATTTAAGAAGTAGGATAAATTAATTGTTGAAGGATAAATCCATCACAGAGATGGATGTAATTGATTCGATCAGCAATCCACGATTCGAATCATTATAACACATTTTAAATCTATTTACTTGCCAAATTATTTCACTTGTGCCAGCATCAATCATTTCCACGTTTCATTTGGCTGTCGTATTTTTCTTTTCAGTTGAATATTTGCAGTATGATCCCAAGATTCGCAACCAAAAAAAAACGGACAACAAAATAGGACAGATGTGTTCTATACTTCCTAGGAAGATCATATTAATCCCTTTATGTATACTGCAGAAGAATTCACCTTTCTTAAGAATCGTTATGGTCAAATGTTACTTCCACTTTTGACCTATTTTAACCATGTCTATCTTACCTTTTTTATCTCCTACAACCTCCTACAAGTAGGAGGCGTCTCCTATTTGTAGGAGGTGATTGAATCTGGTTGGATCGCTAAAACCATAAAATGTCAGTGTCAGTTAAACATAACCTAAAAATTATCAGCTACTATACTATAAAAACGATTGGTGCATTTTGATACTCGTTTAAAAGTTTATCTGACGTTGGTTGAGGACAGAGGTGCCTGTAACTCATTCTAACAGCAATTCGTGATTAGAACTTTTAGCACCCGTTTGAAGTCTATATTCTTCCCAATGTGATTACGTGATTTGTTCATTGTTATTTTGTGGGTCAGACGCAATATTATCCTGAGAAATATATTTACAAACACCTGATGTGGACAACAACGGATAGAAAAAAAGGTATATTTTGTGTAGTTCGTTGAATTTTGTCCTAGCCTTTGTTAATTCGCTAATTTATATGCAGGTTCGGCATATTTATTTCCACTGAAACTCTACCGAAGAAGTTCATTTTTTAAAACCTTTATATGGTTGTAGGGCAGTAGATGCATCTCGCCATATTTTAATGGTCACACCTTTCTTCCATTTTCGCGCTATTTAAACACAATTCTATAATTCTCGTATTACTGGTACTTAGCCTCTTGACATTTTCTTTGAATATTAATATTTTCTGGTATATCTGGTATATTTTCTGGATCAAAGCACTACTTTGGTTTTCTATTTTTGTAATGACCTTGAACAAGGTCATTTTTATGTACTCCTTTTTCTATTGTTAAGACAATTACATTTTTGATTGACAGTTCATTCTTGGTTACTGCACTTTCTTCCATCGGCAGGGTAATATTTTTCCGTATGAAGAAGTAAACTTTTTACCACTTTGCTATTTCCTCGTGCGGAAGCTTCGTAGTTTTTTGCCAAATGAATAATTTGAGTTACAACGATCTTCAATTGTATTCCAGATAGTATCACCAATACAGGGTTTGTCTATGTTCTTGATAATCCAGTGTCAGTTTTTGGATTTAGACTTTCTCCGTATAAAGTTTCTTCATTAGTTTGCGTGTTAAACTTAAGAGCTTTTAGAACTTAAACATGTTGGTCTAGTCTAGGTGTTGAAGTGCTTTCGATTTTTCATGATCGTGGATTCACAATAAAAGGCATATTTTGAAACTGTGGTACCATAAGTTGATGGTTACTGTGCCATTCCTTAATATATTTTTGGTGAACATCTCCTATCTCGGACCTTCTAATATTGATAGCTAAACTACGATCCCGAAGGGGATGATGCAATATCAAATATCATTAACAACAGGCCATCCAATGATTGTGTAACAATGACTATTGTCAGACAGGTTTTATATGTTCCAAATCTTGCATTAAAAGCCGATTATTTTTATTTTTCTGTGTCCTTATACTATCACGAATAGTTCCAATCTGAAAAGAATCAACTGCCTGTCATGAGGATTTCATAGCCATAATAGTCTTGTGACTAATGAAAACTTGAATATTGGTCATCAATACCACGACGATTTCCGGATAGATATGATCTGAATCGTTACAAGAATTAACTGTTTGTCCTGGAAATTCATCGTCATGATGACTCATATATATGGTTATTTCCTTAACTAACACTTGTTTTTAGCCCTGTGGGTGGGAGCAACCATGTTTCGTAAATATTTCGAACGAAACATGAGATCCATAGAATACCACCACAGTATCCAGAGCTTGTCGTAGGAGGCGACTAAATCTGGTTGGATCGCTGGGCTGACGACCCGCATCCGTAAAAATCAATTAAAGTTAAAAATGTCAACAAAACCAAAAAAATCGGATACCGCCTAAATAACAATGACCCCCCGCTTAAGTACCCGGATACGAGATTGGGGATCAGCACGTGGAACGTGCAGTCACTAAGAAAACCTGGCGCGTTGGACGGCCTTATCACATGTATGAAGGAGTATCGGCTGGAACTCGTAGCGCTCCAAGAAACTCGATGGCCTAAAAGTGGAGTCCATGTGTCCCAAGGCTATACGTTGCTACACAGTGGAGATGACCTCGGAAATCTTGGAGTTGGCTTTCTCATTGGGCCGCAGGTAAAAAAGGTTGTGTTGGACTTCCAAGCAGTCGATAATCGAATGTGTAAGCTTCGCTTGCACATGAGATTAGCCAACCTGTCAATTGTATGTGTACATGCGCCCACTGATGTAAGCCAACCCCAAGTTAAAGACTCATTTTACAATAATTTGGATAATCTGATGGGCTCTATACCTGAGCACGATATCAGATTGGTGATTGGTGACTTTAATGCTAGAGCTGGCAGAAATCAGACCGACTTATGTAACAACATAGGTCCGTACTCCCGACACGAAACTGCGACCGAAAATGGGGAAAGAATGATGTACTTTGCGATCGCACATGATCTTCAAGTGGCAAGTACATTCTTTCCCCACAAAAACATCCATTTGGAAACCTGGACACATCCACGTAAAACATCCCGAAGCCAAATTGACCATGTGTTGATTTCAAAAGACCGGGCTCGGGTTGTTCAAGACGTGAGATCGTATCGGTCGTCAACAAAATTCGTAGGCAGTGACCATTTTATGGTTGCTGCAAAGCTACGATGGAAATTTTCGTACAAGTCAAGGAGAACAGGAGAATATAAAACGCGATTCTCCTGTGAAGGTCTGATAAATGAAGAAACGCAACGAAAATATCAAGATCTTGTCAGCAATAGCATTTTACGATCCAACTACCAATCTGATGATGTGAACAGTTTCTGGGAAGTATTGAAAACATCGGTTGTCGATGCTGCCCAGCACCCTCTCGGTATAGTGAAAACTACGCCCAAAAATGATTGGTTTGATGAGGAGTGTCGTCTTGCTGTTGAGCAACGCAATATAGCCCACAATGAAGCGCAGACTCGGTTTACAATTGCAAGGAAAAACAAGGCAGTTCTTGCTAGGAGGACAGCTAAACGCATTTGTAGACAGAAGAAGCGCGAATGGTGGAAGGCCAAGGTCTTAAGAGTACAACAACTCAGCAATGAGCACAACTCGCGTGGTTTCTTTAAAGGAATCACCGAATTGCACCATACCTTAAGATCTCGGTCAACTGCCATTCGGGACCAGGATGGAAACCTCTGTGTTAACGTCGATGCGGTACTCGATACATGGCGTGAACATTTTTCTGATCTACTTAATGTTCCACATGTATCACAAGCTGTATTTGAATACTCTCAAATACAGACCGCGGAGATGTTCATTGAGGATCCATCCTATGAGGAATTCACAATGGACATGCAGAGATTAAAGAAAAATCGTTCACCAGGGGTTGATTGCATTAATTCAGAGCTCTTGATATTCGGAGGGCTAACTTTGTGGAACTGTCTTTTCGACCTTGTTCGATTGGTATGGCGAAATGAAGTTATGCCTGATGAATGGAAAGTGGCCGCGTTATGCCCAATATTCAAAAAGGGTGATCGCATGAAATGCGAGAACTATCGCGGTATAGCTCTCCTTTGCACAGCATACAAGTTACTGTCATACATTATCTTGGGAAGAATTACTCCTTTGGCGGAGGAAATTGTCGGTGACTACCAAGGAGGATTCCGTCCAAATCGGTCAGTCACTGATCAAGTTTTTTCGCTACGGATGATTCTTTCCAAGTACTACGAAACATCTCGCGATGTACACCAGGTATTCCTAGATTTCAAGCAAGCCTATGACTCGATCAATCGAGAGAGGCTATGGTATGCGCTTGAATATTTAGGAATACCACAAAAATATATACATCTGTGTAAAATGACAGTAACGCAGTCACAATGCTGTGTTAAAGTTGAGAACAGGCTATCGAGAACTTTTGCAATCAATTCCGGTGTTCGACAAGGAGATGCGCTGTCCCCGATACTTTTTAATCTCATGTTGGAATACATCCTTCGTAAAAGTGAAACACCTCAGGACAATATCTTATTCGGACAATCCAATCAACTTCTTGCTTATGCAGATGATATCTGTGTGATTGGATTAAATGGCAACGGAGTGAAAGAGATACTTGATCCACTGGAACAGTGTTCAGCTTCCGTTGGTCTCAAAATCAACTAGTCAAAAACCAAATATCTAATCTCGGGTCTTAGAGACCAAGACGCAATTGATTTCAGTAGTGGAAACCACACGTTTGAAGGAGTGATGAGATTCAAGTATCTTGGATCTCTCATCACTCACGATAATAGTGTGGGCGAGGATATCAAGGTCCGCCTTGCCGCTGGCAATCGGGCTTTGTATCCTCTACGTCCACTGCTGAAATCAAAATATCTTGCAAATACGGATAAGCTGAAACTGTACAGAGTGTTGATCAGACCCGTTGTCATGTATGGATGTGAGAGTTGGACCTTGACGGATGAGTACGAAAGATGGCTTCTAACATTCGAGAGAAGAATCATGCGTGTGATATATGGTCCAAAACGCGACGTCGATGGCACTTACCGAGTTCTTTTCAATCACGAGATCAGGAATTTAATGCAAATTCCTGATATCGTGCATGAAATCAAAGGACAGCGAATACGCTGGCTCGGTCACGTTCTGCGTGCTGATCCGAAACGAATAATACAGCGATCTTTAAAGGGAGAACCGCCTTTCGGAAGGCGAAGAGGTCGCTGTCGGCGACGATGGCTCCACGGCGTAGAAAGCGATCTGGCATCTTCCAACTGCTTGCAACAGTATGAAGATCTGGCTCGTGATCGAAACCGTTGGAGTCAGATTGTTGACACGGTACGGGCCAATAATGGTCTGTAAAAACCGACAAAAAAAAAAAAAAAAAAAAAAAAAAAAAAAAAAAAAAAAAAAAAAACACTTGTTTTCAGATTTATGAAAGCTTGGAGTAAATAGTTAAAGGCTCTCACTGCAGTTTCCAGATAGTTCTGATCTAAACCATTACTAATGCAAAATAATCATCGTTACTGATTAGTGAAAACTTTTAAACATCGGTCTCGCTATGATTTCCGGAGAGTTGTGATCTTAATCGTTACAAGATGCAACAGTTTGTGATAGGATATCTTGCCATGATGGCTATATATGGTTACTTCTTCTGTTTTGAGAAAGCTATGAATGTTGGACATCAATCTCGCTATGATTTTCGTATAATTCTGGTCTGAATCGTTACTAATGCGAAAGAATCAACTATTTGGCAATAATATTCAAAATAAACACTTTTTATTTTGATTTGTAAAAGCTTTGAATACTAATCATCGGTCCCACAATGATTTCAGGATAGGTATGAACTTAATCGTTACTAATGAGACAAAATCAATCTTTTATTCTGAGATTGCATTGCCATAATGGCTTATATATCTATATATATATATATATATATATATATATATATATATATATATATATATATATATATATATATATATATATATATATATATATATACATATATATATATATATATATATATATATATATATATATATATATATATATATATATATATATATATATATATATATATATATGTATATATATATATATATATATATATATATATATATATATATATATATATATATTATATTATATATATATATATATATATATATATATATATATATATATATATATATAAATATATATTATATATATATATATATATATATATATATATATATATATATATATATATATATATATATATATATATATATATATATATATATATATTTATATATATATATATATATACATATATATATATATATATATATATATATATATATATATATATATATATATATATATATATATATTTATATATATACATATATATATATATATATATATATATATATATATATATATATATATATGTATATATATATATATATATATATATATATATATATTTATATATATTTATATATATATATATATATATATATATATATATATATATATATATATATATATATATATATATATATATATTTATATATATATATATATATATATATATAATATATATATATATATATATATATATATATATATATATTTATATATTTATATATATGTATATATATATATATATATATATATATATATATATATATATATATATATATATATATATATATATATGGTTACTTCGAGAAAAGCCTCACTTGTTATTCTAATTTGTGAAAGCTTTGAATATTGGTAATCAGTTTCGCTATGAGTTTTGGACAGTTTTGATCTTAATCTTCAATGGCATAATTGCTCATATATATGGTCACTTTCAAAAGGCACACATGTTCTTTTGATTAATGAAACCCTTGAATATTGGTTATTTACGATTTCCAGAAAGCCACTACGATTTCCGGATAGTTATGGTCTGAATCGTTACAAGATTAACTGTTTGTCATATAAATCCGTTGTCATGATGGCATATGTAAATGGTTACTTCCTAAAAGTAGACTTGTTCTTCTGAATTTTAAAAGCTTTGAGTATTGGTCAAAGCTCTCACAGCAATTTCCAGATAGTTCTGGTCTAAACCACTACTATTGCGAAAGACCGTTACTGATTTGTGAAAGCTTTTAATATTCGTCATCGGTCACGCTATGTTATAATGCAAAGGAGCAATCGTTTGTCAAGAATATTTCATGACCATAATGCCGCATATACATGGTTACTTCCTAAAAAGAACACATGTTCTAATTTGTGAAAGTTTTGAATATTGAGACATCAGTCTCAATAAATTTTCGAACTATTCTGATCGTTACTAATACGAAAGAATCAACCGTTTGTCCTTGGAATTCATTGCCATGATGGCTCATATGAGTACTTCCAAGCTTCACTCTGTTTCTTTTTATTTGTGAAAGCTTTGAATATTGTTCATCGATCTCGCTGCAATTTTTAAATAGTTCTGATCTTAATCGGTACTAATGCACAAGAAATAACTGTTGGACATGGTAAGGCCATGGTTATATATATGGTTACATCAAAAAATCACACATGTTCTTCTGATTTGTGAAAGCTTGAGTATTAGTCATGGCTCTAATTGCAATTTTTTGATAGTTTTGATCTTAACCGTTACTAAGGCGAACGAATTAACCTTGACTAATTTATGAAAGTCTTAAATATTCGTCACCGGTCTCGCTATGTTTTCTGGACTGCTATATTTTTAATCGTTACTATAATGCAAATAAACGTTTGTCAATGGGATTTTATGACCATAATGCCTCATTTACATGGTTACTTTCAATTAGAATGCTTTGAATATTGGTCATCAATCGCAATCAATTTTTGAATTCTTCTGATCTAAATCATTACTAATTCGATTGAATCAACCGTTTGTGCTAAGAATTCAGTGCCATGATGGCTCTTATATATGGGTACTTCCAAAATTCACTATGTTTCTTCTGATTTGCTTAAGCTTTGAATATTGACCATCCGTCTTGCTATAATTTTCAATAGTTTTGATCATTATCGTGACTAATGCAAAGAATCAACTATTTATCATGGAATTTTATTGCCGGAAGTTACCATATGAATGAGCCATTAATTCATATGGTAACTTCCAAAACACACATATGTTCTTCTAATTTAAAATTAATCTATGGCTTCGAGGCCGTAAACGGCCCTTACCGCGTCTCAACTGAGACCTTACGAACCAGTGTTAACGATTGGTGCACACTGTAGGTGGTCAGCCCAACGAATGTTTTTTTACACACAAACGCGTTTTTTTATGTCATCCGGTTGCAGGTTAATTTGGTCAACGGCGGGAATCGAACTCGAGACCGGGGCGTGATGGGAAACTCTCTTAACCATTAAGCTACATCCGGCGACAATTTAAGAAAGCTTTGAATATTGGTCATCGGCCTTCCTGCGATATCCGAATAGTTCTAATCTTAATCGGTACGTATACAATATATGGTAACTTCAAAAAAGCACAAATGTTCTTCTGATTTGTGAAAGTTCTAATATTTGTCATCGGTTTCATAATAATTTCAGTGTATATATGATATTTGCAAACGAATCATTTGTCCTGCGATTGTTGCTTCCAAAAAGCACACTTGTGCTTCATTTTTGTAAAAGCTTTGATATTGCTCATTGGTCTCGTTAAAATTTCATGTAAATTTTTATCTCAATCGTTACTAATGCAAAAGAATCAATCGTGTGTCACGGGTTTTCATTGCTCATATACTCGTAGATGGTTACCTCCCAAAATTAAATATATCCCTTGTTATTCTGATTTGTGAAAGCTTTGAATATAATGAATTATTTTGATCTTAATCGTCAATACCATAATAGCTCATATATATGATAACTTCCAAAAGGCACACACGTTCTTCTACTTTGTGAAAGCTTTCAATATCAGTCTTGTTAGAATTTACGGATAGTACTGAAAGTAACGATTTAACTTATGCGAAAAAATCAACTGTTTGCCATGCGATTTTATTGCCATAATGGCTCATATAATATATGATTACTTCCAAAATTCACTCTGTTACTCTGTTTTGCTTTGTGAAAGCTTTGAATATTGACCATCGGTCTCGAATGGTTTTGAATAGTTTTGATCATTATCGTAACTAATGCAAAGAATCAACTATTTGCCATGGGTTTCATTGTCATAATGGCTTATATATATATATATAACTATATATATATAGTTATATATATATATATATATATATATATATATATATATATATATATATATATATATATATATATATATATATATATATATACATTGTTACATCCAAAAGGCACACCAATTCTTCTAATTTGTGAAAGCGGTCTCACTATAATTTCCACAGATAGTTCTAATATTAAGCGTTACCGAATAGGCAGTTTATGTGTATATTGTAATTACAAATTATTCTCACAAAGCTTTTTCCTTCCACAATCATCGACAAGTATAATTATATTTAACCAAAAGTTTTGTTTAACCTTTCCGATTCAACCGATCTACTCACATTAGTTAAAAGGCGAGAAAAATATACATTGCAAGCCTTTTTCATTATAACCCAATTGCATAACTCTACAATTTAAACAAAAAGGTATATAATCAAATAAACATTAAAATAATATAAAAATCCACCTGAAAATTATCATAATTTAAAGTTGAATGAAAAATTTTACTATACACAATTTCCCATTTATTTGTTTCAACTGCAAAAAAAAGTTACAAAGCATTTTATGTAATGTATGTATACTGAAAAAAAATGCATGCATGTTCATAATAGCTTTTAATATATTTAGAATAAAAAAAACAATAAAATTTGTTATCAAAATTTATTCGAAAATAAAAATAAATTTTTACTATCCTGGAAAATCATACTCTCGTATATAATTCAAACTAAGTTGGGTAATTCTCTCGTTCTATTATCGAACAAACAACATTTCAAACCATTAAGTTGCAATGGGTTTTTTACTGTACATACATACGAGTATACCATGCTATATGTATATATGGTTTGGTAGCGCAATGTTGTTGGAAAGTAATGTATTCTTATTAAATATAATTGGATGAAAAATGAGTTTTTAAGTCATCAAAATAAGAAAAGAGAGTGAGCGAGCTTTTTTTTATAGTTGAATAATGTATGTATGTAAAGTGAAAGTTCGCTTCGAGATGAGAAGCATATATCATGTAAATTGTATTTAATTATTAATATTAGCGGTGTTAATACATCACACACACACACAGATACATTTAAGTTTTTTGAAACTTTTCAATTATAATTTTAGTGTTTAAAACACCAGATGGGAATAGTTTTTGAGTACAACATTTGTTACACCACTTAAAAAACTAAAATATTGTTATGCCTAAATTATATATTATCATGTACATGTAATTAAGAGTGAAACATAGATAAATAACATGTACACGGCCTGGTTGTAATGTTTTGTAAAACTATTTTATACTCGTATATGGAATGAGATTGAATCGAGCGTATTCAAATATAAATTACACACGTATATAATGTACAAGACAGTTTGTTATTTGTACACACAATTTTACGTATAAAATAGTTTTTTGTAATGTCAAAAAATAATAGAAAATAAATTGAAAAAACACTTTGGTGATCATCGAGCATTAAAAGCTCACTATTGAATATATACTATACAACCGTTCATCATTCGAGAAAGCCAAACTATATAGTTCAAAACGAGAAGAAAATCAAAACTATCAACAAATTTAAACATACCATTATATATAGGAAGACGTATGAGTGCAGAAAACAAATGATAATTATTTTCCATAACTTTTTAGAGCAGATTTATTCCAAGGAAAAATGGTTTTTGTTTGCTTTCGTTCATTGAAGCCATTCGTTATAAGCCTTAACTTATTAAAATGTCAAGGCGAAACACAAAATGATTTATAAATTTATTCAACGAAGCATTAGCAAGTTCAATCTAGTTCTTATAGCAATGTTTGAACGAGGTCGTAGTGCAAGCAGGAGGCCCTGTCTAAAATAGTAGTTCAATACCTGATTGTTTTCCAGGTACTTGGCACCATCTGGTTTATTTTAGCCACATAAGTTTATTCATTTACTCAAACAAAATTAAACAGTTGAAAAACAGCACAATAAACTCTGAGGTCTCCATTACCCCATATACCAAAAAAGAATAAAAGCTCAGAAAATCAGAAATGATAACTAAAGCCAAGCTTCAGCAGAACATGACAAGGCTCTTAATGAAACCCACAACGTGAGCCTAAATCCTAACCAGAATTATTACCAGGAAGGAATCAGTAGAGGCGTTACGTGAATGGGATGTTTTGGATCAGAAGGTAGAAAAAGAGAGAGGTTTGTGTCCTTGTGCCATCCGATGATTATTTGGTAGAGAGTGTGAATATAGTCCGTCAAGACCGTTGCGGTTGAGACTTCTGAAGGAAATTGATAGCTCGTCTGCTACAAATCTATCTGCATCATATCACAGTATCTAAAATTCATTAATTGTTGCAAGTACAATCCAGTTCATATGAAGTATAGTTCTTATGTTTGAACAAGGTCGGAAAAGACGTTTCAGACAATGAGATCAAATTTAAATTTAAGTATGTAACGTAAAAGCTGAAGACCCTGTCAAAAAAACTATTCTATATTAAACGGCTTCTGTCCAGGTACAAAGCATATAATTAGGTACATAGTGGAACATAATAACAAAAGCAAGGTTTCAGGATAACATGACGAGACTCTTAAGTTTAAATAAGAAGATTGAAATAGAGAGAGTATGAGTATCAGCAACAGATGAGCATATCCTATCTGTTATTGGTTGTGTCCTTGGACCATCCGATGATTATGCGGAAGAGAGTGGGATATACTCTGTCGTGACTGTTATGGTTGAGGCTTCTTCTGTAGAAAATGCCACGGCTACAACAAATGTATCTTCATCACGATAAGACAGCCTCGACTGCTATTCTATTTACGATTTGAAGATTAGATGGTATTTACCACCAGGTTAATAGTTAAATACCCTCTATTCCTCCAAACAGATTCTTGACCTGACAACTAAGAACCGTTTAAGGTTCAAGACATAAATCTCTGGTTATATAATTTATCTATTAGCTCATTAAATTTGCTCAAAATGAGGAAATTAGAGTCATCCTGGATAGCGATGAATACATATCACATCATCTATAGAACTCATTACTTGTTCTTTAACTTTTCAACAGCCACTACTGAAGCTTCTTAAAAGCCAAACAATAATATGAATGTAGGTTTTGCTACTCAAACAATAAATGTGTAAAAAATTATACTGGCGATATAAATCAGCAGAACATGCTGACATCTTTCCAGTCGATACTCAAACATTTTTAGCACACGTATACTAATACAAGAAAGGCATTAAAAGTGCTTTCGGCTCTCTTTTAACTCATATTAAGAAAAATCACTCAAGTATGTGCGTGGCTGGGAATAAACGAGTCACACAAGAGATCGGTATACCTATGCAAGAAGCCGGATTTTGGCTGCTGATTTGAAATTAGTAAAGTTTTATCTTCAATTCTTCCAAATTCGACCATTGGGACCATACCTACCCAACTCTAAAGATTTTACCTTATCTTACTCTCCTTAATATTCTAGGCAAACAAATGGCGCGCACAACCTTGAGACTAGTTTATTTCCTGGTATGTTCTATTAGCTACAAATAAAACTTTATAGTGCTTTTATTATCAATTAAACGTGATCCCACGTCAGCAGACATAAATGTTAGTTTTATTGTGTCCGTTCTATTGATGTGGTGTGCATAATGATGTTTCAACGAAACCACTTAAATTCATAAGTAAGTTCCCCAAAAGTATTTCTTACTCAAGTTTATTATAATTAAAGTTTTTAATTCAATAAATAAAAAGCTTTTTTTTTAATTTGTTGTTTTTACATCTTATTTCTTAGAGTTGAAGGTAGTTCTTGTGAAAAAAGCTTTCGTTTCATTGAGAAAGAGCATTGCTTTTTTCCTAGAAAGCTTCGATTATTTTATATAGATTTGAAAAACTTAGTCTTATATAATAATGTAACTCTACTATAATTAAAATAGTCTTCTTAAAATAGAATTTTCCAGTAGCTTGCAGCTAGATATATAGCAGGAGATTTTCCACCTATTTTACTAAAATTTCTAAGTTAAGTTCTTCTAAATTGATAAAACGTTTTTCTCATGATTAAACTCATATCAAAAGCTCCAACCTACAATCGAGATTTTTCGTACATAAAATATTCTCAATATAATTTTATTATTCTTCAAAACCTTAAAACGTTATTAATTCTCTGTTCTTCCAATTATTCAAGTGTATTTCCAGAAGTACTTCCTACGATAATCAAGTATTTTGTTCCAGCTAACAACGGCTTACCATCCACAAGTACAGAGTATAGTTGAACACGTCTCTCGATGCATTATGCTTCTTTGTAGGAGGTGAAGACGTTCTAGTTTAGATTTTTGTGCTTTGGTGATGATGTTGTAGTCGAATTGTGTCTCGATTTGGGTGATAATGTTTCCATTAAGCTGCAACACTGGTTCGACTTCAGTATTTTACAGTACCTTTAATTTACCAGAGCTATTGGGGACACCTTAGTCAATTCGATAAATTTCTCGGTAGGTATACAGGTTTCCCACTAAGTTTCCGATTTGACGAAGATCTTCCAATAGATCTGTTACTGTAGTTAGTATAAAGTTCCTTTAACCTTGTGGTTATCTAGAAAAGACTACTGTGAAGTTAGTCTTATTGTCTTTCATAATTTATCGGCTAGGTGTCGTGCGTCTGGTTGGGCTATCAGAGTGGCTGTTGTGACTTCAAGGGTTTTACGTATCTATATCAAAATTTTATATTTGTTAAGATGATTATCGCCAGTATCTCATAGATTTTACCGCTTAAATGTTTTGGAAGATGTTTCTCGATACACCTGTAACGATAAAAAAAAATATAAGGTGTCGAATTAAAAGCAAATTGAAAGTCACTGGATATAAAGATAGCATTATAAAAACTAACAGTCTGTGTTTAGAAATTATATATGTTGTCGACAAAGGTTTCCTTCGGGTATATGATAAACTGAACCGAGAATCTTTATAAATGTTGATTTTCACAGATTCATTGGTGACACTGAACATAACCTGGTTGCCAACTCTAATAATGATTATATAATATCACCTGAAGTGATAGCAATTATGTATCAGTCGAGATTAGTGAATTAAAATCTCAACATCGAAGGCAATTCTTAGCAGTTTGGAATCGAGTTGGCATACTGAAATGTGACATTACATGACGTGTATACTGTGTGCCATTAGATTACTAGCGATAGTATTTAGGCCGATCAAACACAAAACCAGCTGAATATATATAAACTGTCTAGAATGTAATGGTTGAAACTCAAAAAGCTTATTAAATTTTATGTGATGGGCTGTTACTAGATCAACTTGGTAAATCTTCTCAATTCTTTGCTGCTTTGAATGATCTGAATTATTCTCTGTTTCATTTTTTCCAAAAACATTGAACAAGTGCTGAACCATTTTCCATCTTAATAAATGTAATATTTTTAAATGTGTGATGTCTTCCAAGGAACATTCAAATGCCAGGTTATGGACAATCTAGAATCATAATTAGCAAGATCAGAAACTCTTTAGTCAATTTATTGAACCTGAGTTGATTGCTTGCTATACGATGAAGATATCACTCTAAATTTCTTGACACACGAACTTCAACACGCGCGTTAGAAAGAAATCGTTTGTCATGTCAATGACGAGTTCGAAGTACATGCATAGACTTTATATGCGTGTTGGCCTATTCATTTGACAAGATGGATAAATAGAAGTCTAATGTAAAGTCAACTTTCACAATCGCACGTACTCTACTCCACAACGTGAAAGGTTACTCATCCTACACACTACCCTTGCAAATGTACCTTAAACCTTTTTCAAACGATACATTTGTTGACTAATTGTTTGACTATAGTTTTACAGCCAAATGTAAATGATTCTTGAGAATTTCGTTGATAACTATAGAAACGTGATTTTGGATCGTTGAAAATGACTCTGAACTATTTTCAGATCAATAATATTTATGTTGTGAATAAAATTTATGGTAAAGAGCATTCCTATAATAAGATAGATTCAGTGGTGAATGTGAACTACTGGTTATTTACTTCTTCAAAATGTTCATACTCAGAAGTACGAGGAACTCAGATTCATTCCACTATAAATTGTGCGATTTGAGGTCGAAAGAAGAGGAAACATGTCTACAATGTTGTCGCGGTCCCGAATCAAGAAACCGAGCTTTTCTATTACCAACATATAGGCACTCAATTTTGTGGGATGACTTGCCAGTTCTAATTTTTGGGTCGGCACAGCAAGTAACTTGATCAATTCTAATGTGTTTCCGTTTTGTCAGGATTTATCAAATTGACTCAGTTGAAATCGATGTAATGATCCTTGTTTGATGTATGAACCAACATTGTTTTTAGAAATCAATTTTCAATATATATTCCCAATTGTTAATTCCGGTCTCAAATATATACAACAACAGAATAACTCAATGTTGTATGCACTTTTCACAAATTTTTCGCAGCATTTGTGCCTGTATTTCGCCAATAACTTTCCCAATGTTGATTTCCAGGTGTTTAATTGTCTCTGGTTTATCGACATAGACAAGAGACTTTACATTAGCCCACAGAAAATAATTCAATAGGGTTAAGTTGGTGGCCAATTAATTGGACCATTACGCAAAATAATTATTTCATCAACATAGTTACTTGAAGTAAATCAATTGCAGCGCTCGCTGTGTGGCATGTGATTTCATCCTGTTGAAACCACATATCAACTAGATTAATGTCAGCTAATCGAGGAAACGAAAAAATGTCTAAGCGTGTCCCTATATCGCTCACCATTGACAGTAACATTCTATCCATTGTTTTCATTTATCACGGAAAATTCCGGTTTGCAATGATTTATTAAAGATGAGTTTAAAAGGCTTGCAAACTACATCAGCCAACCAACAGTTTAATGATGGATGAAGGGATAGAATCAGATCCACAGCCACCTCCTAGTGATTTTATTTCAGTTAGTATCTCTTCTTCAGAAAAAGTTTGGATATGTATTGCACAATTAGCGTAGTAGGGAGGATGATTATAACAAGGTGAAACATCAGGACTGTAAATTGTTAGAAAAATGATGAGAACAGGTTTGCTATTTCTTTGGGTGATGATGCACATGATCTATCCAGATGCATAGTGGCCGGATATCCTTTAGTTTTCCTCTTGTCACTGAAAAAATTCCAGAAATATTTGAGATCACTTTTAATGCAAACGGATGAACACAACATCTAGCAGAATAAGAACTATTTTTAAACGCTGAGAAAATTGATATATGCTTTATATCAGAAACACATTTTACCAGCAGCTCATATGTATCAATCCGGAAATATACTTATTATCATACAATACATCCATCAGACCGGGCAAGAGGAGGGTCAGCTATATTTATTAGGGACAATATTAATCATCATGAAGAACTGAAAATAGAAAAAGAATCCATGCAAGTAACAACCGTGACGGTTAACTTTGGTTATCACAACACCTGTCATATATCTGCAATATATTGTTCACCGCGGTATAACCTAAAGAAAGAAGGCTATATTAACTTGTTCCAGAAATTAGAAAGTAACTTCACTATCGGAGATGACTTTAATGCCAAAAATACCTTTTGGAGAGGTTTATCTTAACCCCAAAAGGCAAAGAATTACTTGCAGCTGGTCAATACTCAAACTGAAACCAACGTACTGGCCATCTGATTCTAACAAAATCCCAGACCTTTTAGATTTCTACATCAGTAAAGGCATATCGAAACGCTACATCTTCTTAGAAAATGACAAAAATCTAATATCTGATCATTCTCCTGTTATAATGACGGTTAGTGAAAATGTTACGGAAAAAATAAATTTACCTCAGCTCACAAACAACAAAACAAATTGGGAATTGTTTAAGCAGTTAGTAGAGGAAAGAATAGAACTTCAAGTACCAATCAAAAATGAAAATGAAATTGAAGAGGAACTAGACAAGCTCCTTGATGTCATACAATTGTCCGCTTGGGAATGCACTCCCAAATTATTATTGAGGAAAGAAAACTTCGTTATCTACCCAATAGAATTAAGAGAACTAGTGCAGGAGAAACGAAAAGCCCGAAAGAAATGGCAGACTACGCGTGCGCCGCAAGATAAAACCACCTTAAACAACTTATACATCAAACTTAAGGCACTTATAAACAGTGAAAAATGAAACAAATGGAAAATACCTTTGTTCTCTAGCTCCAACTAAAGATACAGGAAATTCCCTCTGGAAGCATCAAAAGGGTTGAAACATCCAAAAACGCAGATCCCCCCAATCAAACCAAACAATGGAAAATGGGCTAGAATTCAGCTTTGGGGCTGCACAAAGAAAACCAACACTAAAATAATACAAACTTTTCAAAACAAAGTGCTAAGAGGTATAGTTAACGCTCCGTGGTACATAAGAAATGATGACCTCCATAGGGACCTAATTATCCAAACGGTTCAAGAAGAAATAAAAAAACTTCTCATAATTCATGGACAATGTATTTATCAACACGTAAACGAAGAACTTCGTGGTATGTTGGATACTTCACATGGAGTCAGACGATTGCAGAGAACGAAACCACATGATTTAATGGATTAAGGACACCAGTGCAAAGACTATTTCAGTAAATTATCTTTAAATGGAGCTGGCCAATGGGTCTCTTTGTATTCACAAGTGACTAAATTAAGAAAGAAAAATTACTAGATGAATTGTATTCAGTTGTAATAGTTAAAATAATTTAAAAAAAAAAATTCTTGGAGTTTGTTTTAGTTGTGACTTAAAATTTAGTCTTAAATATCACAGTTCAAAATAATATATGGACTATTTGACCCTTGAACAAAGAGAATAAATATAAAGAGAAACATCTTATATGAACCACGGTTGCATATAAACTAAAATTTTTAAAATATTTCTAGTTATTGGTTATGGCAAACAACTATTTCAAAACTTCACTTACTATTTCATATTATAATTCAATTGTAAAATGGAATAGATTATTATATGAAAATATATCTACTCCATTTTATTTTTCAATCGAATTATAATATGAAATAGTAAGCAAAGTTTTGAAATAGTCAAATATTTGTTTTTGTTATCGTTCGAAAGAGAAAACGAAATAAAAAATATATGCTTATCTATTTCGTTTACCATCACCAAATAGCTTAAAAATATTTTTAGTTGATATGCAACCGCGGTTCATATAAGATGTTCCTCTTTATATTTATTCTCTTTGCCTTGACTATAAAATTGGTTGTGTGCGAAAATAATTTATTGTCTTACACAAATTTTATGTAGAGGCTGAGTATGACTCCAATAAAAAGTATTCATTTTTATACTTTTTATGGCAGTCACACTACCACAAATACAAATATTTTTCCAGTCAAGTTTGACTGAGATTAGAGTTTTCATTCCGGATGTCCGATTTTCCGGATTTTCTGTCTATTTTAAAGCAATCCGTTATCCATATAAATTTTTTTGAAATATTCGATCATCCGAATAACAAATTTTTGAGAAAAAACAAAAAAAGTACACGTTTATTCGAATTTCACTGGTTTGACTGTTTTTTCTATATGCTGTTTGTTATTGCTTTTAATAAAAACAAATGAATACAAATGATGGAACAACAATAGTATTTGCGCTCTTTACAATGTGCATGAGCGATATCGTTATATTTTGGCATATAACGAGAAACGGCATTTCATTGTTTCTGGTTTCATTTACCATAGTTATCTATTAGAGAGAAGTATTTATTATTTGCGTTGTAAAAAAATCAATATTGTGTTCGTAGTGTGAATTGAAAATATTGTGTTCGGCTGTGTATATTCAAAAAATCCAACCAACTTAGTGAATTAGTAGGTACATACTACATACTTACTTTTTGCTATAGGTACCTCTCAATTTTTTCTTAAAATCTTTAATGTTTTAGCCATGTCAAAAAGATCGGAAGTGTGGAATTATTTCAAAAAAGAAGAAAAATACAAAGACGAAGTTATGTGTAATATTTGCCTAAAAATAATAGGATGGAAAGGATCGTCAACTTCCCCGTTTCTAAACCATCTTAAAGTACATAAAATAATTATAAAAAACCAAGTACTGATATTAACGAAACCAGGATAAAATTGCCTCTAGTTCAAGTACCTTAAAGAAACCAAAAAGTGATTCTTGCAATATATCGAAGTTCCTTAAAAACGAATCATTGGAAGAAATTTTGGCACGTTGTGTCGCACATGATGGTATATAATGCCTAACAGTGCTACTACTGTCACCAAACAAATTATAAACTATTATAATAATAAAAAAAGAATCGAATTGCGAAACTTTTTAATTTGAAAAAAACAATGTTAAATATTCATTAACAGTTGACGAGTGGACCGACAGTTTTATGAACAGGTATTTAAATATTTCACTATCTAGAAGATGAAGAAATAAAAACGTTCGAAGTATAATATGTATTAGGACTAGTTCAAATCAAAGGGTCCTGCAATGCAGAGCAAACTAAAGTATATGTAGAAGAAAAATGAAATGAATTTAATGTGAATCCTAAAACGGACCCCATTTCTTCAACGCATTACGGAGCCGCAGTTATGGTGAAATATGGCAAAATATTAGACGCGTTACCTCAATTATGTCAAAATCATGCCCTTCATTTAGCATTATACGTTTTATAAAAAAAAATTATATCTACGTTAATGAAGTTAACAATTCTGACAATTATGAAGATCTTGAAGTATTACACATTGGCACTGAATTGGAAAACGAAGATGAAACTAGCCATGATAATTTCATTTTAAACAACGATGCAAATATTGATTATGAACCCGAAGAAACTAAAAACAATTTTTATCTTAACAATAAGTATCAAATTAAACCAATTTTAAATAAAATTAGAAATGTGATAAAAATGATTAAGGCGTCGTCAATCAAAAATTCAATTTTACAAGACCATGTTATCAAACAAGAAGGTAAACCACTGGCACTATTCCTCGACGTCAAAATAAGATGGAATTCTATAGTAACAATGGTGAGGCGATTTTTACTCATTAAAAACTGTGTAAATCAAACTCTGAAAGAACTGGGAATGTCGACAATATCTGAAGAAGAAATACGTATTTTACAGGATATTTTAGAAGTGCTCTCTCCAATGGAAGTGGCCATTAAGAAATTAAGTAAGAATTCTGCAACGTTTCTTACAGCCGAAGGTGTCTTTAAATTTGTATTCCTCAAAATGGGTGAAATTAACACAGCATTAAGCCAAGCTCTTTTGAGTCAACTTAAAAAACGTATGAATGAACGTCACGATATAACTCTCTTAACATTAATGATATTGTTGGAAACTAGCAGTATTCCCCAATATAGTGAATATTTCGACTATTTCTCAAAATCAGCTGCAATTACATTAGCAATAGAATAATGGAGAGAATATATCCGAATGGATATACTAATGTGCCGCCAGAAGTCGTTGCTGATGAAAATGAATTGGAAATTAGTACGAACACGACTGAAGAAAATTTAAATTTACTACAAAAACAACTAGACGATACCATATCGATCATTACTTACGTAAACCCCGTATCCTCTGACTCAGGAATTCAAGCTGGAAATAAAAAGGACTTTCAATTACTGACTAGAGAAGTACAAAACAGATACAAATAGTTTACAAAACTACATAAATATATCAAATTGGACGTATATATAATATGTAAGTTTGCAAATAAATATTTATTTTATTATAAATGAAATTTTTTACCGAATAATTTAAATAAACCTGAATTACTTTATTTTATAGTTCGTAAGGACTCATTTCAGACGCGGTAAGAGCCGTTTACGGCCTCTAAGCCATAGGTGTTTTTTAAGTGTTAATATCAGTTAATCTGTTGAAGTGTGATATCGTGATGCTTGGTTGAGATAGACTATGTAGTGCGCTGAAAACTACTTGTCTCTGTGACAATGAAACGAATGGTCGATGGACTCCTGTTGATGTTTCGCAATATAATTTTATATCGGAAAGGATGGTAAGTTCCAATTTAAATTAAGAACTCGCGGGACGCGATGAATTTTCGAGAAGTTCTCTCAATTCATCATCAGACTCTTGAGCCTTGGCTAAATCATCAAAATTTAGCCTAGAAGTTTTGTCAATTCTATCAACCTGATCACACGGTCGTGACAAAGTGTCTGCGACCACGATGTGCTTGCCTGCTATATGTTGCACGTCCGTCGTAAACTGAGGGATATAGTCTAATTGTCGAGTCTGCCGTGGACTCTTATCACTCAGGGAGGTTATTGCCGTGGTAAGAGGTTTTTGATCTGTGTAGATGGTAAATTGCCTATACCTTCTACAAAATATCGAAAATGTTTTATTTTTGTTTATACTTCACTATTGTGGCGTGACTATTCGTCGTATTTTTGTGAACGCCACAATCCATCAACTAACGGTGTTAGCCTTAGCAAAGTTATGTCGCATACCTGGTTCTTGATTGCAGTGTTCGTTAATTTCTGATATAAAATTATGACTGGAAAAACCTTGGGTCAATTTTCATGTGGAGGAAAATTCGATTCATTGAATCCGTAGTGCAAACTTCTTAAATTTGTCAAAATTTTATAGAGCTTTTAAAAGGTTGGATTGCGAGTTCAATGAATCGAATTTTGGCGAACCTATACTTGAAATTTGACCCAATTTTTTTTTCCAGTGGAAATCATTGGCAAATCGCTTAAAATAAACTTAATTGTATCCATAACACTCTAGAGGTTGATTTTATAGAGATTTGTGAATTACTACATTATTACATATAATTATTTTAATTATTTTTAATATTCTGTAATTTTTCGATGCACAAAATTGTTTTTGGCTGGAAAATGTCGGATGTTAATTTTCGGTTAATAATCAATCAAAACATATAAAAAATTTTACTTTCGGCTAAAATAGCAAAGACAATAACTGCAATATCCACTCTTTTGTTTTCTCGAAACTTTCGGATTACTTAAACAGCATGTTAGTTTAACAATAATGAAATGTCAAACCAAACTATACAAAAAACTTCTATCAGCTGTTAAATAGGTTGTCAGATAGAGCATAACAATATTTCGGATATGCCATATCCTCTTAAACAAGTCCGAGGGCTTATTAATCCAGAGCTTTTCATTTCAGATTGATTAAAACGAACCAGACTGATTTTGAAGGTTAAACCATTATGAAGCTTTTAAAAACATGTTATAATATTTACTTAAACTTGACTCACTAAATTGAACAATTTCAACTGATTATGATTTTATGTTTCAACCATTAATTATACTTCTAACACCATCAAAATATTGAGTCCTTCTTATAATTATATAATATATACAATATATATACATAATAACAAAACTCTAATTACACCTTATATACATTAAAAGCAACATAATTAATTATAGCATTCAAACAGAAACAAACAGCAACAAAAATTAATTATAGTTTTCCAAACACCCGCAAAAAAACGGAATTTTCAAGAAAAGCAACACCAAAAATCCGAAAAACTATAGATAAATCAGGAAATAAAGTCATTCACATTATTTTTATTTTCCACAAAATGGATATTTATCACGAACCAAACACCAGAAGAACTATTACATACCAACAAGCAGCAAAGTCAAAAACTATAACCGAAACGAAAGTTTTTCATTTTTCACCATAAAAAATTTTTGGAATTTTCTATCATCAAAATACATAATAAAAAAAAAAGTATCCAAAACATTTAAAACAATTGTTCCAATTTTTTTTTTGTTATTTCGACTATGTGGAGCTTTTTTCTTCCTTTTGTTTTTGCTATGTGCAATTTAAACTTTTTGGCTGTGGAAATTGTATAATCAAGTCATTTAGAATTATGATAATAGTTTTTCTTCAAACATTTTCTTTTCGATTATTTTGCGCTTTCTGGTCTTAATGTTCTTGGTCAATTTATTTATGTTTTGATGATGGCGGTGTGCGATGGTCGGCGAATTACAGCGATAAAAGCTTAAATTAAATATTACACAAGATGCTATTTAAGTGTTTTCTGTCTTATTTATTTTTGTCTATATGTATAACGTTATTCTAGACGAAACCTTGGCACAAAATTATTACCTTTATACATGGACGTGGTTAATTTCGAGATAATCACCATAATTTTCGTTTAAATTATCGCCAAGACCGTTTTCCTCGAATTTCTAGTCCAATTCACATAGTTATTCTGTCTGCAAACAATTTTCAAAACCACAATATTCTACAGAAAAATACGCCATTATTTATTCTATGTAAGTACAAATCCTTGTTCGACGGTACATGTATATACTCGTAGAGGTATATACAGTATATGTTAACAGTAAGAAAATGTTTAAGAAATTTGGACGGTCGAGGCAAATCATAATCCAAAGTTCGACTCTATATAATATATACATATTTTGAAGACATAAGAATACAACCTTGCATGCATTAGCCTGTATTGTTCGTTTTCGGCTTGAATGCAACAACAATTGGCGTAATAACCACAGGAAATTTTTTTGCATTTCAATTCCATGAATAGAGACGAAAATTGTTGTTAAACTTTTTTTATTCGTTTCGTTTGTGAACAGTTTCAGACCCAATCTTTCGTTTTCTTGGAGATTTCTTTATATGATTATAGCATGTGTATGTGCATGTGTGTGTACCTCGCTATTGTTGGTTTGTTATATTTCATTTACATATATTACATTTAAACATAATTTACACTATGTACATATATGCTGTTTGTTATATATTTTATTCAACATAACTTGGTGATTACGTTATTGTGTCACATACAAACGAAACGAACCAACATAAATTATGTTTAGAGTTAAAAATTGAATTCGTTTTCTTATTCTTTAAAATAACGACTGTGTTTGCAACATCTCTTATATATAAAAAAGAACTAAATAACGATTCGGTTGTTCTCTTATGTGTTATAAATAATTTATATAACATAAAAACCTTTGTTGCCATAAAGTTAACAAATATGTAATCAAGAACTGAAAATAGTTTGACCAAACATTTCTCTAACGTTTATAACCTTAGGGGTTGTCTAAACTTTCAAGGAAAGGAGACTCGAAATATTAAAAATATGTGGAAATATTACCATTCAATGACGACTGATCAACTATATAAGCGCATCATCCCATTAATGGCTTTTTCTTCACACTTTGACCAGTGTCGGTCCTTTATCTTATTTTACTCATACTTGTCCTATAATATACTGCACGTGGTGGAGTTCTTCCTGTTTTTATTCTAACGTGCTACATTTGGAATCTAACCACCTATCATCTCAAAGTGGTAGCAGTTGTAAAGTGGAAAGAAGCTCGTCGACAGGGGTCTTTTGGATACCACCTCCTCCATTGCGCTGACAAATGAGCATGCTCAACTGGAAGAATATAAACCATACTCTCTATAAAGCGATTAAGAGTTGTTTTCGGCTTCCTGTTAAGAAGCATACTTCTTGCTGTTACTTGCTGTTTATGAAAAACTGGCCACCATACCCTTACTGTAAATTCAATGCACCAGCTCCTGTTGTAAGCCCCAGCTTTCTTCAAATTAGGGTCCTGCACGACAATAAACGTTTATTAGCCTTTATAATTTTCTCTTCAATATGCGGCCTCCAAATATGCAAAGAAATCTCTGCTAGTCAATTTTGTGAAAATTAAGAGACCATTTTTCGGATTACATTCCTAATCGTTTCCAGCGGCTACATTTTCATTACTCCTTTCTCTTTATCAAATTTTATTTATCAAGGCAGCACAGCAAATCTCGAACGTAATATCCAAGTACACATATTTACAGTACACATATGCTGACACTTAGCAACTTTGTCTGGATTCACTGTCGATCAAATGTGTGTCTCTCTCAACATTTTGAACGTTTAAAGAGGAAATGATTATAGGATTATTGGTCTTAAGTCTTCCAAATAGTCAAATGCGCTCCTTTCAAACTTTGGGGTTGAAGATCACATTAACTTCACTCAAATTTCGCTCACTCAATACCTCACTCAATAAAGTCATTCAATGACGTCATCATCAGATCCGAAATTGGCCTAGCGAATTACAAACATACCAGCAAAACAACTCAAATTACAACTTACATCCAAATAGTATTCAAAATTATACATAAAGCTTCACGCTTCAGTACTCTAACGCCCATCGAATCCACTCACAAGCTTATATAGCCCTGCTCGATACATTTGAGTGTAACGAAAGATGGACACCCATCCCTTCCATCACACCATACTATATACATATACTATACCATCTTCCATCACACCGAGCTATATATACTATACCGTCCATCAATATTACTCGATTTTTTTTATAGACTTCTAGAGCTGTTATCGACAGTACTAGATACCGAAATTGATAACATCATTTACCTGAGTAAAAGGATTTCGTTTGACTTAATACTTAGGCAACTAGTCTCGGTCAGCTAGAGATATCATCCCGGCTCACAGCTCGGAGATTTACTACATAAGTTTCTGGCTGCACCCTTGCTATCACGAACTTTATCAAGTTCTTATTGGAGCCTCTGCCTTTTCGACCGTGATCTATTCCAGAATTTGGACTACTGCCCACCTTTTTTTCGCCCTTGTGAACTAAAATAATAATTCAATGCACATAAATGTCCAGTAGAACTCATCCTCTTACACTTAATTTGATCGCTAGTAAAAAATTATTTAAATTGACAACAACTACTTTTTGACAACAACAACAACAAAATATTCAAAAAATACACTGTTTTTGATAGTCGACAAGAAACAAATGAAAATTTGGACGAATTTGGTTAAAAACATTTTTATGTCTTAAGTACTCGTATATATAGTAGCTGTAGACTCCATTCATCTGGGTTAAAGACCACCCAACCCCCACAAAAGTTTGAAAATATTTGCCTTTCGTCGATCCACAAATTATATTCAATTTCTTCATTTTCACCATAAACAGCAAAACTTCAACGTATAATTTAAATGTTGGAGGAATGGCCTGACTGATTCAAATTTGATTTACGATGGTGTTTGATAAATAATTTTATTTATGTTAATGCAAATTTTATTTTATAACATTAATAAAGATATGTAAATTTTTATATAGAAATAAACATCGTGTGTTGGCCATTACAAGTCACGTACTTATATTTTTACAGCCCATTTGATAAACTTTTGTTGAATATTTGAGTCGTTCTTAAAACATAATTGAAATACATCTAGAAGGTTGGAAAAGTTTTATTAAAGCTTTTCTTCATGAAAATAATATAAAAATTGTGATGTTGGACGATGAAATGAACATTAAAGAAAAAAAATCTCATACTTCGAATATAAGGAGGAAGACAAAAACGGAAACTTTACAAAATTATTTTTACTTACAACTAATTTAAGCATTTGCTGAGGTCTCCAGTGGCTTGAAAACACTGCAGGCATTCGTTTATTATCTATGTTACTTTCGATTGAGTTTGGGTTTGGTGACGGGTCAGATCAGTCTACTTGTACTTCCTTATATCAAAGAAATTCTACGGCAAGCTCTGAAGCCCACCAAAACTTGAACCACTTGAACAATAGTAATCGTGACAAACCTTTTAGCCATGATAAAGTTAAACTTTTAGTTTTAACAGTTTTGTCAAATATTAAAAACTACACTTCTGCAAATTACTCGGACATCAGGAAAAGATTTTACTGTATATTTTTGTGGAATCTTGCGCCTTAAAACTATTGATGTCCTCGTCCAGCTTGCTAATCTTTGTCCGGGATCATTCAATGTTCTCGTGTTTCTGAACCTTCTCCTTATTCTTCGAGACCTCATTTACTCGTAGTTTCACCTGTGGTTCATATTTTTAAACGTTTATGCTAGTTAAAATGTTCACTGCTCGTTGTAGTATGTTGTTTCTAATAAACGCGTATAAGTTTTATGTTGTGTGATCGTACCTTTCCATCAATTTTTGTGCCTAAATATAGAAAGTGTTGCTGATACTGTAATGGCTTATTAACCCTTCTACTTCATACAAGAAATGCATATGGATGACAGACGAATCTGATCTTGCTATATGGGAAGAAGGGAACCACGAATTTGCCTCACTAATCCACCATGCAAAATTTCGACGAACGCCATAGAGATTTTAAACCATAGAGATGAAACTTGATAAAGAAGTTGAAATGTCTTCTAGTAATAAATCAACAATTCTAGTTTAGTTCAGCTATCTAACCAGATTTAGCAGCCGCTTAGAAATCTGCTAAATTAGGTAGAAAAAAAAACTAAACTGATCAAAATGTCAATTCAAAATAAAGAATGAATTGTATAACACCAACATAACCCTAAACCCCCAATTAAGTACTCAGAAACGACATTAAGGATAGGCATGTGGGTCGGTGCAGTCACTCTGTTTGGGAACGCGTTTAAGAAAATGTTCCAGTTCCAGCGTAAAGTGTGTAAAAGAAAACCACTTTTAGTTTAAACACCCCATTGCATCCCATCAATAAAAAAATTAATTAATTATATAAGTTTTGCGAATAGTTTTACGAATTCATCAATTAAAAGAATAAGCCGTCTCACACAGTTCTTATCCATACTCAGTACCATCATTTGGCCTTAATGAACTATCAAAAGATACTACTGACGTGAATGTGGATATTTTACATTGCCCAAATGATTGAGAATCACACTCTAAACTGTTCTTATCGTATAGACTAAATTTTAACATTGTATGAAAGCCTTATTTTATCTAGGCAGAAAAAATTCTTTGAATAGTTTGTGTTATAACAAAAGCTCTCTATTGAACGGTATACAGTCGGTATTGGTTAAGAAAAGAGAAAAAGACTTTTAATAATAGGACTAGACTGTCTAACCTTAATTTCATTGAGGAGATTGTCACGTTTACAAAGTACAAATCAATCATTATTTCAGATTCCACCATTAACAGATTCCACTCACTGTAAAATTGTTGCAACACGACTCAACACACCCTATATATACGAACACAATGCAATATAAATCGATTCCGGAAGCACCAAGTCTAGAGAACCAACATTACATAATACATATGTCACAACTTGAAAAGACTTAACATCCCAAAGGCTGGTTGATTCAGTTAGCCATACCTGCCAATCAAAGCCATCTTGTTATGGTGTTCAAGTAAAGCTCTAATCACTGTCACGTTTACAGCATTAGCATTTCATACATATATATCATATTCGACAAGATCAATAGTTTATCCGTCATTCTTCATTTAGTTATAGATGCGGGTGTCCTAATTCGAAAAAAAGAAGATGGCAAGGTGCACCATATAAAATGGATTGTTCTGATTGAATTTTGCTAGCTGAATTAAAGCATGATTTTGACTTCTATTTTTGACCACTGCCGTGGAATAAAAGCGGAGTGGTTAACTATAGTAAGTCTAATTGTTCAGATCAAAACAAGTTCGGAAAAATTAGTCTTTAGCAAGTTTTAAAGATTGGTTAACGTCACGGGCTCGTTTGTGGCCATAGGGATAACTTTATTAATTGGGTTCCAACCAATATTTTTAAAATATTTGCTAAATATCTTAGTTTTAGCACTCACTTAAACCTCACTAAGACGAATTAACCGTGCGCGTCAATTTATTATTTAATGAACTGTAAAGGATTGTACAAAATCTATTATTGCTTTGTTAAAAATGGTTGATTGGTCTGCCATGGAAAGGGGGCTACACTTTTATCAATTAATTAAAGTAAAACATTGAAATTACTCGTCTAAGCTGTAGCATATCTGTCTGTCTGTCTGTTTGTCCCTCTCTTTGCAGTCTGATTTGGTCTCAATGCCCCCACACTCTTTCATGGTGTGCTTATTTACATCATACCATCGAACCGTTGCTTATTGTATAGTCCAACAGGAGGTTATAAATTTGTTCATTCACACCACCTTTATTGTAATTAGATTGTGAAATCTTTTGCACCCAGCCTCTATCAAGATTCGAACACGGTACCTTCCGCTTCAACAGCCGTAACTTTAACCACTACACCACTTTAACCTTAATAAAATGTCAACCATCTACCAAGTTACATTGATAGATGTCATTGTTATCAAATTGCCACACTTTATAGCACATAAAAGCATCAGCCAAATAAAGATTATGTGCAGTGATTTCATAAGCGAGACCTAACTAGAGTATACTAAATTGAGATATATCTGCACATGCCAGTATACACGTTTGAAGCTAGAACTAAATTTATCGTAAAACAACAAATATAAAAATGGATCAATGTATCAAAGCCCTCTTGATATATAAAGCCGGAATGCATACTCAGTTTTTGAAATGAGCTTTATATAGTGTATCACTAATGTTCGTTTTATCAAGAAACTCATAGGACACGTACAAATTTCTTTCAATTCAGTTTTAAGCAAGTGCAAATTAGAGCTTTTAAAATTGTATTTCATAAAATGACAAAGAAAGGGTCAAATTAGATTTGAACATATATAATTATTTTCAGATCAAAATAAACCACGATCAAAATTAATTATAAATTGATCTATAATTGATCTAAATCTCACTTGGTCGTACGATGAAAGTCAAACTCATTTCTAAATAAATTTAAAAAAATAATACTGACCAAAATGCACATAATTGAACGCGAAAATTTAAAAAATTAATTATTCATTTATTTAAATGAAATTATGTATTCGAAAAAATTTACTAAAACCGAATTTATAAACATAAATCAATTAAAAAGATATTTTTAATGTGCAGATGTCAATAAATAATATTATCAGCTGATCAATGTTAACATTTCAAAATGAACACATAACCTAATCACAATTTCTAGTTTGCGACTCATTTATTCACAATCACAGCACAACTCTATGCATAAAATACAAAACTAATTATCATGATGACATAAATGTCATAACAGTGGGAGAGAGAGAACATTTTTTATATTGAATGACAGTTCGATGAAATGCCATTTCTAGCGTTGCTGTTCCATAAAAATTTTGCAAGCCACCGTGTTTAATTATACGTATCATGTAATCATTAAATCTAGTTAAATGTGTATATGCAATTTTGTGCATTGGTGTTGTTCATTTTATACATGCAAGCAAAACACAAATCGCAATACAACTTAAAATTGAATGAAATTGATTTGGCTTGGTGTATAGTGTCATTTTTATTTATTCTTTTTTTGAGCATAATTGATATAAAATATAGTTCTCGTAACCTAACTATGTATCTGTCTCTGTTTACATTTTAAGTTATTAAAATACCATATTTTCATTGAATGAATAGAGGAAAATGGAAAAATAAATCGAAAAATGATCAATTTCAGGATGAAAACTGAAATTTCTGTTTTCAATTGAATAAAACCTAAGTTAAATTTGAACTACTTTCCATTCAAATATTTACTATAAAGCAAAGCCTTACCTTCCAGACATTTTGTATGAAACTGACATTTTTATTTTTTGTTACACTAAATAAAGCTATTTTGAACATTCCGGCTTGAATCAATCAAGATCGCTTTGAATGTATGTATTGGTAAATAAAAAACAAAATGACATTTAGGCGAATTAACAATTGACATTAAGGTACTTGCCTAGAAAAAGAATATCTTAGAAGTATTAATGATTAGAAAAGTTTTGAGCAGAACATCAATTATGTAATCCAAGCAAATTGAAAAGCTTATTATTTCTACGTCATCATCTCACTTTTTATATTAAACGTGGAAAATGGGTCAATTGACGTACATGGAAATTAAGAATTAGATGGAAAATTTAAATGGGAGGAGTTCCGACGAGTGTAACATAACTCTAAATCGACTACTCCTGGAACGATTCTTATAAGCTATAAAAAGGTTCAGCTGTTGAATCAGCAAAACACAATCTACTTAAGGTAATAAATAAAGTGTGGATGAGTTCAAGAATACCAGATAAATGAAAAGAGAGCAGAATGGTGCTCATTTCTAAATGGGATAGAGATCCAAATGTGGCAACACACTGTAGTGGCATAATATGTCTGTTATTTGTTTTTATAAAATTGTTAAATGAAATAATGATAGATCAAATCGAATGGTTTATAAATGAAAATAATTTATGTATCAAAAACATTCGGATTTCGAAAGAACCACTCTGCAATCGAGTGTGAACTACATAAACTTGTGGGAAGTAAATCGGATAACATCAAAGTGTGAAAAAGTTTATGTGGGAAGTAAATCGGATAACATCAAAGTATACTTGCGATATTTTTGGACATGCAAGAGAGCTTATGATTATGGGGTACCGTGAAAATTACAACAAATTATTTTAGAATCTCACGGACAGTATGTATGTGGTTAAAAGGTTTTATGACGGTAAAAAAAATTATTTTAAATGTAAGCGGATATGGGTTGAGTAAGTGGTGAATATTTGACTTCCACAAGGATGTAACATATCGCCAACTAAATGGAAAAAATGAAAGTGCCAGGTTTAAGAGTAAATGCTATAGTAAGTGCGCTTATATGAGTTTTAGAATAAATTATGTGAATGTAAACATTAAGGTAAATGATAGAAAAATTGAACTTGTGAATACGTATACAGCCCATGAAAATTTTGGCAGACAATAGTAAGAAACGCTGAAATATAATTAAGAGGGTGAGCAAAAATAAATTGAGTGCTGACTTGAGTGTTTCTGATATGCTAAGAAAGGATCTTATTTCGTCCAAAATAGGATATGGCATATTAATATATATGAAAATGGTTCAAAACGAACGTTTCGCCAACTGATGAAAGTGGAGAATGCGTGTGTCAGAGTGGCACTAGGTCCGATACATACTATGTGGTCTAAAATGGGTGATTGGTCTCTTGACTACAAGAGAGTTCGGTCATAGTGAAATAGAGCATGAGAATGATTACAAGTACAAATGATTGTTGGAATGAGACTGTTGTAAGGCTTCTAATTAGGATAGCGTACAAACTAACATATATATCCAGCATTGCACTTGAACATATGAATACGTTTTTGAGGTCAACAGTATTTGCAGTACGTTATGATTTATACAGATGCTATAGTATATGAATGATATTCATGTTTTTATGCCAAGAATGAGTGTGGAGAACTTTTCAAAGTAGATGATCTGTATAATAAACGCAGAACTAATCGGACTATTTGAAGTAATAAAACTGGCTGTGAATGATGGAAATAGGAAAACAGTAATATTTTCCAATTCCAAGATTGGCATTTGTATGATAAAATGTGGAGATGGAATAGAAGGCAATGTGTATGTGGATATGGTTTTTGAATATGTTTGTATCTGTCAATGTGACGTGACAATACAACGGGTGCCATCACATCGACAGATCGAAGGGAATGAAAGAGAAGAAATATTATCTAAGAAGGGTACAATGAATGATTTGGTTCAGAAGTATGAAAAGAATGATGTAAGAGAATGTACTTCGAATGATTCAGATGAATCTGGCGAGAAAATGGGAGTGTGAATATAACGATAAATGTTTAATAATACGAAAGTAGTACAGAAAGTTATGCGCTACTTCTTTGAGAACCCCGTTTTGTAAGGAACTCAAAGTAGATGTACAAATGATAAAAACAAACGAGAGAATGAGACAGAACCATGGAAATTTGAAAGAATGCTTGTGAAAACGTCGATTGTGTGAGGACACCTATTGTGTGTTGTGTGACAGGGTGGGGAATGTTAAACATTTGATATAAGTCTGCTCAAAATACAATCATTTCAGATCATACTTCAGCATTCTCCACAATGCAAGTAATCTAACCTGAGTAATGAGTGAGGGTATGGTTTGGCTTATAAATGGTATATATGAGTTTTTAAACTAAGTAAAATAATAATTTAAAATTGACAGCAGTGTGTAGGTATGGGAACCAGCCGATTATCTACTGTTTGTCAAAAAGAAAAAAGAAAACTTGGAGCCAAGCCTTACAATTAAAAAAACACTTTTATTAAGCTTTAGTATAACAAGAATTTAGGATTTTCTTAATTAATTGAATATCTCGAGATCTAACAAATTTAATTTCTTAAGAAAATCCTAAATTCTTAGTAGCATAAAATCTACTAGGAAATGTTTGATAAGAATATTAGATCTCAAGATATACTATTTCTTGAGAAATCCTCAAGTTCTTATGTCAGTACGGATTTTATATATTACGTTAATCTGAGGCTAAAATTAACAATATTTAAGACTCATTCTATTTCAACAGTTCAAATTTATCGATAGCTTTTGTTGGTAAGGATTAGTTAAGGTCTATAGCTTCTATAGCATAAAGTTATAATTGAAAATAATATAATATAATATTGAAATTATTTATGATTTTGTCGGGAAAGAGTAGTCTAATAAAGCTCTCCGTCTGTATACGCTTTTTATTAATTAGCAACATATAATGTAACTTTTTCAATTAGTTCCAATTTGTTCAGTAGTTTCATTTTCCATTGCACCGTTCTAAAAATGCACTTCTTTCAAAGACATATACATATATAAGCTTTAAGACTTATATAGAGTTGTAAGGTAAAGTGATTTCCTTCAGTTGCATTTAATGCAAAAGAAGCATTAACAGTGTTTAGTTAGTGTATTGAAAATAACATGTAATTTCCAATGCTGTAATAAAATCTAATAATAATCATGAAAATTATTAGTTACAGCTTTTCAATATACTCTTCTCTATATACACCCATGTGTACATTCTTCAATCATTTGGAATAATATTTAATAATTTTCCTTTTAAATCGCGATGAAACACAAGAAAGTTCCTGTCTCCACCAACGATCTATACACCAACAACGCACACAATATTGTAAGAATGAGGAGAAACTTTTATTAAGAAAGCACACAAAACAAAATAGTAACAAATTTTCAAAGTTTTAATTTTATTTTGGAAAAAAAAAAGCTTCGTTGAATGCTGTATGCCATTTTATTATATGTTTTGTTTAACAACAAAATGAAAGAATATAACTATAATTTTTATTATTATTACTATTTTTTTATGTATTTAAACTACAAATCATAAAGTTTTCATGTAAATTATTCTTTTCGTATTCTTCTCTTCTAACTAAGCACAACACACAAAATTACAAAATTACTGTGTGCAAGAGCTTTTCTTATTTTATTTTTTTTATTGTTTGAATAACAACAAATAACACCAATATTTTTAACTTAGATTTGTGTTGTAACCCTTGTACTATATAGGAGTGTGCATACGGAATAGGATCGTATAAACGCAGTACACGTCGATTAAGGGTTAAAAATTGTTATTTTATTCGTAAAAAATCTGAACTAAAACATTCATCAAATTGTTGTACATACTATACAATACACAACAACTTTTTAAATTAACTTTTTGGTTCCAACAACAAACAAAAGTTGTGCTTTATGAAAATACATAACATAAATTATATTGTAGACGCCTAGTGTTATTGCACAAATATAATTATTTTTGTATATAGTTATAGTTATTACGTTTGGTTTTTAGCTATATCGTATATATACAGTTGGTATAAAAAGTGTTTTATTGTTTTAAATTAAATTTCTTTTGAATGAATTGTTTAATTAAAATACTTGTTTTTTACCGTATATATAGTTTGTAGAGCGAAACATGTACATGAGGTAAATTGTTACAATAGTTTAGTGTTCACAATTCGTTATAAACTATGTTTACAATGTTGCAATCGTATATTTTTCAGTGTATATTATATTATCCCTGAATGACGATGATTAAACGAATTTATTTGTTGTTGTCAATATTCATGTTGTTGTTGTCATTTATTATAGGCAAAATACTATCATGATATATAGTTCTGTCGTGACAGTTTCAAAGTAATGATATGAAATGTATGACATTTAGAAATTAATTCTGAACAATTTGAATTCCTTGACTCTTACTATATGTACTATAAAAGGTCTTAATAAACTGTCCCACTGCAATGATAAGCCACGTTTAAGATTACGAAAAAAGAGTAAATGTGATAAATAAGTAAATACTATCGGTGTAAATCTCAGGACACGCGGCTCGTGTATTGATGTGTTCTAAAAAAATGTTTAACACTTAAGTTTACGGCACTTCAATTGATAATGTCCAGTTTTTTGGCCATTATTGGCTCATACCATGTCAACAATCTAACTCCATTGGTTTCGATTACACGGTCCTCTTCATATTGCTGTAAACAATTAAAAGATGCCAGATCACTCTTGGCACCGTGGAGCCATCGTCGCCGAAAGCGAGCTCTTGGCCAAAGCCGAAAAGCGAGTCTCCCTTTAAAGATTGCTGTAACATTTGGTTCGGATCAGTACGCAGAACGTGACCGAGTAAGCACTCTCGCTTTCTTCAATCTCATTTCCGGGTACTTAAGCGGGAGGTCTTTGTTGTTTTGGCGGATCCAATTTTTTTGTTTGTTGATATTTTTAACATTTGTTGTTTTTCACGGATGCGGATCGTCAGCCTAGCGATCCAACCAGATTTAGTCGCCTCCTCAGACAATTTCTGGATACTGTTGTGGTATTCTATGGCTCTTATGTTTCGTTCGAAACTTTTACGAAACATGGATGCCCCCACCCACATACGTCTTCATAGTTGCCCTAAAAATAGAGCCAAGAAGCGAGTGGAACTGCTGTATCTCGTATATATTGAAACGGGTTTTTCAGAAACACATCCAGGAGTCTGCATCTTAATGAGGAATTGTTTTCGCCAGCTCAGATTATTAGAGGAACACACATGAATGCTCAGATGCACCTCTAGAGATCTAGATTACCGTTTATAAAGAGTAAGTGGGATGGGAAATGTAAAGTTTAGCGTTTGTCTAAATATAAGCAAAAAAGGAGAGACGATTGAGGACCTACTATATTACGCATACTCTTGAAGTAAGGTATCATTCCCCGTTGTTGGATGGTGTGCTTTAGGCCGAACCAGTGTTTAAAAGAAAACCCCGAATGAATTATAACCATACTAGGTGTAGTTGTTAATAAGTTGCTTAAGAGATACAACGTTACAGAGAGAAGGGAAGACGGAGGAGTTTTGCTCTACTGTTTCCGTCTTTTTTGAGACTAAGGTAGAACTAATTAATTTTTATTTCGGACCTTTCTCTGCTGGTCATCGTCCAACTGTTTTCACTCGCATTTTGCAAATCTCTTCAGTCACTCAACCGGTGAAAATTTTATATAAACACTGCTCATTCTGAGTGTTTTAATTTTACATTTATTACACTTATTTGGAAATTTTTATATGATCGTTATAATCGTTATATACTCGTGCTAAAGTAAAACTTCATGTTTTTATGTGTGACCAAACAGAACATGGCATAAGAATGCAACGAACAACGTTGAATGTCTCAAGATATACCTTATCCCTTGATGACGGAATATGGAATGCTCACTTACGGGAATGACCGATGTCCGCTACAATATTTTACATATCACATCTGTAATTCATGTAAAATAATAGGATCTGCCACAGATTCTCTCAACTATTTGGACTCAGATTTATGTTGTTACAGTTGAATGCACGATGGTTAAATTTAATCGAGCAATTATATCGTTAATATCATACTAAAAAAGATGCACCAGTCGTTTGAGAAAAATATGAAAAGCTTCTGAAATATAAGGGTTGTGGAAACCAGCAAGAGGAAACAACCGTACAAAGATATTATGATCGGAATAGTTCGTCAAGCCACATTACAATAAATTTGGTTTTTATGGTGATTACCCAACATGATCGTTTCAGAGATCATCTTCACCACTTTGATTTATTCGTTTATGTAATAAGCAAGAATTGCTTAAAATAGGACGATCTAACACAATTTATTTCACAATACGTAAGGTCAAATGACGTTAGTCAGCTATCGTTTCTCCCTTCGTATAAGGTTTGTGGCATTAAGTGAGGATCCTTCTTTAGTTCCCGCCTTTTTTAATAAAAATAAATCTTGTTCTATTGAAATGGGGCTCAAACCTCATCCCGTTAAATGTTCTCTATATATTGAATAATAATCTATAGTGAACTGAGCAAATTATCAAGACCTTGGTAGTGAACTGAGAAAATTACCAAGACCCTGGTAGTCATCTTGTCTCCTTTGATCGTAAGTTTGTGGCATTGAGTGGGGGAATCTTTCTTTAGTTCCAGTCATTTTTAATGAATATATCTCGTACCCTACCCAATATGATCGTTTCAGAGATCATCTACACCACGTTGGTTTATACCACGATGTAAGCAAGATTTCCTAAAATATTCTATTCGATTGTTTCCCTGTTGGTCTACAGTTAATGGTATCTTTCTTTATTACCAGACATTTTTAATGAATAAATCTCGTTCTGTTGAAATGGTACTCTCGTTTCGATGAATGTTCAGAAATCATGTACACCATGCTTCGTACTGGTTTGTACACTGGTTACCAGGATGTAATAGACAAGGATTCCATTATATAGGGCGAGGTGACAAAGTTTATTCTACAATTGGTCAGGTCAAATGACGTTAGTCAGCTATCGTTTCTCCCTTCGTATAAGGTTTGTGGCATTAAGTGAGGATCCTTCTTTAGTTCCCGCCTTTTTTAATAAAAATAAATCTTGTTCTATTGAAATGGGGCTCAAACCTCATCCCGTTAAATGTTCTCTATATATTGAATAATAATCTATAGTGAACTGAGCAAATTATCAAGACCTTGGTAGTGAACTGAGAAAATTACCAAGACCCTGGTAGTCATCTTGTCTCCTTTGATCGTAAGTTTGTGGCATTGAGTGGGGGAATCTTTCTTTAGTTCCAGTCATTTTTAATGAATATATCTCGTACCCTACCCAATATGATCGTTTCAGAGATCATCTACACCACGTTGGTTTATACCACGATGTAAGCAAGATTTCCTAAAATATTCTATTCGATTGTTTCCCTGTTGGTCTACAGTTAATGGTATCTTTCTTTATTACCAGACATTTTTAATGAATAAATCTCGTTCTGTTGAAATGGTACTCTCGTTTCGATGAATGTTCAGAAATCATGTACACCATGCTTCGTACTGGTTTGTACACTGGTTACCAGGATGTAATAGACAAGGATTCCATTATATAGGGCGAGGTGACAAAGTTTATTCTACAATTGGTCAGGTCAAATGACGTTAGTCAGCTCTCGTTTTCCATTGATCTTAAGTTTGTGGTATTGATTGGGGATCTAGTTCCAGTCATTTTAATGAATACATCTCATTCTGTTGAAATGGAGCTCAAACTCTCGTTCTGTTGAAAAAGGAGAGTACAAATATTTTCTCTATAGTGAATACCAAAATCCTTAATTGTATCCACTATAACTACTCACCCTTAAATTTTAATATGTAAAACTATTTAACCTTGCAAAAACCAATATTTATATGAACAAACTATTTCGAACATTTAATCAAATTACTCAAACAAATCCAAACTATATATGTACCTGAACAGCATAATTAGAGAGTAGACAAATTCTGTGAGTTTGTTAAAAGATTAAATTGCACATGGACTATAATTTTCAAATTAATTATCTTTGTGCTGCTGTGTAATTTTAACATTTTCTTAAATTTCATATAAATTGTATTTTAATTACAGCAGAGAAAAATCTCCTCCCGACAATTGGTCGACAATGTGATGTCCGACATGCAACGTATTAATTTTCCACTTTTGTTTCACAGTATTTTTTTCGTGCGAGAGGGAGGAGAGAAAAACCAACAAAAACTGTATGAATCAACTCATTTGGATGGAAAATAGGAAAATATACTTTCTGTATGTCAAAAAACTTTTCTGCAAAGACTTTATCTTTTTGATATTAACTAACTTTTTTTTTTTAATCAAACCCATGTCCAACATTGTTATGTTGTGTTTACATACAAAAAAAGAAACAAATCTGAAATTTGTTGTTATCAAGATTTAGAAATGATATAAAAAAAATAAATTCAAACGACTAATTGTCGACAAAATGGAAAATTACATTTTCATTCAACTCATTTTCAGATGGTTTTGGGAAATAAATTTTCTTTTTGTGTATATATATTTAGTAAACGGAATTATGCCAGAAAAGAAATAAAACAAAAAAAAATCAGAAAATTATATATAGCAGATACTCGAGAGGAAAAACAACTCGAAAAGCAAAACTATTCCAATCAGATAAGAAACTGTTTAAGATATATTTGTATCATATGTATGTTCTGGTCCACATATGAGAGCAAAAAAATTATGAGTTATATGTGCATTGTCTATACATGCTGGTGTACATATTCCGGCGGATATAAATTATTTTGCGTTATAAATTTCAAGATAATTGTCTTCTTTATTGGCTTTCGACGAATATAAAACTTGAACGATTCGTTATTTTTTGTTGTTAAACGATATTTTAAAAACTATATAAAGCGAACAGATTCTCGTTGATTAGAGACATATACACAATTCCAAATAAAACGTTTCATATAGCACAGTGACGTCGAACTGGAAATTTTTTTGTTACGGTAAGGAGTTGTGTCTATTTTCAGGTCTTGTATTATAACTCTTTAAGCCTTTTGGGTGGACTACACGTTTCGTAAATATTTCGAACTAAACATAAGACCCATAATTCTTCTACCACGACAGTATCCAGAGCTTATCGTAGGAGGCGACTAAAAAAATCTAAAACAAACCATACAAATGTGAAAAATGTCAACAAACAAAAAAATATTCGGAAACCGCCAAACTATAATGACCCTCGCTTACGTACTCGGATACGAAATTGTGGATCGGCACGTAAACCGTGCTGTAACTTCGAAAACCTGGCGCGTTTGACCTCCTCGTCACATGTCTGAGAAAGTATCGGCTGGAGCTCGATGGCCTACAAGTGGAGACATTGTGCTCCAAGGCAAAACATTGCTACATAGTGGAGATGGCCTCAGAAATCTTGGAGTTGGATTTTTCATTGGGCCACCGGTAAAAAAACCTCTACTGGACTTCCAAGAAGTCAATAATTGAATGTATAAGCTTCGGTTGCACATGAGACTCAATTGTTTGTGCACATTCGCCCACTGATGTAAGCAAGCCTCAAGATAAAGACTCATTTTGCAATGTTAGATTGGTGTTTGGAGACTTTAATCCCAGATCCGGCAAAATCAGACTGACTAATGTAATAATATATAGGTGCGTACTTTTGAAACGAAACTGCGACCGAAAATAGGGAATAAATTATGTACTTTGCGTTCACTCATTTCTCAAAATGGTAAGTACATTCTTTCCTCATACAAACATATTAATTTCAAAAGAGCGGGTTCGTGAGATCGTATCGGTCGACAATAAAATTCGTAGGTAGTGATCATTATCGGGTCACTGCAAAGCTACGATCGAAATTTTCATACAAGTCAAGGACAGGGGAATTTACCACGCGATTATTCTGTGAAGGTCTGATAAATGAATAAAAGCAAAGAAAATCTCAAGATGTTATCAGTAATAGCATTTTGCGATCTAGTTACGAATCTGAAGAAGTGAGCAATATCTGGGAAAACCTTAGTTGTCGATGCTGCCCAGCACATTCTCGGTATTGTGAAAACTACGCCCAAAAACGACTGGTTTCATGAGAAGTGTCATGCTTTTGAGAAACGAAACATAACCAATAACGAAGCGCAGATTCAGTTTACATTTGCAAAATAAAATAAAGCAGTTCTTGCTAGGAGGACAGCTAAACGCATTTGTAGACACACAGTAAAAAATAAATTGAATTTTCAATAGAAATTTTGGTAACTTTGAAGCGTAAATTTAAAAATTGTCTATAATAAAGCAAGATAATAGTATTTTTACACACATTCTTATGTAAAATATATTATTCTTGTATTATTCAACAGGACTTTAAAATTGGAAGATATTTATAGTACAATTACATACCTATTCTATCATTATTCCAATTTTATTTAAATTTGAGAGAAATTAATGTAAACAAAAATTATTTCATGTAAAATTTTGTGAATTCCGTAGATTTACAAACCAAAACCACAATAAATTGATTTTATTCGTCGCGATATACTTTGCTAATCTATTACAACGTTATTATATATAAAGTATTATTATCAAAGCTGTTGTCTGATATTTCAAGGGCCTAGAATAATAATCATGGTCGGAGAGAAATGCTTGAATCGCCGTTTTGTAGGTTTGGCTGGGCATTGTGGAAGCTCTATGCCTACCATATTCATATTCACATTAGTATTTTCATGCAAAGTCTTTTTGTAGGTTTTGAATTATTAAAATTACGTAATAGTTAAGGTAAAATTGAACGTTTTGTTATGTACAAATATTACAAGTTTATAATATTACAGGGGTTTAATGGTAAATTACATTCTTTTAACCATAAATCTTTTAACCACAAACTTCCTGCGAAATTATAAGTTTTGTTATTTAAATATTACATGATTTTGCTAGCAAATTTAAGACTTATAGTATTTAATTTTAATAATTATTTTTTTTTTGTATGGGACGTGATAAAGCTTGGCAATTTTGGCCACAAATAAATTCACGTAATATTCAACCGAAATTTTTTACTGTGCAGAAGAAGCGCGAATGGTGAAAGGCTAAGGTTTTAAGAGAACAACAATCAGCAGTGAGCACAATTCGCGTGATTTTTTTATAGGTATTCGGGACCAGGATGGAAACCTCCGTGTTATTGTTGCAAAATATTAATGAAATCTATCTGTGTTAATGTTAATGTGATACTCGATACGTGGCGTGAACATTTCTCTGCCCTACTTGTTCCACATGTATCACAAGCTGTATTTGAATACCCTCAATGATGTTCATTGAGGATCCATGCTACGAGGAATTCACCATGGTCATGCAGAGATTAAAGAAAAGCCGTTCTCCAGGAGTTGATTGCATTAATTCAGAGGTCTTGATATTCGGAAGACTAACTTTGTGGAACTGTCTTTTCCACCTTGTTCGATTGGTATGACAAAATGAAATTATTAAGACGGAAAAGTGGAGTTATGCCCAATATTCAAGAATGGTGATTGCTTGAAATGCGAGACTTATCGCGGTATAACTCTCCTATGCATAGAATACAAGTTACGATCATACATTATCTTGGGAAGAATTACTCCCCTGGTGGAGATGTAGGTTCAAATAAATAAGCTTGTCAAGGCATCATCACATAATTGGTAGCAAACATTTTATTCCAAGTATGGTGAATCGGAAGTACCCGCCATTTTTCAGTCAAAATTCTGAAATAGTTTATTTGAGCTTTTAAGCTCATTCGTAATAAGAATATGCTGTTCAAAGATATAGGAAAATAAATATTTGTTTTATATAAAAAAAACCATGAGCAGACGATTACATGCCTTCAAAAAGCTTGGAGGCATGTGATCGTGTGCTCAAGTCAGAAGAACGATTTGAAATAGGTTCGACGCCCTTTAACAGTCTATGGCCATTCACTAATTTTTATAGGTCCGCCTCAACATATAACACTTTTTTAGCCCTATTACTTTTTTCTGTATTTTCGATGAAGTTGCTTGAGTTTTACAACATGGAGATTATAAACAGTAGTACAAGTAGTTTGGGTTCACTTGTACATTTCGACATGACTGAATATTTTCCTGTCGTAAACATTATTAATGTCACAGACGGAAAAGCCAACTTCAGTCAGAGCGAAATAGTAATTTCTGATGACGTATGGCATTATGGCAGATATAATTCGTTTTATAGAGCTCAGATTATTGAACTGGGTCAAGTAATTCGCTAGTAATGGACTTGTATTCAATAACGGTTATAATAATTTAGTTTCTCAATTGGGATGGATTTAATTTAACAACCAAATAATATCATGATGAAAGTTATAGTCAGCTTTATCAAACAATATGCCGCTAGACCAAATACTCAGTCATAAATAAATTCCTCAGATATAAATAAATCTTAACAACTACCACAAACACTATAGTTCCAAAGTTTTATTTCTCAAAAACATGGTCGCAAAAAAGTTATACTTTAAATAAAAGTGTCAACGTTATCTTTCTTGTAAAAACATGGATTAAAAATTCATTTTAGACAGCCCAGGTGGCGCAGTGGTTAAAGCTGCGGCAGTTGGAGTGGGAGGTACCGGGTTCGAATCCTGATAGGGGCAGGATCCAAAAGGGATTTTTCACCATACGATTACGATCGGTGGTGTAAATGAACATCTATGGCCCCCTGTTGAAGTGCAGAATTCATGGGCCAACCCATCTCCCATGTCAGTACTATAAGCTGTCAGGGAGCTATGCAATGTGCAGATGGTTCTACGTTAATCGGTCCTATAGCCGTACGTCCTCAATTTGGCTATAATGGCGTAAGGTAAGGACGTAAATACGTGAACCGCGAAAGAGTTGGAAGTTCCTAGAGCCTCGAAACAGATTGTAGAGATAAGAACAAAAAAAATCATTTTAATCAAAACCAATACCAAAGAGGCTATAAACCGCCAAATGTGTGCTTGTAATTAATGTAATAATTCGACAGCATTTGGATCTCCAGAATCGAATCAACCACTTATTGACTCTACCATTGAGATAAAATTGCGTGTCATTATGATCTTTGTGATAGTTTTAAATGTTTTAAACTGTTTTTACTCATACTCCGCTTTATTTGAGATCCTATACGATCTATGATTCCTAGATCCTATATTCCAGAAGCAATAACAAAATAGACTAAGATGCTGCTAGTTAGTGAAACGGAAAATGGTACTATTTAGTGAAACAAACCGAAATGAAACGGAACCAGATGAAACCAGAGACGGAGAACATGTATCTTTTTTGTCATTATAACTGTAATATAAACCTGTAAACCGCTGTAACCACGACTCAACTGCAGGTGATACAGCCCAATGAACCCACAATCGATTTTTATGTCATCGGGAACAGGTTAAATTTTTATCAATGAAGAATGAATCGAACTCGAGCCCGCGGTCTCTATAAATGAGAAACTCTTTCAACCAGTAAGCTATAACTAGCCTCATTATGACTAAAAGCAATATGAATTATGTTTAATTTTTGAATATTTAATTTTTTTAAATATAGAAGACGATAAATCACTTTTACTTATAATTTTTTTCATGATTTCATAGAATTAAGCTACAGCGGCATGAAATGCAAGAAGTTCGATACATATGTAACTAATATGTTAAGTCGTATTTAAAACAACTGTCAAAATCCTAAAAGTCTAAATATATAAGCTTGTAAAAGCATCATAGACAATATTTCGCTTCCTCATTTCACAACAAGCACTGTTGGGATTTTACATGTAAAAAACGTTTTTTTACATTTTTTTATGTAAATAATGTAAAAATACTACAGCGTAAATTACATAAAACGTAAATTACATGTAAAAAACGAAGGCAAAGCCATGCACAGTGACATCTGTTTTAAAAAATCAGGAATTTACCAACGTTCGCATTGCTCATTGTCAATCTTTTGTCACCTTCACCCGAGTCAGTTAAGATGATTTTTAACGAAGTGAACCTGTAGGTAATGTTAATCGAAAACAAAATTTATTGTGACATTTCGACATCCAGTATAGTTGAAAAAATTGTACACAGTTAGTAATTAACAGTTAAAAATTATATTTAAAAATGGTAAGAAGACAGATGGTGCTTAGGCACAATTAGATTTGATAAGAAATGACGCGTCAGTTTTTTACATAAAATCATATTTTACATTTTTTACATTTTAAATGTAAAATATAACATTATGTAAATTACACGATTTTAACATGTTAAAACCGTGTAAATTACCTCGTATAATTTACACGCCCAACAGTAGAAAAAAATATTAGACACACAATCACATGACTACTAATAGATTATTGTTTCGTTAGAACTGACGAGCACGAAGCTCTTTTAAAGTCTGAAATCATTCATCTATCAAACATATCTCGGTCATTCGGTTGACTTTTCTAACCCTCTTTTCGTTATTTTCGGTTAAGCTACTTCACCTGCAGATTATGATACAATAAATAGTTAACGTTAAGTTACATATGTGGGATCGGTATATAATTCTGTTTTACAAAATTCAGTTTTTACAAAATTCGGTTTCGAAAAAATTCTGTTTTATAAAATCAACCACAGAAACAGCATTATACTCGCCCACATATCTTCATACACATACAAATACTCACACACATATAAATAGATACAAACCCAGGCATATACACACAAAACCCACATATAAGGATAAACTTATTGCAATCCTTTTAAGAAAAACAAGTTTCCCCATCATCCGACATTTTTTTTTTAAATTTGTTTGCTATTTTGTATGATCGATATTTTCTTTCTGATGTGATTCCCCGATTTTATTTTTTCCACCTGCATTTTTGACATTATCATTTCTTTTGACAAATCTATCAATTTATAAAGCCCCGCATGGCGTTTCCCGACTACCAATTTCAAACGTCGGTGCCACACTTTGCGTTCTTGGGAAATACTCCGTTCCGGGTTTGTTTTGGGTCATTGTCCAAAATACTGGAGAATATAAAGACTGATTTCTTGTCAATAAATAATTTTTTCGAACCAATTTCCAAAAGTTTTTAGATTCCTTGTGCTCAAAGTTTTCTTTTGGTTCCAGGTAATATGAATTTACTTCATCTTCCGGCTATAGGCTCTTTATGATCCTAATTTCCAAGGAGAATGATAAGGAATTCCCATAAACTTTCTTCATACCTACCTTTTGGATTTTACGCCATAAAATTTTGCCAAAGTGGTACAAGAATCTCTCAACATTTGTCTTGGGAAAAATAAATTTAGTTGATGAGATAATGACTTTTTCAAAATCACACACGATTCTTTGTGGATTTGGTTCAATTACAAATTGAAAGAAAAAAAAATGGAATAATTTCACCTTCAATGTTGCCGTGGATGGAAAATAATTGCCGCATTATGGACGCTACCACTTCAAATGTACCATCCAGCATGTTGACTCTGCTAAGAGTTGTAGAGATGATTTGGTACCCATTATGATAAACTTTTCACTGTCGACCTCAGACTCACTCAAGACAAACAATTCCCCTTCTATAATTGTCGTAATGCTTCGGAGATGTCAATAAGAGCCAGATTTTCTGGCTCAGTAATTATATATTTTCTCACCCAATATATCTTCATTTTTTGAGCTTCTTTTGTTGATAAATAAACTCTAACATCCGCAGGACATTGAACAACTGAATTCCTTATAATTTGGAATGGTTCATTTCCTGATATTGTGGCTTATTTTAATATTGTTGTTTGCAATGCAAATTTCCAGATCACTGGCCACTGGTGGATGTCTATGCTTTTCACATTGTTCTTTTACAACTTTGTTTATGCCATTTTCTATTACAGTGGTAACTCTGCCCTTACAGTGCAAGTAAATTCTTTTAGCACAAGCCCAATTATATAAATCTTATTATAAAGAACATTTACCAAAATCTGCTTTTAAATGTGGATAAAATCTAAATTTGCAGTGGGAAGTATATTGAATATATACATTTACCAAAAGGGATAGGTTAATGTGAACATTCCCCGGAAAATATGCACATTCGTCGCATTTCTGACTTTAACTGTAACATATTCATTTCATATAATTCTGCTAAAAATTAATTTTGCAATTAACTTTTTTACAATAAAAAAATTTATTTCAAAATTAATTTTTAGCAGAATTATGGGAGCGATACATTTTCCCAAAATCCTTTTTCCCAAAAACTATAAATAAACTTTCCCAAAAAATACTTCCCCAAATGATTTTTCCTCAAAACATATTTTCCCAAAAATACTTTTGCTCAAACTTACTATCCCAAAGGTCAGATACCCAAAAATACAATGCATTTATACACTAAAGTGTTAGTTTTGGAACATATGATAAGTACAAAAAATAAAAAACCTAATATAACAAACATAAATTAACAAATTTATTGCGCTGTACAATACATAAAACCAAAATAAAAATTAATTAAAATATTGACAAATTATATGCGATTGAACGTAAGTAATCAATCTTCGAATAATTTTGTTTTTTGAAATTATCGTTCTTATTTTTTTTCTCGTTGAATCAAACTGTTCTTCGTTGGCCAAATATGACCAGCTTCATGCTTGTCCACCTGATATGCAGCGTAGATGTACTCTTTACGCAAATGTTGAATCAAACAATACGTTCCGACATGTGGTTTTCCGATTATTATTTGAAGCCGTGGATGCCAAGCTTCGACGTTGTTTGTAGTTCGAGGTAGGCTTTCGTAATTTTGATCATAAATGGACCAAAAGTGAGGTGCATAGTGTGGAGGTTTGTTGGTTTGCTTGTTATTCAATATATAATTATTCCCAAACCATACAACTATTTTTTTCGAGCTAGGGTTGACGTGCTTCAATAATTCCTTATAAAAATTGGGTATTTCATCAGAATGGAGGAAAGCCAGTGCCCGGATCATTCGAATATCGAGAGCGACAGTTTCGTTTGTACCGCAAATAGTGGTCAGTCCTTCTTTTTGAACGCGTCTCCATATAATTTGACCCAGATGGAAATAGTAACCATGAAATTTTGTGCCCGGAAACACAGCTCTGAGAGCAGAGGTTGATGCTTTCTCAAAATCAGCCAATACAAAATTTGGCTTCAAATCAATGAAATGATTGCAGGCTACTTTCATAATTTCATATATCATTTCATCATAACATTTTCGCGACTTTGACGTCATCAAACAAAAAAGTGCCGGTACGGTAACGCCGTCAATCTTTGCAAAAATTGTAAAAAGTTGATGAAATATGCATGGAACAACGTCAAACGTACCATCCATCAGCCAACAGTCTGCTTTTTCTAGCATTCTTAAGGATTTTACAGTACCTATAAGTATATTACACTCATTGTCAAACCGCTTTTCAGACAAAATAAAATATTCGTCATCTACCATTCTCATATGATCTGGTATATTGATTTCACGAACTGTAGTTGTCTCTTTAACCATTTCTTGTCGAACTCGCTTTATTTTTGCTTTCTGGGCTTCTTTATGAGGCAAATACATCCTTAATATAGGTTGACATTTGACTACACTGTCCCTTATAATCGCGGATGGGTGTTCATTGGTCTATAGTACCAGCAACCTCTTTTAAATTATTATTTGCGCGACGTATGGACAAGTCGCTCGCGGTCGGACCATGCACATGTGTCGAAGGGTGCTTAATGATTACATGTTTTCCATTACCAATATTTGTAGTTATCCGTGCCTAACATTGATAGGAGCGACGATCCACACAACCCCAAAAGTACCGATTTTTTTCCACGGACTTAACATCCATGTAACGGGTGATATTTTAAGAGCCTGAGAACTTTTTTTTAAAAAAAACGCATAAAATTTGCAAAATCTCATCGGTTCTTTATTTGAAACGTTAGATTGGTCCATGACATTTACTTTTTGAAGATAATTTCATTTAAATGTTGACCGCGGCTGCGTCTTAGGTGGTCCATTCGGAAAGTCCAATTTTGGGCAACTTTTTCGAGCATTTCGGCCGGAATAGCCCGAATTTCTTCGGAAATGTTGTCTTCCAAAACTGGAATAGTTGCTGGCTTATTTCTGTAGACTTTAGACTTGACGTAGCCCCACAAAAAATAGTCTAAAGGCGTCAAATCGCATGATCTTGGTGGCCAACTTACCGGGCCATTTCTTGAGATGAATTGTTCTCCGAAGTTTTCCCTCAAAATGGCCATAGAATCGCGAGCTGTGTGGCATGTAGCGCCATCTTGTTGAAACCACATGTCAACTAAGTTCAGTTCTTCCATTTTTGGCAACAAAAAGTTTGTTAGCATCGAACGATAGCGATCGCCATTCACCGTAACGTTGCGTCCAACAGCATCTTTGAAAAAATACGGTCCAATGATTCCACACGCGTACAAACCAAACCAAACAGTGAATTTTTTGGGATGCATGGGCAGTTCTTGAACGGCTTCTGGTTGCTCTTCACTCCAAATGCGGCAATTTTGCTTATTTACGTAGCCATTCAACCAGAAATGAGCCTCATCGCTGAACAAAATTTGTCGATAAAAAAGCGGATTTTCTGCCAACTTTTCTAGGGCCCATTCACTGAAAATTCATTCACGAGAAGTATTTCCTAAACATTCTTAAACCTTAATTTTTTTTTAAGGACAGTTTAGGAAGAACTTCATTCTTTTGCTTAAATACATGAAGTATTTCCTAAACCAAAATTATGTTTAATTGTGTGCGTAAAAAATCGTATTATTACAATTTATACGAATAAACCGATAAATCATTCTAGAGTTTGACCTGGTGGTAAAAATTAAAATATCTTCCAAATTTTTAAAGAAAATTAAAAGTCATCAAAACATAATGGATCTAGTTGTTTAGTATACGAGATTCGTAATACGGGTAAATTTCATATGTACTACGATTTTCCTTTAGGTTTTCCGGTATTTAGAAAAACCAGGGCCAAATACTAAGACCACTTTTGAGTTGTTTGGAGTCCAAACTAATAGGAAATCACTGTCATTTGAAAAGTTATAGGGGATCTAGTTGTTTAGTATACGAAATTCGTAATACGGGTAAATTTCATATGTACTACGATTTTCCTTTAGGTTTTCCGGTATTTGAAAAAACCAGGGCCAAATACTAAGACCACTTTTGAGTTGTTTGGAGTCCAAACTAATAGGAAATCACCATCATTTGAAAAGTTATAGGGGATCTAGTGGTTTAGTTTGGACTGAAATTTCCTATTAGTTTGGACTCCAAACAACTCAAAAGTGGTCTTAGTATTTGGCCCTGGTTTTTCTAAATACTGGAAAACCTAAAGGAAAATCGTAGTACATATGAAATTTACCCGTATTACGAATTTCGTATACTAAACCACTAGATCCCCTATAACTTTTCAAATGACAGTGATTTCCTATTAGTTTGGACTCCAAACAACTCAAAAGTGGTCTTAGTATTTGGCCCTGGTTTTTCTAAATACCGGAAAACCTAAAGGAAAATCGTAGTACATATGAAATTTACCCGTATTACGAATTTCGTATACTAAACCACTAGATCCCCTATAACTTTTCAAATGACAGTGATTTCCTATTAGTTTGGACTCCAAACAACTCAAAAGTGGTCTTAGTATTTGGCCCTGGTTTTTCTAAATACCGGAAAACCTAAAGGAAAATCGTAGTACATATGAAATTTACCCGTATTACGAATTTCGTATACTAAACCACTAGATCCCCTATAACTTTTCAAATGACAGTGATTTCCTATTAGTTTGGACTCCAAACAACTCAAAAGTGGTCTTAGTATTTGGCCCTGGTTTTTCTAAATACCGGAAAACCTAAAGGAAAATCGTAGTACATATGAAATTTACCCGTATTACGAATTTCGTATACTAAACCACTAGATCCCCTATAACTTTTCAAATGACAGTGATTTCCTATTAGTTTGGACTCCAAACAACTCAAAAGTGGTCTTAGTATTTGGCCCTGGTTTTTCTAAATACCGGAAAACCTAAAGGAAAATCGTAGTACATATGAAATTTACCCGTATTACGAATTTCGTATACTAAACCACTAGATCCCCTATAACTTTTCAAATGACAGTGATTTCCTATTAGTTTGGACTCCAAACAACTCAAAAGTGGTCTTAGTATTTGGCCCTGGTTTTTCCAAATACCGGAAAACCTAAAGGAAAATCGTAGTACATATGAAATTTACCCGTATTACGAATTTCGTATACTAAACCACTAGATCCCCTATAACTTTTCAAATGACAGTGATTTCCTATTAGTTTGGACTCCAAACAACTCAAAAGTGGTCTTAGTATTTGGCCCTGGTTTTTCTAAATACCGGAAAACCTAAAGGAAAATCGTAGTACATATGAAATTTACCCGTATTACGAATTTCGTATACTAAACCACTAGATCCCCTATAACTTTTCAAATGACAGTGATTTCCTATTAGTTTGGACTCCAAACAACTCAAAAGTGGTCTTAGTATTTGGCCCTGGTTTTTCTAAATACCGGAAAACCTAAAGGAAAATCGTAGTACATATGAAATTTACCCGTATTACGAATTTCGTATACTAAACCACTAGATCCCCTATAACTTTTCAAATGACAGTGATTTCCTATTAGTTTGGACTCCAAACAACTCAAAAGTGGTCTTAGTATTTGGCCCTGGTTTTTCTAAATACCGGAAAACCTAAAGGAAAATCGTAGTACATATGAAATTTACCCGTATTACGAATTTCGTATACTAAACCACTAGATCCCCTATAACTTTTCAAATGACAGTGATTTCCTATTAGTTTGGACTCCAAACAACTCAAAAGTGGTCTTAGTATTTGGCCCTGGTTTTTCCAAATACCGGAAAACCTAAAGGAAAATCGTAGTACATATGAAATTTACCCGTATTACGAATTTCGTATACTAAACCATTAATATATTTGTTTTTCTTATTTAATCAGTATTATCATACAATTCATTTATATTTTTGACAAAAAATTATTAAATTTGTTGCTATCATTAGTTTACTTGATAATTGAGCTACGGAATTATGCCGGTGTAGTTAATCATTGATTATTAATTGCTGAAAAATAATTCATGATTTATAGTTTTCTTTATTTTACGCGTTATAACGAATTTTACACACACATTGAAAAAAATTGTTTGTTGTTGTTGGTTTAAGAATGTTTAGGAAATACTTCACTCTCATGAAAATTCGACGTTGTGGCAGATCGTTCGGCTTCAGTTCTTGCAGGAGCTGTATTTTATACGGTTTTACACCAAGATCTTTGCGTAAAATCTTCCATGTCGTCGAATAACACAAACCCAATTGCTGCGAACGGCGACGAATCGACATTTCACGGTCTTCAGCAACACTCTCAGAAACAGATGCAATATTCTCTTCTGTACGCACTGTACGCATTCGTGTGGTTGGTTTAATGTCCAATAAAGTAAACTGAGTGCGAAACTTGGTCACAATCGCATTAATTGTTTGCTCACTTGGTCGATTATGTAGACCATAAATCGGACGTAAATCGCGAAACACTTTTCGAACCGAACACTGATTTTTGTAATATAATTCAATTATTTGTAAGCGTTGCTCGTTAGTAAGTCTATTCATTATGAAATGTCAAAGCATACTGAGCATCTTTCTCTTTGACACCTTGTCTGAAATCCCGCGTGATCTGTCAAATACTAATGCATGAAAATCCTAACCACAAAAAAATCACCCGTTAGTAACTATAACCAATATGGCACAACAAATCTTTGCCTTTACTAGACTTTACTATATTTAAAGGCATTTGGTTTTTTAGAAATTGATGTTTGGTTTATTATGACACATTCACAAATAAAAGATGGAATGAATAAAATCGAAATAAAAATCAACGCATTCTCTTATCGGTTTGCATTTTATCACATCATATATTAACGAATCTATTGAAACATTGTATCATTGGTTATCTTGCAATGGGTTTCTTTTATTCTTTAACCATAATACACATAAATAGCTTTTTGTTTGAAATTTATATTAAATATAACTAAAAGATCCCCAAAAATCCCAAAATGGTGGATTGGATAATTCGCGCGCGCGAATTATTCAATCCACCATTTTGGGATTTTTGGGGATCTTTTGGGCAAAGGACTATTGAGGATATAATTTTTGGGCAAACGATATTTGACGAAACGATGTTTGAGAAAACAGTATTTGGAGAAATATAATAGTTTTTGTGAAAACAATTTTGGGAAAATATGTTTGAGCAAACGATTTTTGGGGAAACATACCCAACCCCAGATTTATACGAAACAGAATTTTGTGAACCAGAATTATGTGAAACGGAATTTCGAAAAAACAGAATTTTGAAAAGCAGAATTATAAAAAGAATTTCGTACCATATTTTGATATACGAGTCATTATCACAGACGACGACGCCAACTTAACCACCACCAAACAGTAATTGAATTCAAACTATCAACAATATGGACTTATGACAGTTTGTGTCTGTTATCGAAAATTGAGGTTTTTATGAAAACCATGGATATAATTGTTTCTTATGAGTCTTATGAATGTTAAGATTTCAACAGTGACGTTTCTGACAAATTTATGACCCATCAAACTTTTCAGCAAACGTTTCCCAGAATGTCTTTTATTCTGTTTCTGTCGTTGTATGAATATAACAAAATGGCGGCTCGGCGAAAACTAGATCGCTTAACTAGTTAGCCAAAACGAGGAAAACTAGATCGTTTAAAATAAAACTCAAGGGGGGGGGGGTTAAATTCAAGACCTCAAAGATCCGGAAGTTTCGGCTTTCATTCAAGTACACATAAAACTATTTATAACTAGTTCATGACGATCGAAGGCTAGAGGTGTAGCTTTTATTAGAGAGACAATTCAGATCACAAATAAGTCCATGTTCAACTGTTACAAAGGTAAAAATCGATATGTAAATTATATAGATGCATATGCGACATTGAAATCATGTATAGCTATAGAGTGTTATCTCATTAACTAACCACAACGTAGCGAAATTAAAGATGTGCGCTGCATCAAATAATATGTTCAGTATGTTACCAAAAAACATGCATTAACATTAAAATTCAATTTCATTGAGCCAACCAAAACCAAATTGGAAATGAAGCGTGATTTCATTAAAAACTATTTTCATAAACAGCAACAATTGCAAATATATTAAATAATTATTAATATTATTATTGTTACTTGGTCAAACAATAATGGACCTTTGTCGATATAATTATAGTGAAGGTATATGTGTATATAATTACGATGTACATAGCGTATTGGTCATATTTATATTACATTAACAAGATTTTTTATTGTTGTATATCGTACAACATAAATACAATATTTATATGCACATATACAGAATATTAAAATATGTATGATTACATAAAATATGTTACACATAAAATTGAATTTTTATAAATTTTATATTATTGTTTGTATGATGTATTGTTTAATTTATTTTATTTTTTTGGCCAAAAAGAAAATTGTATTTGAATTATATATTTAATTTTTCACATTGGTGATACATGTGTAAAATATATATGAAATATTAATTTGGGTGGACCGAGGGTGATATATTATGTTAAAGTGAAATTTAATTAGCTCAATCTGCGTTTATTAAAGACAAATAAATGGATAGAAATGAAGTTTTCAGGAGAAATATCGTTTATCATAGATTCACAAGATTCGTTCTAAATCTGCTGGTGGAAGTGCTCTGAAGAAAGCAAAGGCAGTGAAATCTTCTGGCAAGTTTATGGCCACTATATTTTGGGATGCACACGGAATATTGCTCATCGATTATCTTGAAAAAGGATCCACAATCACAGAAAAGTAGTATATTACATATGCCCTGTGAGTGGGAGCCATCCATGTTTCGTAAATATCTCAAACGAAACATGAGATCCATAGAATACCACCACAGTATCCAGAGCTTGTCGTAGGAGGCGACTAAATCTGGTTGGATCGCTGGGCTGAAGACATCCGTACAAAAGTGAAAATGTTAAAAATGTCAACAAAAATAAAAAAAATCGAATACCGCCAAAACAACAAAAAAAGTAGTCCCTGCTTACGTACCCGGACACGAGATTAAGGATGGGCACGTGGAACGTGCAGTCATTAAGAAAACCCGGCGCGTTGTACGCCAATATCACATATATAAAAGAGTCTAGGCTGCAACTCGTAACTCTCCAAGAAACTCGAAGGCCTAAAAGGGGAGACATGTGTCCCAAGGTTATACGTTGCTACACAGTGGAGATGACCTCGGAAATCTTGGGTTGGATTTCTCATTGGGCCACAGGTAAATAAGGCTGTATTGGACTTTCAAGCAGTCGATAATCGAATGTGTAAGCTTCGCTTGCACATGATATTAGCCAACCTGTCAATTGTCTGTGTACATGCGCCCACTGATGTAAGCCAACCCCAAGATAAAGACTCATTTTACAATAATCTGGATAATCTGATGGGTTCTATACCGGAGCACAATGTCAAATTGGTGATTGGTGACTTTAATGCTAGAGCTGGCAGAAATCAGACCGACTTATGCGATAATATAGGTCCGTACTCCCGACACGAAACTGCGACCGAAAATGGGGAAAGAATCTCCAAGTGGCAAGTACATTCTTTCCCCACAAAAACATCCATTTGGAAACCTGGACACATCCACGTAAAACATCCCGAAGCCAAATTGACCATGTGGTGATTTCAAAAGACCGGGCTCGGGTTGTCCACGACGTGAGATCGTTTCGGTCGTCAACCAAATTCGTAGGCAGTGACCATTTTATGGTTGCTGCAAAGCTACGATGGAGATTTTCGTACAAGTCAGGGAGGACAGGAGAATATACAGCGCGATTCTCCTGTGAAGGTCTGATAAATGAAGAAACGCAACGTAAATATCAAGATCTTGTCAGCAATAGAATTTTGCGATCCAATTACCAATCTGATGATGTGAACAGTGTCTGGGAAGTATTGAAAACCTCGGTTGTCGATGCTGCCTCTCGGTATAGCACACTCTCGGTATAGTGAAAACTAAGTCCAAAAATGATTGGTTTGATGAGGAGTGTCGTCTGTTGAGCAACGAAAAATAGCCTATAACGAAGCGCAGACTCGGTTTACAATTGCAAGGAAAAACAAAGCAGTTTGCTAGGAGGACAGCTAAACGCACTTGGAGACTGAAGAAGTGAGAATGGTGGAAGGCTAAGGTCTTAAGAGTACAACAACTCAGCAATGAGCACAATTCGCGTGGTTTCTTTAAAGGAATCACCGAATTATAGCACCATACCTTAAGATCTCGGTCAACTGCCATTCGGGACCAGAATGGAGACCTCTGTGTTAACGTCGATGCGGTACTCGATACATAGCGTGAACATTTTTCTGATTTACTTAATGTTCCACATGTATCACATGCTGTGTTTGAATACCCTCAAATACAGACCGCAGAGATGTTCTTTGAGGATCCATCCTATGAAAAATTCACAATGGCCATGCAGAAATTAAAGAAAAATTGTTCACCAGGAGTTGATTGCGTTAATTCAGAGCTCTTGATATTCGGAGGGCTAACTTTGTGGAACTGTCTTTTCGACCTTATTCGATTCTTATGGCGAAATGAAGTTATGCCCGAAGAATGGAAAGTGGCCGTGTTATGCCCAATTTTCAAGAAGGGTGATCGCTTGATATATGCGAGAATTATCGCGGTATAGCTCTCCTTTGCACAGCATATAAGTTACTGTCATACATTATCTTGGGAAGAATTACTCCTCTAGCGGAGAGGATATCAAGGTCCACCTTGCCGCTGGCAATCGGGCTTTGTATCCTCTACGTCTACTGCTGAAATCAAAATATCTTGCAAATCTTGCAGAGTGTTGATCAGGCCCGTTGTCATATATGGATGTGAGAGTTGGACCTTGACGGATGAGTACAAAATATGGCTTCTAACATTCGAGAGAAGAATCATGCGTGTGCCCAAACCGCAACGTTCTCTTCAATCACGAGATTAGAAATTTAATGCAAATTCCTGATATCGTGCATGAAATCAAAGGACAGCGAGTACGCTGGCTCAGACACGTTCTGCGTGCTGATCCGAACCGAATGATACATCGAACCTTTAAGGGAGAACCGCCTTTTGGTAGGCGAAGAGGTCGCTTTCGGCGACGATGGCTCGACGGCTGTCTACAACGGTTTGAAGAACTGGCTCGTTATCGAAACCGATGGAGTCAGATTGTTGACACGGTACGGGCCATTGGCCTGTAAAAACCGCTAAAAAAAAGTATAGTGCATTATTGGATCAATTGGTTGATGCAATCAAGGAAAAACGACCACATTTAAAGAAGAAAAAAGTTTAGATTGCGTGAAATACACTTCGAATTGGTTGATCCAAATTTAGCTCCTAGTGACTTTTCCTGTTGCCAAACTTGAAAAAATGGCTCGCAGGGCAAAGATTCATCTCAAACAAAGAAGTGATTACCGAAACTAACGCGTATTTTAAAGGATTCCCGAAATCGTATTATTCAGATGGTATAAAAAGTTGGAATATCGTCTTACTAAGTGTGTCGAGGTAAAAGGAGACTATGTTGAGAAATAAATTTTGTTTTCCTACAGCTTCATTTCAATCCGCCCGTATATATATATATATATATATATATATATATATATATATATATATATATATATATATATATATATATATATATATATATATATATATATATATATATATATATATATATATATATATATATATATATATATACATACAGGGCGAGTTTCCTAATAAATGCAGGGCTTAAATCTCGAGAACGGTGCTAGATAAGAGAAAATTACTGATAATAAAATTTATTAAGAGTCGAGAGGGACGTCTAGTGGTGATCTTCAATGACCTTGAAACTCATTAGTTTCGGAGATATAGGCTAAAGTTAGGTTTTTTTAAATTAGAACCTATACTTTTGAGTCTTTGTTTTTATTAAGCAATTAAAAGTAAACATTTTTTTCTCACACATCATTTTTGTAAAGTGTATGATTTCAGAGATATGAGCAAAAATTGATATTTACTAAAGCAATCGAATTTTCCCTAAGTTCTTCAAATTAAAATAGAAAATATCAAATGTTCTTTGACTTATTATGCAATTTGATATTTTCTATTTTAATTTGTAGAACCAAAGATTATTTTACATAAAGATGACTCAACCAAAGCAAAAATTTACAATATGAACGATTTTGTTTTGTTTTGTTTTACTATAGAACACGGGAACCCATCACTATGTAGCGGAACCCAGAATAATAATTTTTGTATTTTAAAATGTTACTCTGATTGATGAGGGAAAATTCGACTCAAAAGTATAGGTTCTAATTTTAAAAAAAAACCTAACTTTAGCCTATATCTCCGAAACTAATGAGTTTCAAGGTCATTGAAGATCACCACTAGACGTCCCCCTCGACTCTTAATAAATTTCATTACGAGTAATTTTCTCCTATCTAGCACCGTTCTCGAGATAAAAGCCCTGCATTTATTAGGAAATTCACCCTGTATATATATATATATATATATATATATATATATATATATATATATATATATATATATATATATATATAAGTTTATATATATGTATATATATATATATATATATATATATATATATATATATATATATATATATATATATATATATATATTTATAAATATATATATATATATATATATATATGTGCCGAAATTTTTCGCTTACAAAATTCCAAATGAAACGAAACTCTTCTGCACACAAAGCAAATAACACATAATATGGATTGTATACACTAACTAATTAAACTGAAAACAACCTGATGTTCTTACTTTTTAGAATTTCTATCTTCTACACAACACATTGCTAACTAATTATGATTAACTAAAAAACTATTTTATTATTCTACTATATACTAAACAACTATCTAAAGCAGACTATAGTTTTGTACATTGTTGTTTGTATATGCACAGTACTGTGCTCGAATTTATGTATAAAATGAAATTATTTATACGAATACCTCTTCTTTCTAAATTTGCATTTTAATTTTTGTTTTTTTATTTTTCCAACTATTATAGATGTGGAAATATTTTTCTAAATTCCTTAAAACTACTCTCCATATATATCCATATACGTACTCGAATTCACATATATACAAAATAGTTTACCATTCATCTAACTCATTTAAATTCATTCAAAACTATTACAGAGAATTAATTTTTTTTTTTAATTTTATTTTTCATTTCATTAAACTTTTAAATTTTTCACAATAGATAAAAATTAATATTTTTTCTACAACCACAACAACGACGATGGTAGAAAATTCTCGGAAATTATACATAAAATATAAATTAATTAACTAACTAATCAAGTAAATAATTAGATTATCCGATAAACTTTAAACAATTATTACAAAAAAAAACATAAACAAATAAATCGTGTGTGCATGCTTATCAGTAATCAGTGAATCAGACAAATTAAAGGTGCATGATTTGGTTACAAAGTGTAAAACACCACTTGATTTGCGGTGGGCGAGAGAGTTTTTAAATTAGACACGCTTCAAAAAAAAAAATCAAATAATTATTACACACGTACTTTGGCGATTTTTTTTAATTTCTTATCTTCCGTCTTCAATTTCAATATATAAGATTTGAAAATTACAAATTGGAAATTGAATGAAAAACGATCCCAAAGAAACGTTTCAATTTCACATTTCTACAACAAACATAAGCGAACAACAATATGTTACCGACGTTGTCGAATTTGAGCCAAGAAAATGCAATTTAATATTGTCTTCGTTCCAATATATATAATCTTCTTGTTCGCCATCATCTTACATAGTATATTTTCTTTCAAATAATCAAATAATTTTGAGATTAAAAAATATAATTTAACAATAATAACAATTCTTTGGTTATATTTTGTTTGTGTCTTCGGGAAATTTCATTTAAACATTCGAAGCTTGTATATACTCGTAGTATGGATGCTTCAAGTCGAACTATATACGAAGAAAATATTTAAAATAAAATGGAAATGTTGTGAAGCGGTTCTTTCCTTATATACAAAATTATCAGCTCGAGATGTGAACCGAATGATGATGACAACGACGACGACGACGAAATGAAACACAATTTTCCAATGATTTTTAATGAATATAAATTGAAAATTGATGAACATTTTGTTTCGTATATAGATTTTCCACAACCGACGACGTCTAGGTCAATCATTATCCTTGATTGATAAACATTATATTCATGGAGTTTTTCATCTGTGCAATTCAATTAATTTTCGAAAGAAGGTTGAAAGTTTTTCAATAAATATTGCACTCAAATAGTTTATTGACATCTGTTATGAAATATGTCTTAACCGTTCACTGATCACATATATATTTATGAATTTCAGCGTCACCTGAATCAATGTCGTATTACAATGCCAGTGCAACTAGTATATAGATGCGACTAGGAAGGCATGATAGGAGGTATTACAGACTAGCCGTTGAGTCAGGAAAGTAGTCGTGTACTGGTTGACCCAGACCTACACAGATGCTGCAACTGCGCTAGAAAAAAATAATTGTGAGAACTAGCCGTATCCGCAGTCAAGTGGATACATCTATAGATATATCCAACGCAGGAATTTAATTGTGAGAGGAAGAACACGAGGACAGATATGCTGAATAAAAGAAGAATTACTGACAAAAACTCTGCTACGGGTAGAAGAGGATCCATGGGGAGATGCCTATGAAATTTTAACCAAGACATTAAAGAGCTTTTTTCGTTTCACGAGTGAGCGAACCATAAGTCCATACAGCCACAAGAAGGTTGACCATTCACATAGGGAAGAACTAGAGACTGAATGGGGAAAGCTAAAGATGAAGAAAAGTGCAGGACCAGTTTGGTTTTCGAAGGGGTGTTGTACTGTAGATGCTACAGCGGAAGTCATTAGGTTTATCGATAAACAGCTGACGAATCTAAACACACGTGACGTGTTCCAGTAGTATTTACCCTAGACTCCGTACGTCTATATACATACGTAGATATATATATATATATATATATATATATATATATATATATATATATATATATATATATATATATATATATATATATATATATACATATATATATATATATATATATATATATATATATATATATATATATATATATATATATATATATACATATAGATATATATACATATATATATATATATATATATATATATATATATATATATATATATATATATATATATATATATATATATATATATATACATATATATATATTTATATTTATATATATATATATATATATATATATATATATATATATATATATATATTTATATATATATATATATATATATATATATATATATATATATATATACAGGGTGTCCCCGATTGGGATGCTGATCCGTTACGGGCTGATTCCTTGGTTCATTTCATGAAAAAAATCGTATGGCAGGGGGGGGTCAATTTTTGATATTCTTTGAGATACAGCGCGTTTAAAAAATTTAGTTCGGAAAAAAAGTACAAGCGGATATTAAGCTGTAACTTACAAAATTTTTATCGGACAGCAACTAACAAAGTCTCATTTGACGGACAACTAAATAGGCTATATTTAAAATCTCATTGGCTATCTCGCATCTGTATCCATTTAAGAGCTATGGCGTTTTAAAGTTAAAAAAATAAAAAAAAATGATATTTTTTTTCATAAATTTGAGTTTTTCTCAAAAAAATGCCCTAATAAATTTTTTTGTTTTTACTTAATTTTAATCCGCTATGATCTCCTCTACAATCCCCCAATACATTATTTGTACCCATGTGTTATAGTTTTTTACTTATGAGACGAAGAATGAAAACACTACCCACAAATATAAAACACTACCCACAAATATTTTCTGTTAAAAGATAATGGTAGTGTAAAAATTGTAACAATTTTTTTTCGTTCTTCAAATTGTAACATTTTTTTTTCGTTTTGTTTTCATTCTTCGTCTCATAAGTAAAAAACTATAACACATGGGTACAAATAATGTATTGGGGGATTGTAGAGGAGATCATAGCGGATTAAAATTAAGTAAAAACAAAAAAATTTATTAGGGCATTTTTTTGAGAAAAACTCAAATTTATGAAAAAAAATATCATTTTTTTTTTATTTTTTTAACTTTAAAACGCCATAGCTCTTAAATGGATACAGATGCGAGATAGCCAATGAGATTTTAAATATAGCCTATTTAGTTGTCCGTCAAATGAGACTTTGTTAGTTGCTGTCCGATTAAAATTTTGTAAGTTACAGCTTAATATCCGCTTGTACTTTTTTTCCGAACCAAATTTTTTAAACGCGCTGTATCTCAAAGAATATCAAAAATTGACCCCCCCCTGCCATACGATTTTTTTCATGAAATGAACCAAGGAATCAGCCCGTAACGGATCAGCATCCCAATCGGGGACACCCTGTATATATATATACATATATATATATATAGTTCGCGAAATTTAATGAAACAACCAATTGTTTAATGATCATGAAGCAAAAATAAAGAAAAACCAATTGTTTAATGATCATGAAGCAAAAATAAAGAAAAATTTAAAACTGAGCAATCGAATTGTATTATGTTTGAATTAGAAAAAACAAAAGAAGATAAATGTGAAATTCAAATAAAGTCAGATATGAGTATATCTTAGGCGTTTGATTTAATTAGTTAACCATTATTGTATTTTATCGAGTTTTCTAATTAGTGACATTATTAGTTGGTGTTTTATAAAGTTTTGATAAAAATCCGAAACACTCAGAGTCGAAGAAATAGAAAAAGTTCGATCATATACTGTAGGCTTTGATTTTCATGTCAGGTATTAGAATTTTACGAAAAATTGAAAATTTAGAAACAAATTTATTAATAACGCACCAAATGTTTATCCACTTCAAAATTACGAACCCCATTAAAATGTAAATCATCAAATTCAATTCAGTTACAAACCAAAATGTGCAGTCATGTTAAAATTTTCAATCGCATCAAAATGTTCAGTCGAATGATAGCATTTGAAAATGGGTCAAAAATGCCGAACGCATAAAATTTGGGAGATTCAGTTAGATTTGGAAGCTGTATTTTTGTAAATTAAAATGGACATTCTATTACGAATGAGGTTAAAAGCTCAGAATAGGATGTGCGATTGACAAAATTATTGTAAATATATAAATAAATAATCTACAACTTGCACTAAGTTTTTCAATCGGCAAATCTCGATTAAAGTTGAATTAACGGATACAAAAATTGTTTCGGAACTTGATCTGAGAGTTGGTTGTCGTCGTAAACAAACAAATTTTGCATCAGAGCTAATGTAGTAAATTATCAAAGAATATTGATAAATTTAGAAATCGTTGAGAATCACAACATAGGATAGCTCAACGACCGAATTATATAAAGCAGTAATCACACCACCATCTCGAAATTCTCACTAAACCGTATAGCTAGCTGTAAATAGACAACTCGTAGACAACTTCTTTTTTCTTACAATTATTCTTGAGTAAACTCAAATAAAAACAATAATTTATACCCCTATTATTAATGTCTCCTCACCTGACTCGTCACCGTGACGTATATTGTCACTCGAGTCATATTTTGGTATTATGATTGTCGCTTTATTTTGAGTGAGTGACGAACCCATCATGAAGCGTTATTTTCTATATTTTGTTGTTTTTAAGTTGGTACCTTTTATTTTTTGTTTTGATTTCGGTATGTTTGACGTTTGGTTGTGTGTCAAAATTATAAATTTCAAGTTTTAAAAAGTAAATTAATTAAAAGTTTTGTAGTTCAGTTTATTTTAATAATTATACATTTTTTTAATAATTCGAATATTGAGCGATGTCTGGATTTTATTTCCCTTTTTCAACAAATTTTGGATTCTGACTGCCTTTTGTAATTTTGCAAACTGACTGCTGTTTTAGAAAATTATTATTAAAAAAGCAAATTATTATTTATAAATCGAAAATTATTATTTTAATTTAAATAAAAACAAAAAAAATTAAAAACGTATTTTAAATTAGTCAAAAAAAATATTCTCACTTGCTGTCAACGACAAATTGTAAGTGAGGCTAAGTGACAAAATCTTCGCTCACCGTGACATTTATCATCACTCGGTGACGCTTAAGTGACATTCATAATAGGGATATTAATAAAGATGGCAATGAGCCTCATTGCTAAACCATTTACTTCGGAACCTCACATCCTATTTTAACGGTTTCAAATCTTGTGTGGGTGTACACAATTTATATCGTACCTCCTTTTTGGATTAGGATGTTGGTGAGTATATTGTGTATACCTCCTTATACATAATATACTCGTGAACATTCAAACTGTGTTTATAAATGATAGTGGCCAAAATAGATCAAATTCAACCGAAAACCGTGCAGTATTTTTAAAATTCGATTCAATTTTGGAGAGCCAATCATGTTATCTTTTTTGGCGGCTCAAACGGTAGTGTAAATCGCAGTAATGAGATACAATGACCGATACAAGATGTGAATCAAACCAGTTGGAGAAAATATACTGTAAAATGACACGAGGAAATATATTAGGCACCGTTATACATTGACTGTTGTAAGAAGAACAATAAAATCGAGATTCCATAAAAGTGATCAAGAATGATAATAGTAAGGCGGCAAGCGGCTAGTTTTTCACAATTTATAGAATTTATCGCTTGAAAATACATTAAGTCATAAGTTTTACTAAACTCTGGTCGTTTTATTCGTGATCAGAGTCTATAAGTCATCAATTATCCAGATAAAAATCAAGGCGAGTCGTAACAATACGTATACTTAAGATGAAAACAATCCAACAACATTGAACTCCCCCACGATCGCGGCTCTTAATTAAATATAAATATCTCAAACTTATTTATTATCTTGTTAGAATGAGATCATATGGTTTTAGGTTCAGTGATCTAGCAGATAGTTCAGTTTATTTCCATAATGTTTTATATATTAGAGTTGAAACCCCACTGTCTATAGAAAACCAGGTACCATCTTTATAATTACAATATAACCGCATCCGAGCATTACGTAGCTAAATACTCATTATTAATGGCTGAAAGATGGTTCGGCCCATTCGATTCGGCATGCCAACAGGGAGTCATAGTTTTATTTCATAGGTCACTATTGATTGTTTACTAACCAGAAAATTGGGAGGGTTTGAATCCGTTACCTCCAGCTTAAACGAAAATAGATTTAACCACAAATACAATCTTACGAATCATATGGTTGATGACTATTTAAGTTGTAACTCAACTTTAGGAAAATGATTCATTAGAATGGATCTCAAATTGCTCAACTATTTTTCAACCATGTATAGGTGGGCCCTCGGCAAAAACCCTGTATTTAATCAATGCTGAGCATCATTCAATGCTTTGAGTTGTTCAAATGAAATATTAAATTTATAAATAATAAAATAGTGTTCATTTGTTTTTTGTTTACAAATTGAATGAAAAATTAATAAATTAACAACTAAAAATATTTGCCAAACACAATAAAAACACGTTGTTTGACATAATTTAATTAATTTATTTTTCACACATAAAATAATTTAACCTCACCGATGATACAAAAAATAAATTAAATATTACACTTAATTAATAATGTTTTATTTTATAAATATACATATTTGTGTATTATTGTTAATATATTATTGAAATATTTGTATTTTTCACTCTCGCTCTAAAATAAAATAAAACAAATTAAAAATTAAATTTATAACACATATATATATATTTATATATTTAATTTGTCAGCTATAAAATAATAAATAAATATTTTTTTTTATTTTAAACTAAATAAATAAATCACAAATTCTATTATATATATATATATATATATATATATATATATATATATATATATATATATATATATATATATATGTATATATATATATATATATGTATATATATTATATATATATATATTATATATATATATATATAAATATATATATATATATATATATATATATATATATATATATATATATATATATGTATAGATAGATATATATATATATATATATATATATATATATATATATATATATATATATATATATATATATATATATATATATATATATATATATATATATATATGTATATATATATATATTTATATATATATATATATATATATATATATATATATATATATATATATATATATATATTTATATATATATATATATATTATATATATATATATATATATATATATATATATATATATATATATATATATATATATATAGATATGTATGTATGTATATTATTGCATATATAAATTATTTAAATATAAAAATAATCATATACGCACAAACTACAAATAATTAATTAAAAAATAATAAAAAAATTCAATTAAAAAATTTTATTAAAACTTATTTTTTGTTTAGTTTATAATTAATTTCAATTGTGGTTATTTAATGGCTATTTTAATATCTAAAATTTGGGTCGCATTAATTTATGGTTCTAAATGCTATTTACTACACGTTGATATAGTGTGCTAAACCTAACCATTGCACTATACACATAGGAGTGCTTAGAATTCAATCGAACAAATACACGATTAAAAAATAAATTTAGTAATTAATTAGTTAATTGTCTGCAATTAATGGACGGTTGTTATTCTAGTATTAGTCGAGGTTGAATCAACACCATTGAATTTAACAAACCTAACCAGGGAAAATGTTTAATGTTCGGAACACGCAACATGAATCATCAAAAGTCTCATTTGTTATAAATATTAAAGAAGTCACCACGGTAGTCTATATAGTGATCTTAAGAGGCTTAAGATGAAGTCCCAACGATTCGAAATATCATCCACTACAAATACATACAATTATTAAACCGTCTAGAGTAACGTCCTCCGTCATTTAGGAGTATAGGTCGTCCACTATAGACTGCCGACCATCTGACTCTATTGATGGCTTTTATTATTAGCTATTTTCATGTCAATCGGGATCCTTCTCAATGTATGACCGACCCACATGCGCTTTCTGATATCGGTTTCAATGCCTATCTAGCCAGAAACACAGATGTCTTTATTAATGTTACAGTACAACCCAGGAATACTAATTTTTTAACCACTCCGAATGGCGTATAATTAATGGTGATTCGGCGCTCTAATGTTCTTGTTTAGTCTCATGATTTTCGTTTTACTGATGTTAATTTTGAGACCAACTTCCTGTCCATATGATCTGATAGCTTTTGTCATTTATTTGATGGATGTCGGCATATCTATGTTTTAAAGTATCTGGACATCAACCATTTGGGGATGTAGTGTCGAGTTTGTACATAATGGAATCAAGCTTTATTAGGAATAGTAGGGGAGGTAATACTTTTGGAATACTAGGGAATATTTTTTTCGGTATGCCCATATAGCAAAGCCCAGATTGCAAACATAAATCAATTCTATCTAGTTTCAGAGCTTGACTTGATTAAAGTTTTAATTGCTACTCTCAATTAGATAGTACACTTTAATCGTGGTATAATATTTTAATTGAAGATGTTTCTGACGCACTTGTGAAAAAATTCTTTTTTTATCTATATAATGTTTGTAACTTATTTTATGATAGAAGCACTCTCAGTTATATTCTAATTTCTAACGTCTTACATTCTAACGAAGTAAATCGAAGCTGTACGTTTATAAACATGAATCTGCACTTTCCGTAATAGTAATAGATTATGGCTCATGACTTCCACACCCAAATAGAAGAATCAATATATATGTCCATCTACATTACCTTTTATACAGTCAAATGAGGTAAATTTCAGAACGAATGACATAAAAAGCAATTGTGTCTGTGTGTCTCAGCGATTGAAATTGACTCAGAAATCGTTAGTCTCTAAAAAGACACATCCTCTGTTTTAAACTCATTCTACTGAATAACCTAACATCTAGATTAAAGTGTTAAGTAGAACAACTTCAAATTCTGGTATAAAATTATAAACAAATTCAAATTATATAAGAAAGCAAAATAAATTAATTGTGCGTAGTGACATCTACTAGTCGACGTACTTACTACAGATAAAAGCTAAACCAAAATTATTTTGGTTCGTTACCTTACTATTAGATGTTTCACTAGAAAGGCTATTTCAAGTATAAACTTAATCGATATCGTGTATTGAAAAAAGTTTAAATTTTTTTATACAGTGCAGGAAGTAATTATTTTGGTAGTGCACTAATAAATCAGGTTGATTAGTGACAGTTCAATATTATTGCATAATTGTAAAAAGTTTAGTGTTAGTCAGAATAGCAAATGGTTATGGAGGGAAATGGTTAGTGAAAGGTCTATAGAGAACACAAAACTGAATTTCGAGCGGGAAATAAAAGTATCTGTGCAGCTTAATTACAATCAAAAAGTTTGTCAAATATTGCGGTGTTGTGGAGATTTATCGCTATATAAATTTGGATTAACCCACATTTTATATAAATTTGGATTAGCACGTTTTGGGCTTGGCTCATCTCCATTGAACCTTTGGACTTTATAAATTTCAAAGTTTTCCCAGCAACTTAAATGAAAGTTACTCATCAGACAGTTATTTTTACTCCCTATATGGGTTTCTCTCTAGGACTGACAAGATGTAGTCAAATCTTCCAAACTATTCTTCACTTTTATAATAAGCTAGTATTCTAATATAACCACCGAAATCAAAGAGATCTATTCTAGCTAAGGCATAAGGATGTTGTTCTAATATTTACTGATAAATCGTATCTGCTATTGTTTTAACGATTCGCCGGTAGTAGTTTAATGGTTAAGAGAGTATCTCATCACGCCGGAGTCACGAGTTCGATTCTCGCCGACATAAATTGCGATTGTGTTTAAAATGTGCACTAATGGTTCGTAAGGTCTCAGTTGATAAGAGGTTAACGGCTGTTTACGGCCTTTGAGCAAAAGATTATTTCTCGTTTCAACGTGTAGATCGTGATGTATGCTTGTATATGTTTTAGTATATGGTATTTGTACACAAACGAAGGCAAATAGCTAAATAATATCTCAAAAACCGTTTTGTAACTGCCAAACCTCATTTAGGCTTTAATTAGAATATTTTTCAATTAATTGGCTCATTTTGACGCATTTCAGGTTAATTTGATAACGTTTGGATTCAATGTAATTTCTACAGTTGGGCTTTCTATCTTACTGTATAGTCCAAAGAATTTTGTCTCAGTGGCGGTTGTTTGCAGAGTATGAATGTAACGTAAGCTGGTTTACTCTCGTTCACCTTAATTTCCGATGCTATTCTGCGTTTGTCGATGCTATTCTGCGGTTTTGATGAGTAGCCAGAATTGCTGTATCGTCCACAAAAATTGAAATCATAGTTTGTTGTTGTAGATTTATTAATATAAATAGTATAATGCAAAGATTGTATTGATTTTAACACTATCTTGAGGAACTCCAGGGTGAATTTGGTATAAATTAGAAGATGAAATGTTGCATTTGTTGAAATGTCTCGATAAAAAGTCTCGATTTCATAGATTTTAATGCCCACGTAAATATTTATAACTAAGAGTAAACTTTTACGATACGAGTTTACTTTTACTTCATCTTTACCTGGTTATGTTATCATAATTTCCAGGTGTCCAGATTTCATTTAAGCATGCAAAATATACGTTTCTTCAGTTTTTTAAGTAGCTTATATTTATTAGGTATAATAATTTTTTGAATTTAAATTTTGCTTGATCATCCAAAGAAAGACTGAACTTCCACTTCATCAAGTAAAATACTGCTTCTGGGATTGCAGACTTATTATGTGTAAATATCTTACTAGATGTTAAGCAAACAGATAATTTTTTTTGAATCAATTTTTGCCCAGTTTCTAGGAAGTCGAATCGGGGAATATAAATGTGTAGAACTTTTCTGCTTACCTTTCATAGTGAGCAATGTGTTGCATTTGCAGATGTAAATACATTTAAATAATATTGGCCATTCTCATATAATTTATGGCTCAAACTAGATTTAAGAGTATGTATAGTTATCATATGTAGAGCTACTGCGGGTATAGTCCAAATCGGTCTCTAATGATTCCAAATATGCTAATTTATCAATGCTGTCGAGTGCAATATTTGCCGATCTACTTATCATTTAATGAGAGAGAATGTAAGCTTTGAACATTCAAGCTAAGAATTTTATCTTGTGTTACTGACCACGTCCACAGATCGTTTTGATTGCAACATTTTAGGATATATTGCACAGATTACAATTGTTTAGATACATATATTCATTCCACCAATACCGCTTGCTTCCCAACGTATAGACACGTATTTATACCTTAATTTCCGTATAAACAACTAATAATTTCCCTTATTCACGTGAAACAAATCTAATTAATTCTTCGTTACTACACCTTACCGTATATACACAGTAAATTCTTAATTTTAGGATTCCGCATACACATATATTTAAGTAAAACGTATTCACGTAAAATTCTCATATTTTCTTAATCCAATAATATTAAAAATATTAAATAACGAAAATTAATCCATATAGTTTCGTATTATATACTCGTAATATGGAAATTTTATATTTTTTACGGGATTCTTTCGAGCTTCGCATACATACTAGACAGGTATATATGGTATGTTTCCCACACTAAATACAAAAATGATAAGGAACAGTATGCTCGTATATAGGACGAATATGTATAATGAAATTCTCAATATTTGATATCATAAACGAATATTAATATCACTTTAAATTCAATTTTTTTTTTTTTCAATAACCAACCTACATTATCTTTTTTTTATTTTATTATATTATAAATAAAAATTATTTTTCATTTTCACCAATTTTCCAATATTATATTTATAAAAAAAATCCACTTGTCGTTGTCATAAATTTTTGGGTTAAAATTTGTTGTTGTTGTATTATCGAAAAGCTCCGCTTCTATTATTATTTATTAATTTCATTATCTTAACAATTTTCACTTTACAAAAAAAATAATTTTCCCTCGCCCGTATATACCATATACATTCGCATATATAGACAATTTTTTGTTGTACGAGCTATATCAACCCAATACAACATATTATTCGCAGGAAAACCCGGATTAGATTGGAAATTGAGAATTAAACCATATCATAGAATTTGGGATAACGCACACCCAAATCCACACACTGTGTTTATTGATATTTGTAAACACAATACTATATAGCTGCGCAAAAAAACATTGGGGACAATTATTGTACACTTAAAACCAATAACAGGGGATGGTAAAAAAATATATATCAATTGAAAAGCTTGAAAAAAGCTGGAATGAAAACTAAAAAAATGTTCAATTAGTTCCGCTATATGTTTATAAATTTCATTTTGTTATTATTTTATTGTTATTATTACTTAACTTTATCGAACATTGTATAAATGGAGGAGATACGAGAACGAAACCTCGAATTATATTGTCTGGAAATTAATTGTTATAGTTAGTTTTGTTGTATCATACTTAGCGACAAATGAACCATACAAAATATAAATATGTGCAAAAGTTTATTATACCAACAAATTTTATAAGTTACAATTTTACATTCTCAACCCTTTAGCCAGTTTTTAGTTGAGATTTTTCTTATTAATATTGAAACGATACCCGCTGAAGTGTATGTTCCAGTGGATCAAGTATTACTTTCACTTTATTATCGCTGACTCCAATCGCACAGACACCATCTTGAGTTGCCATCTTGAAGTGTGCAAAAGTGCTTCGGTCCCAATTATAAACATATTGAGCAATAAAACCAACAACCTGATAGTTATGACTGTTATTCAACGTTGGCTTAGTCCAAAAGTATCTCTCTCGTCTCAAATCCACCCATAGTCAATTTCGTTTTAAGGTGTCATCATTTTACAGTCAACGTTGTCTCAGCGACATCCCTTATTTATATATATTATATCGAGCGTTACGAAAAGAGTGATTGGGCGAGGCGAACATTCTACAATTGCCATGAATAATAACAAAACAATAAAGGCAAAACGAAATCATTTTCCTTTAGTATCGGGATGTGCCATGACAATTCATAAATCCCAAGGTGGAGGATTCAATGAAGTTGTTTATGAATATCAAAGGACTCATTCTCTACCATTACTATATGTCGCTGTACATTGTGCCAAAAAGCAGTGATAATAGATTTTATCATGGTAGAAAAAATGATACATCAATGAGATATCTTTACAAGATGAATTTCATCGATTACCGTTGATTACATTGTCAATCACAGTTGGGATTTTACATGTAGAAAAACGTTTTATACATTTTGAATGTAAATTATGTAAAAGACAGCGTAAATTACTTAAAATATAAATTACATGTAAAAAACGAAGACATCTTTCGCACTGCCATCTATTTTAAAATGTCAACAATTAACCAACAGTCGCTATAAATAAATAATGCAAACAGTTTTGCTCATCGTTTTCTTTTAGTGCATTTCGTTTCATTTTAATTTAGTTTTGATTTTGTTGCTTTGTTTTAGTTTACTCCCAGCAGCAGTTACGACGGGAGGATGTGTTTGTTTTTATGTTGTTGCAATTTATTTTAGATTTACGTAAAGTTTTATTTTTTTAAGATTTTTAGATATTTATCAATGTTGTTAGAATTTGGATAGTTCTTAGTTGAATTTATTTAGGAATTGAAATTAAAAAATAAATTGAACTATCAAATAAAAATAATTAATTAAACATCATAAAAACTTTGTCCCCAAAATTTTCAATAAAATTATGGATCAAATAAAAATATATAAAGTTTATTGATATAGGTATAGATATTTGTTGAAATTTATATTTCAACAGATATATTTTATGTAATTCATAACCATTCGAATGTTTAAATCCGCCAAATATATATTAAGATTTGGCATACGGACAATAACACAGAAATAATAACACGCAATGTACCATCAAGCAGAAAAAAATACAAAAAATTCAATGTAAACAAAACAAAAAAATTTTTTTTGTGTCTTTGTAAATATATTCTTTGTGTGCTAGAGTGTTTTTCCTATACAAGAATCAGATATGCAATACCCGAAATATCATCGAACTTAAATATCCTACAAAACTGAAAATAAAAATTAGGAAAATGTCTTATGAATGAAAATTTGGAGTATGTAGCAATAATTAGGAAAATTATTTTACGACAGTATTGATAAATAATCCTAAATATGATTATTTATCAATACTGTCGTAAAATAATTTTCCTAATTATTTTTGTTTATGCCTCATAAACAAAAATTTATTAAGGCCTGTATTGTAATATAATATATAGCAAACATATAGCAAAGTCAAAAACATGCATGAAATCGACAGCTTACGAACGAATTGTACAAATTTTGTTGTTTTCTATTCAATCACTCATACTAACTCATTTATTTTATGAGTCGGCCTGAGATGTAATGGTATTGATAGAATGTAAAAACTAACCTTATGTTAACAAAACGTTTTTAACATGTAAAAAACAGTGTAAATTATATCTTGTAATTTACACGCCCAACAGTGTTGTCAACAATAGGAAGAAAGATTTTTAATTTCATGAAAGACAGAAAAAAGTTTCCATAAATAGTTTCAATTACCAAAGTTTCATAAAACACGTGTCGGACTTGAGCGATCCCGTAATTGATTCAAGCAATCTTTTGTTTCTTTCAGACATCCCGAATTTTGATTGTATTGCGAAATTTAAGAGTAAAAATATTAGATCAGCAGAAGTGCCAGTTTATCAGTAGTCAAATGATATCTCGAATATATAGTAACTTCGACAATGGACATTTTATTACAACATATTCGTAAGATCGATGTTGGTCAGTGATCAATTGATGATACATGTGCGCTCGCTGTGTTTTGAGTTACTGTTGGTAGTTGCTTACATTTCGCTTACAGTTAATAATATTATAAAGTTTTTATGTAACAGACTTATGATTTACGGTCGAATAGACTCTAAATAATTAGGAGAAAACTAACATACATTGCCACTAATTTTAGCAGAAGATTTCAATGTTAATTTTGCGTCTGGCGATGGACAGCTCTTTGTAAACTTTCTACAAGATAAATTAGAATGAATGTGAAAAATAACCGAAATGAGCCTACCACAAGACATGGAACAACAATCGATGCAGTTTTCTCTAGATATCTTTATAATTTTCATTCGAAAACATATGTATCTTATCTCTCATACCATAAGCGTATTGTCTCGGTGTTACAATCAATCACATTATTACTGTAGTATCTGAAAATATGAATAAAAATAAATAAATAAAAAATCTACTGAAAAATATTAATTTATCAATGAAAACCTATTATAAATTTAAATATTGGAAGAAAAGTATATATATATATACATATATATATATATATATATATATATATATATATATATATATATATATATATATATATATATATATATATATATATATATATATATATATATATATATATATATATATATATATATATATATATATATATATATATATATATATATATATATATATATATATATATATATATTATATATATATATATATATATATATATATATATATATATATATATATATATATATATATATATATATATATATATATATGTGTGAACCTAAAGAATTTTTACTTTAGTCATGAAGTCTAAAGCATACTCATTTTTTTCACTTTATTATCACTGACTTCAATAACACAGACGCAATCTTGAGGTACCACCACCGAATTGCCTTGGGCGTAAAGATAGAATGTTTCAATCTTTATAGGAAAAGAGTTGGAAGTTCTTTGTTCCCAACTATAAGCATATTGAGCAATAAAACAAACAAACTGATAATTATGACCGTTAGTCAACGTTGACTTAGGTCAAACGTATGTTTCTCGTCTAAAATCCACCCATTATCAATTTCGTTTTAAAATAACATCATTTTACAGTCAACGTTGTCTCAGCATATAAATTATATCTATATAAACTTAAAGTGGCTCAACAGGCAACCCTACTCTAATTGTCTAAAATTACTGATTATCTTGATAAAAGTTGATACTTCAGTTTCATATGATTTAACCATCATTTAGGCTTTTGCATTACCCCTACATGTATGCTATAAAAATGTAATCGATAATATTAGTACCTAATTGTGTGTGGAAAATGTTTTAAAAGTATACATTTAGGGAATTAATTATTAGTACATTAATAAATTGAAATCTTTAGCCAACTAGTATTTATAAAAAAGTATCGACAGTAAAAATCAACACCGATATACAAGAACAAGCTTTGTCCAATTAAATCTTAACTGTACACTCGGGGAGACTGAAGTTTACTATACAGTAGATGTCCGATATAAAAAACAAAATGTGGAATGAAACATTATAGGCTTATTCAACATGTTCAAGTATGATCCATTGTTCTATTCTCATATACTTGATTGCATTTGTAGAGTCTAGATGTACGTGGTACGTCGGCTGTATTAGTTTACAGAAGAGATGTAAAGCTGTATTAGTTTACAGAAGAGCAGATTATATTTAGTAGTTTCTAGGGTACATCCTAGAAACTACTAAATATAATCTGTACCATTAGTATACCATTAGTCGGCAAGAACATTCACAATCGATGGTCGCTCATATAACATAGCATGCAGATTTGCTGTAATAATAATCTCTATATGTCATGGTTGGTTACAACAAGAATCTCTTCAGTATTCTAGATAAAATTAAATTCTTAATATAAGTCATTATCATTCTATAACAAGCCTCGCTATTAAATTGATCACCATTCACAGTAAAATATTCAACACATGTAAATATGTAATCTTCTATACACTCTTCATTAAAAACCGACACAGATATCTGTATTTAAAATAATTGAAAGATATTTAATTCGAGACCAACACGAGCCAGGCCATCATGGCCTCATTCTTTTGAATTACATCATATCCAGGAAGCTGCATACGATTTTTCATATATGGCTACTTCAGATTTCCGTCAGATTTCATCTTCAATGTGATCAAAACAGTGCCTTTATATGTTCGCATACTGGAACAATTTTACATATCAACAAAGGCAGTGATAGGAGCCTGATAGGTTTTCTATGAATGCAGTTGGTTATGTTCGCATTGTTCCAGTATTCTATTATCTCAGCATATGCATTGTACTCTATTGACTAAAGTTTACTCATTAATAACCAATAAGGCAAATGTGGCCATGGATCGGATAATGAATATATGGCCAGTAGATCTATGATTTTAATCTCCAAGTACTAGTACAGACCTTAATGATATACTAGTTTGAAGTCAGTTTTTAAACGTTGCGTCATTCAAAACGAGTGGCGCCACGTGTCCTATGTAGTGAATGACATAATTTACTGTTTTATTTGGATTGACCTTAAGTCACAGTATACCATTATCACACTATATTTCTTACATTAAATCTGATTATGATTATGGCATGACCTCTTTGGAAGCATCAGTCTACCGCCGCCTTCATAGTTACAACTCATTACCAATTTTGCTGTACCTGCACGTAAGCAGAACCCAAATCAATTTTTTCAAAGAACGCGTCACCCTTTTCTTGTCTCTTGTTCTACCAATGAAATAGTTTAGGTATTATCGAATGCTCTCTCATATGTCAATAAACGCACAGAAAGGGAATTTTTTCCGTGATTGATGTTCCTATTTTAGAGATTGCTTAAGGCCGTCACTATATGGGATTATGAGTTTCGTCAGCATTTTTATGGGGTTGATTTCGGGGCAGGAACTCACTCGATATGTATAGATCCAGCACCTTCTCTATCGTCTTCAAAAGAAACGAACTATTTAATTGGCATATATATGTCTAATGGGTCATCAGCTTTCTCCACTTATACAACATATAATAAAAAGATTTACATGCTCCGAAGACACGAACCAAATAAAAAAAAATTCTGCAGTAATCCAAAAAATACCTTCTTTCCTCAGATTTATACCTTTCCTCCCAGACACTTACGGATTTAAAGCGGTTTGTTTATATTTTAACAATTTTTTTTGAGGATCTTCTAACTTTTCGCGGTTTGCTTATTTACGTCTTATTTTAGGCCACACTTTCAGAACGTAGCTCCATGTTAGCCTATAGTACTGCCGCATGGAAAATGGGTCGGTCCATGAATTCTGCGCTACAACAGCGGATCTTAAATGAGTTTATTCACACCATCGATTGTATCATCAGAAAGGAAAAATCCTTTTTGTATCCTGTCCCTTTCGAAATTCGAACCCGGGGTACCTTTCACTCCAAATGCCACGGCTTTAACGACTGCACCATTTTTTCGGAGTGTTTAAATCTTTCGTCTACCTTGCTGTTGAGGAGAGTACATCGATTCTCTCACAAAAGATTCTGCATCAGAAGTTATTTTCTGTAATATAATCACTCCACTCGTGAGTGCGTTATATCTTGTTGAACAGTCTTTTCTTATTTCATTAGGTTTCACCAGTACACACAGAATATATCTGATAGACTTCGTTTCACAGCCTGTATAGTATTAGTTAGGGCTCCATCAAGTAGGGATACCTCTAAATACCTTTAAAATGCAGTAAAATCATTCCAGTAGATTTCAAACTTACATCGAGCTAAAGTAAATTAAGCTTTTTTTGTCCTTTTGGCAGAATCAGATCTAATCGATTTCTCATCACTGACATTGTTTCTCTTTAACATAAAGTTTTCTCGTTATATAAAGTTGTGATCTCTTAAGCTTTGGGGTTTACGCGCTGTCAATTTCCTTATATTAAAAATTTACCCTTGTATACTGATTAGCGCTTGTTAACCTTGGATAGGGTTAAGTGTAACCTATATCAGTATAACCCCAGGCTAGGACGGTGTTAGCTATGATTGCCCAATTTATATGGGATTAGTCATTCTTATCATATGCTCGTGTTTGTGTCGGAGATTAAATATATAGTCCAATGCATACGATTACACTTATATAATGCTATTTAAGTGATTCATAAAATCGTAAATTATACATATTCGTTATTATGTCTCAAATTTTTTGCACAACTTTATATAATGAGATAGTTTTATCTGTATAATTATCTACAAACCAATTTGGTCGCATATATTCTACGGTGTCAGCAAAAAACTAAACTTAACCCTATATAAACCGGAACCAAGCCATCATATGCTACTCATTAATTTCGATGCTAAACAAAAACATTTAAGAATTTCATAATACAATACAATAACAAACATCTTTATCGTTATCAATAACGAGTCTATATGTATATATACATACTTGTCAGCTCTCCCAACCAAAACCACATGCCCATGGATGATAATAATTATTGTATAAACAATAAGTTATACATATATACTCAAATATTTAAATATCAGTGATAAATTTTCAAATAATCAACAAAATTTTTTTTAGTTTTAAGTGATGAGTCCGTGAAGCGACACTACAAACGCGTAAAGATATCGTAAGTAGTATAATATACACAAACGATTAGTATGCAGACGCGTTCCGCAATTACAATAAAACAAACATAATATAACAAACCCCAATGTTAATTGTTTGTATTTCTAAAACAATGTTTTTAACGATATATAAATAGCATTTGACACTACCTGTCGCTGCGATCGTGTGTGTTTGATTAAATCGAATGAACAAAAAATATTCTATTTATATACGATATGTAAGACATTACACTGTATAAGTTTAGTAAAATCAAAATAGTTCAGATTTGTAATTTGAGGTGTTAAGTAACCGTATAAATGATTAGTGAGTGATAAGTGAAAAAGTGAAAAAAAAGTGAAATTGAAAATATGCGCTTTGTAAATTGTACAAATGACTGAATGTCCGACCAAATCTACAATACATATAAATGTGACAATATCGGTTCGTTCGGCCAATATATAAGAATAAATATATTTTAATAGTACCCAGAACCAATTGTATACTCGTATAAAAACCCAATTGGTGTATAGTTACGCCTTAATAAATATATCTATACCTTCCAGTAAATCGACAATGAAATTCGTAATAATTTTGCTATGTCTACTGTCCGCCACAACAAATGGACATCATATTCTGGGTATATTTCCTCATCCCGCCTACAGCCATCATTTACTACAATCGAGCATTATGAATGGATTACTGGAACGGGGTCATAGTGTTGTCTCGTTGGGATATTTTCGTACGAAAATGGATAATCCCAATTTCACCCAACTCATTATGCCACAAATCGACATGTTAACGAATGCGTTCGATTTATCAACATTTCTCCATCTCGATCGACGATCATTGAGCTACAAATACGATGATTTTTATCAGCTGATCGAAAGGGGCCACGCCGATTGTAGAACTTTGTTGAATTCGACATTTATCGACGATATAATCAAAATACATAATGCAACGCCGTTTGATATACTCGTCACGGAGACAATGAGTACCGATTGTACTCTAGGTATTGCGTACAAGTTGAATATTAAATTTATCGGACTTAGTCCGTGTGCGCTAATGCCGTGGCACTATGATAGAGTCGGACTGCCCGATTTTCCGTCGTACATACCGAACGAATTTGTTGGATACTCCGAAGTCATGGGATTTCAACAACGTTTATACAATTGGGTGATTGTCAAGAGTTTTAAATATTTATACAGGTAAACTATATATCACAATGTACCGGTCACCATAATAACGAATGTGTATGTGTGTGTGTGTGTATATATTGTTTAGAAAAGCAGAAGATTTGGATACAAAACTAGTGCGTAGTCGACTTGGTGACGATATACCCAATCTGCGAGAAATCAGTAAAAATACAAGCGTACTATTCGTAAACCAACACTATACGATGAGTGGAGCCCGGCCTTTACCACCATCGGTCATTGAAATTGGGGGCCTACATATAAAAGATCGGGGAAACCCTTTGCCATATGTAAGTACATATAGACCGAGATAAAGGCACAATTTAGCCAATATTTTAAAATATTTTAGGATTTGAAACAAATATTAGATAATGCAACCGATGGTGTGATTTTATTTAGCTGGGGTTCAGTACTTCGTGGCGATTCACTACCCCTTACGATACGCGACTCGATGATTCGCGTCTTCGGCCGACTCTCGCAAACCGTAATCTGGAAATTTGAGAGCGGTAATTTAACCAATTTACCATCGAATGTGTTGATCATGAATTGGATACCACAACGTGATTTGTTGTGCCATCCTAATGTCAAAATATTTTTAACACATGGTGGACAACTCGGTGTTACCGAGGCGGTGTACTGTAGTGTCCCGATGGTTATAACGCCAATTTTTGGCGATACGTTTTTAAATGCGGCCGCACTTGTATATCGTAATGTCGGTGTACTACTTGACTTTGAAGATATAAACGAGACGACGCTGACCAATGCAATTAACGCGGCTATGAAACCAGCAATTGCGACAAATATGAAAGCCCTATCGTACACATTTCGCAATCGATTAATATCGCCACTAAATACGACACTGTGGTGGATCGAGCACACAATCACCGCAACCGATCTTAATACAGTCATCAAATCGCATGCGGTCGAATTGAATTGGTTCACATATCATTCATACGACATAATTACATTGTTCCTAGGGATTTTAATTAGCATATTAGTATTAATAATTTATTTATTCAAATTAATTGTATTAGGAGTGTATAAAAAAATTAAAAAACACTAAATATTCGCTACATATATAGTTAATTAATTTTTTTTAAATTGGATAATATAATTATGTTAATTATTGTTAAACAGCTTTTGTTAATAAAATTATTATAATTTTATTATTAATGAGTTTTTTTGTTAATCACAAGCGAGAGAGGTGTATAGGCCAATTAAAATGTAAGTACATAGAAATAATTTTTATTCGCCTGAATGTGTGCAATTTCAAAGCTTTTGATTAATCAATATACCTGGATAAGACGGAAAATAAATCATTCTTGATTGAATACGATTGAATTTAGTTAGATTAACCAAACACCACTCTATAAATACATATATTTTAGCCGGATGTATATACAGCCATAAATCATTATAACGATTCGGAAAGCTAATGGACGCTTTTGTAATATAGAAAAGAAAATATATGATTTATGCCAATCGGAAGTTCATTGTTTTAGTTGATTTGGTTTTATATCCTTTATTGTTCTTTATCTTTTAGATAGAATCTTTTTATATTTCTCGACCAATATTAGTGGGAAATATAGTATAGGGTACCCAAATATTATTCTGGCAGAAGGTACACCTTATAATTTGCTTTATCGTGAGCTTAATGATTCAACGCTAAAAAGTGTCTATATATGAGCTGCGGCCGAGAAGAAGGAAAAGCTTGATTTTTATGGGTTGATTTGTTTTCCGACTGATCATAATCAGAACAGTTTTGATATTGTTATGCTAAGCTATTTATTTGAACTAGTTTTTGAAGACATCATCAATTATAAGTGGCTGCTTTTATTGGCCAAGCAAGATGGGCCATCTTTACTGCGTTAGCCATTACCTTTTCGAGCATCTCGAACAGTATAGCGATGGTTTTGGCTCGAATGTTTGCCTTGAGCTCGTCAATAGGCTTGCTGGTATACACTTTGCTTTTGAAATGACTGTACAAAAAGGAGGAGGATTCAAATCTGGAGTCAATTTCGCCCCTTTTTGAAATCAGATGTCAAGGAAATTTTCGTTGCAGGAACTGCATTGTTTGGCGTACCGTCTGCTTGAAACCAGTAAGCGTCAAGAAATTCATCACGCATTTGCAGGCAGTCATAATGCCAACATCCATCGATCTCGATTTTCATCGATTGTTTGTTTTCTCTGAAAAAATATGGCCTAATGATGGTTTTGCGCGTAACCGGCCCAAACAGTCGCTTTTAAGTAATGGAATTGCGTTTCGTGAGACTGTTTGACGATTTCAAACGTGTGACGATCAGTCGACAATATCATTTGAGTAAATAACACTTTAGACGTAAACAAATGCAAAACATCCTTCAAAATACGCCGCATAGTGATTCCACTCACACCAAGAGGCTGAGCGTTGCTATGTAACGACACTTTCGGATGCTAACCATAATGCTCTCTGTGAATGTTTTAAATAGTTCATTGAAACGACTAGGTCGTTGGTCGTTTGTGTTAACACAATTTTCAAGTGTGCCAAGCGATTCATGTTAAAATTGTAACGTGTCTAATCAACTCAATCGGTTAGCAAAAGTCCAAGTTATTCAATGTTTTCATATACCGAGATAAAAGATGGCGCACCCTGCGTACATGAACCGTTAACAGCCTTAAAAACAAGTTTTTGATAAACTTAACTACCAAACATGAAGTATATTAGTTTGATGTATTATAGGTTCTAAATACTCGTAGTTGAAAATAATTCCTTAAACCTCATACGAAATACTCCGCCAACCGATTACCACGTACAGGATGAATGGTGTGATGATCAAATGGTCAACAGAATTGCGTGACTTCATTCTTAAAATTCCTAATGTATTTGGTTATATCTTAAACGGAGACTAGCAAGGCATGGTAGAACTCTCCAACTGCTACCGGAAAGGGTAAAGTTGGGAAGACACATTAAGGCACTTAAGCGTGTGCTCAAAAAGAACTTTGAGCCTTGCTACACTACATGAAAGGGTGAGGCTACCCTCTCAAAGTTCTTTGAGCTGAAAAAGAACTTTGAGACCCTTTCATCTAGTATAGCAAGGCAAGTCTGGCCAAAGCTTAACTTGAAACGCTCAAAGACACTGATCTCCCTACTTCTAGTTCACGTCTCCCCGAAGACGTGAACTAAAAACAATCGTGGGGATACTTACAGGACACTACTTCTTAAAGAAGATGTGAGGAAGCTAGGTCTAGAAGCTAATGACTTTTGCAGAAGTTGTATGGACGAGGAGGAGGAGATGGTAGTCCAAATCCTTTGTTCATGCCCGGCCTTAGCACACAAAATCTACATAAGTATAGTTCAAACTGGTTATCATAAGAGGAATAAGGAAGTAAGATCCTTTGGTATCACAACGGACCGTCGCCGGCCTAAGTGTGTTGTATAGCAGCTTGTCAACCTAACCTTATCGACGAACGTGACACATCTGTCAATACCGAATATTCACGTTTAGGATCTACTGTTGTTTTCTAAAAATGGAACCAACTTATGACTTAATGGTGAAAATCAAGCGCCTTCCAAATATAAGTAAGAAACTCGTTTCTAACGAAATATATCACTTACCGACAAAATAGCGTAATGGTTAAAGCTGAATGAATATTGAAGTACAGAACTCATAGGCCGATTCATCTTCAACGTCAGTACTACATGCTGCCATGAACAATGCAATCCGCAGATGGACATACGTAAATCTGAGCTATACCCTCAGTGGTATTAAAATGCTACTGCAGGGCATTAAAATGCTACTGCAAAAGTGAATCTGCGGCCAAGAAAGGAATTTTCATTGATTATCTATTGATAATCCACTATTAACAGATATTGCACTATCGTATACATAATATAAACTTTGTGATTTCGAACGCCCCTTTTTGAATGTGACTTAAGTCCACTTGACTATACAGTGTTTTGGACTTCGAATGAAATCGGCTTTTCACCTACAACAGAATATCGACACTATATTTCGAGGCCACGGTTGCGATTATAAGAAGAAGATTATTTTAATGCTATAGTTAATAGGTAACGTGAAAGTATGAGAACTTTATTTGTTTGACCTCATCATATCTTGTTTTGCTCGCGGAACTTCTAACTAGTCGACAGGCAAGTCAAACCATGGCAACCTTTCTCTAATATTTCCTGAAAGTTACTCGAATTATCCTCATTAATTCAAACGTTCATTATCGTTCACAAGTATAATTGACAATAAGGTACACCAACTGCTTCTTTATGAAGCGCTGAAATACGCGCGGCACTGATGCTATTCCAAAATGCATCCGTTAATACTGAAAAAGTCTGAGTGGCAAATTTACAACCATAATTTTTTATAAATTATCGGACGCCGATCGGTTTTTTGAAATCGGTAGTCTACAGGGTAGCATTCCATTCGCTTGAATTGATTCTTGAAATTTAATATTGCGGAACTCAAATCTTGTTGTCTTATGATAGATCTTGTTGTCTTATGATAGAACTTCAAATCCATCACTAAAAGGCTCGATACCCAATATCTCCATATGCTTCTGCTCCTCCTTAAATTCGTTACTTCACAAATGGGTACCATCCGTTAACCGGCACAACCGTTTTTTTTCCTTTATCTCAATCCTTAGGATCATAGGGCGTCTACTAGACTGGATCATCGAACTCTATTTGGAGCAATTCTCTTTAGTTCCTCCCAAATTTTTTCAAGATGTTTTGCTTCAATTAGCACCGTTCTTTTCCGCAAGTCACTCGCCTTCCAACATTCCTTTTTCGTTGCAAATTCCATTCCAGCGACATCCTGGTTATGTCATTTGGTGTCTTTCTCAGCGTGTGTGCTATCCATCTCCATTTCCTGATCTCTTTCTCAGTCTCCACTTGGTTTGTTTGTCGTAGTAATTCTTCATTTGTGATCGTATTTGGCAAGAATCATTTGATCAATCCCCGCCATATTAGCAGGCATATATTATCTGCGTAGTCGAGATCATTGAGTTTCTAATTGGATTCCACCGAATTCCGTTTGGTGATGCGATGTCTAGCTTGCGCATGACATTATCCAGTATTATGAGGAACAGTAGTGGAGATAGTACACATCCTAGTCTAACTCCTCCTGTATTGTAGTATGTGTCATTCTGCTTTTCTTTGTGTTGTTCTTTATTTCCAGCGTCCCTGTACATTTCTCGGATGTGTTCTTCGGTTATTTTTCTTGAGATGCCTATTTCACAGAGTGCTTTCCAGAGGGGGCTTCTATTGATGGAATCGAATGCGCGTTCGAAGTCCACGAAGAGTAGATATAGTGGTGAGTTCCATTCGTTGGATTGTTCGACGATGATTCGGACTATGTTGATGTGGTCTGTACAGATTTTTCCTGGCCTGAAACTAGCTTGTTCGTTTCTTATATGTATTGGTTTACAGTTAGTGAGATTCGTTCTAGGATGACCATTGTACTTTCATTGTACTGTTGAGCAGGGAGACGCCTCACTAGTTTTTGCATTCTCTTAAGTCGCCTTCCTTTGGGAGCCATTTTTCCATTTTTGCGGAATTCTCGCAGTATTCCACACTTCTACTAATAGTGATGTTAGTGCTCTTGCAGATGTAAATGTGACTCCATTGAGTAGTTCAGGTGGTATGTTGTAGGTTCCAGCGGCTTTGTTATTTTTCAGCTTCATTATGGCACTTGTAACCGCTCCGTTGGTGGATATAGGTATTGATGGTTTCGTTATAGTTTCCATCTGGAACCTCCTCAATTGGTTCGCTATTTATGTCATTGTTCTCGAAGAACTCCTTCCATCTATTTAGTTGTTAGTCGTATGTATAGTTAAGACTTCTCCATGTGAATCCTTTATCGGTGGGACGTTTGTAAATTTTTCGGTGAATTTTCTTACACATTGGTGTAATGTGCGTATATTTCTATTTGCTGCCGCTGTCGTGAGAATGTCTTCAGTGTATTTCCTACGATCACTTCTTGCCATTTTCTTTACTTCTCGAGCTGTATCTTCATATTGTCTTTGAAGTTCCGCCGTATTCTGATCACGTTCCATCTCTAATCCATGGTTTTCTTGTGGTTGTCTTGGTAGCCAAGCACTCAGTCAAGTACTCTGTCACTTCCAATTTTTGCATTGAAATCACCTTGGATAATTTTGATGTCATTTCGATGAGCACTAGAAATGGCAGCTTGTAGTTGCTCGTAGAATTCATCTTTAATTGTGTCACTGCTTCTTCCGTGGGCGCATAGCATTGTATGATTGTTGTATCGGGTTTTTCAATAAGAGCACTTCAACTTTTTTTTTGAATAAAACACAAACTGTTCGACTTTTGAACTAACTTTTTTTTTATTAACGAATTTGAACATATACATTTAAGTATGAAACTCGATTTCTTTTGCATGACCATCGCGTGCACGTTTTACAAAGTCTAATCTTTGAACCCAATTTTCGACCACTCTTTCGCATAAATCGGCCGAAATTCCAGCAATTTCACGTTCAATATTGGCTCTGAGCTCTTGCAACGTCGCCGGCTTATTGGCATAGACCAAAGACTTCACATAACCCCAAAGAAATACTTCTAGAGGTGTCAATCACGCGAGCGCAGTGACCACTGGACGGACCCATTTCGCGAAATAACACTCTCATCGAACTTAGTCTTCAATAACGCGATTATGTCGTGTGCTGTGTGGCATGTGGCCCCGTCCTGTTGATACCACATGTCGTCCAAGTCCATTCCATTCATTGCGGCCAAAAAAATCGTTTATCATATCGCGGTATCGTTTTCCATTAACAGTAACGTGGCGATCGTTATCGTCGATGAACAATATGGCCCAATGACACCGCCGGCATGTAATCCGCACCAAATAGTGACTTTTTCGGGATGCAGCGGTGCCTCATGTATCACGTTTGGGTTGCTTCCTGCCCAGTAACGCATATTTTGCTTGTTGACAAATCCATTTAGCCAAAAGTGAGCCTCATCGCTGAAGATGATTTTTCGGTGAAAATTTGGATTATTTTCGATTTGCTCTTGAGCCCAATTCACGAATCGGCGTCACTTCAAATGATCAAACGGCGTTAGTTGTTGTGTCAGCTTGATCTTATACGGATGTAGGCCCAATTGTTGCGAACGTCGTGTGAGCGACACATTCGCGTCTTCTTAAACTGAAGCCCTGGCGACTGCGATGTTTTCAACACTTCGAGCACTTCTTGCTCTCGAGGGAACCGGAACATTATGTAGCGAAAACGTAGACTCAAATTTTGCCACTATACGGTCGATTGTCGAACGGCCGGCTTGTTAAATGGACCGTAAAATGGCCGTATAATGCAGCAACAGAACGATTATTTTGATAAAAAATTTGCACAATTTGCAAACTATACTAATGAAGTTTCCAAATGACAAAAGAACAATAAAAAATATGGCGTCGTTCGCCGTCACTATCGGAAAAAAAGTTGAGCGCACCTGTTTAAACACCCGTTATTTCTGATTTTGGAATGGAATCGTGCAGTTATTATTCTGCTACTTATTGGTTTCCACTCGAGTAGTGATTTCTTTCTTTTAGTAGCAGTTGTTAGTATACCTTGTTCGTGTGTGTCAGCTCTGCCAAAGAACATCATATATAATTTCCTATGCGCTGGTTGTTTTGTTTCCACTGTCCTTCCATCTAACTTCGCTGAGGCCGAGAATTTCTATATTATATCGCTTTATTTCCTTCTCAACTTGTAACGTTGATGTGTTCGTTAGAGTTCTTATGTTCTAGTTTCCAATTGGTGTCCGGCTACGATAGCCAATGATCGATATTTTTTGTATTTGCCGATTTGAATAATTATTATTTATTCTAGTATTCGTTTCTTCTAGTATCATTTTTGATTGATCCAATGAAACCTAGCCAGTTTCCAGGGCTGCTGGATAAGGTAGACTCGCCCACCAAGCGTAGGTTCTCACTTATTCAGTTTTGCGTTTTTTAGCTCTGTGATGTTCCCAAGCGGTCGCCCAAATTTTACTAACCTAAGGCAATGGATGCACAACAGCAATGGACAACATATTAGTGAATGTTGTGCTCTCTTTGCTGCCTCTGCCATCCCACCCCATATCGTCATATAGGTAGCAACCAAATTTAAACGACTTCGAAATCAAAATAATCGTTAATTATAGAACTTTGCACCTTGTATGCTTATCATATGAACATATGTACAAGGGCAAATCGTTAATATAATCCACCACATCGTCATAAATCACTTCAATTATGAAGACAACAATATCGACAAATCATTTTGACTTCTAAGGTCAAATACAATTCCTAATGTAGGTAATAAATTAAATTATGCTACACTTTAATCCGTTTAATTAACACAACATACATACATAATGTTTAAGTACTAACGCAAAATTCGCCTAAATCTATGCAACATACAGTAAAACACCACAAACCTATATTTAAAATCGAGTTTACTATTTTATTTCTATTTCGTTAATTTTGCTTTTGTTTTTTAGGTTGACCAGACTTTTTGGAACCGGATCGTAAACAGTAGCTCAAACATTTAAACGAGATTAGAATAAAAATGAATGTAACGATGCTGATGACGAGTAGTACATCGAACGAATAATACGTAAACCAACACATTTCCATCGAATGAGATTTTCCAAGTGGATGGCCATTCGTTTTGATCGCATGATCGATCCACCACAATGCTGTGTCCATCGGCTTCGCTAATCGATTGTTATACGAGTACGATATAGTTTTAGCGTTTTCATAAATTTCGGGCTGTAAAACTTGTTGAATTGCTTTGGTCATCGATTCTTCGGTGATTTGTTCGTAGTCGAGCAGTACAGCCATTTTTCGATTTACCAGGGCCGCCGCATTATTTGGTTGATCGCCAAAAATTGGTGTTACGACCATTGGTACGCCACAGTGTAACGCCTCCGTTGTACCCATTAGTCCGGCGTGCGAAACGAATGCCTTAACATTGGGATGGCATAATATATCTTTTTGCGGTAACCATTTACTAGTGTGTAAATTGTTCGGTTGTTCTTCCAATTGATCCTCCTCCCACTTCCAGATAAATGTTTGTGGAAATTTGGAAACTGCACGTACAATCGCCTGACGTACATGACTTGGTAGTGTCGCTGCTTTAATCAACGATCCCCAACTTATCAGCACAACACCATGTTTAGCACCATGTATAATGTCCGCAAAGTTTTTAGGTAGCGCCTTTATATTATCCTTAACATGGAGTCCACCAACTTCTATAATCAACGGCGATAAAGGCCGAGCACCAGTAAACGAATAATGCTGATTGATCAAATGTAAACTCGATTTTTTCGCCAATTCGTTAACACTAGGCACACCGTCACCAAAACGTTGTTGAACAGCACAATCATCTAAATACTGCATCACTCGATATGCTGCTTTCATTGTGCGGCTCACGCACCAATTCACCAGTCGAGATGTAAACGGCATAGTTTCCGAATACGGTAATAAATGGGACGGTACATAAGACGGTGTATCGGGATGGCCAAACCGATCGTACTGCCATGGCATTAGTACCGAACTTCCCATTGTCACATATGGAATATTTAATTTATAGATCACAGATAAGTGACAGTCGGTATTAAATATTTCGGTAAGCACTAAGTCAAAAGGCTTAGCTTTGTGTAGTTTAAAAATTTGATCGATTACGTCTGATGTCATAAATTTATCACAGCTACCTCGGCCCCATTTAAATAGATCCAACATTTCCATATAATAAAATATTATGTTTCGTAGACTTATGTATTTGGTTAGGTCGTCCAGCATCTGTAATAACAAAAAAAATTGAACTTTAAACTACAAACCGTGGGAATTATTTAACCTACCGCCATATCAACCGAATTGTTTAATGTATCGCCCGGTAAAACGATATCCGAATAGTTTGTGTGCTTCGTTTGACCTGGAAAGTGGCTAACTGTTGTAACGGTATGTCCATTTTCGACCAGCGCATTCAAAACTGGTTGGAAAAATCGAGAATGACTTTCGCCAGGATGTATAAAAATTCCAAGTATATTGTGCCCATTCACACCGATCAGGAAAGTGGCCACGAATATTACAACAAATACATTTGAGTAGAACTTCATTGTATCGATCTAGTCTGAAATTATGTTATGTATAAACTTGATCATCTTTATACTTTTACACCAACAACTCAATCAACTTTCACACGATCCCTATATAACCAAACATATAAACAAAACCACCGGATTCAATTGATTCGGCTAACGTCCATCACTGTATAGTAATTACTATAGTAATTTTAATCAAACAGTAAATGACCCTGATCAAACATCGATATACACAAGCACACACGCACATTTATATACTTAAGTGATAAATTGACAGTGATAAACAAACAAGCTTTACTTCACACGCACTTTGATCTTACTTCGTCCACGATCGCCCATATACTGATCATTGATATTTAAAACAAGTCTCTCTTGAGTAAATTATAAGCTCACTCTTACTCACTTCCAAATATAATGTTTCGGTTACTAATACACTTAAGCGTGCCCACAGTAGTGATCAAAAATATCTCAACGAATAATTGTACTTTGCTGATCTTCGATCTCAGTGAAGTATTACTGTGCCTCAGACACCACAGTGTTTTTGGATTCTCGTGTTGTTATATAACATTGAGAAGCGATCATAAATATAAAAACCAAATTTAACAATTTATAAATTTTTATTAAGTGCTCTACTGTGTCTTTTGTTTTCTCGAGTCAACAGTCTTTTTTGAACCCGTTCGTAAACAACAACATTTAACACATTTCAACAAAACCCATATAAATATAACACTTATACTAGCGACAACTAAAATAGCATCAAACGAGTAATACGAGAACCAAGACATTTCCATTGAGTGCGACTTTCCCAATGGATGGCCGTTCGTCTTGATCGTATGATTGATCCACCAGAGTGCCGTATCCATAGGCTTCACTAACCGATTGTTGTACGAATACGAGATTAGTTTTGCATTTTGATACGTTTCCGGCTGCAACACGTTCCGAATCGCTTCGGTCATCGTTTCCTCGGTAATCGTTTCGTATTCAAGAAAGATCGCCATTTTTCTTTGTACCAGTGCCGCGGCATTGTTTCCCTGATCGCCGAAAATCGGAGTCACAATTATCGGAACCCCGCAGTATAATGCCTCAGTCGTTCCCATCAGGCCACCATGTGATATAAAGGCTTTTACATTCGGGTGGCATAAAATGTCCTTTTGCGGTAACCATTCACTTGTGTGTAGATTTTTTGGTTGATCTTCCAAATTCGCTTCTTCCCATTTCCAAATAAATGTTTGTGGAAATTTGGCAACAGCTCGTACAATTGCCTGTCGTACTCGATCCGGGAGCGTACTTGCACGAATCATTGATCCCCAACTGATAATCACAACGCCATCTTTTGCATTATTTACAATATCTGCCCACTGTGTAGGCAGCGGTTTTACATTATCCTTCATATGTAGGCCGCCCACCTCTATAAACGATGGTGACATTGGACGGGCTCCACTAAACGAATAGTGTTGATTTACCAATAGTACACTTATGTTTTTGGCTATTTCGTGCACATCCGGTATACCAGGACCAAACCGTGTCGCCAGCGCTTTATTATTTAAAATTTCGATCACACGATAGGCACTCTTCATAGTCCGTGCCACAATCCAATTTAACAAGCGTGTTGGAAAATTCATTTGTTCGGAAAACGGTACCATGTGTGATGGCACATGGGACGGTGTATCGGGATGGCCGATCCTATCGTAATGCCATGGCATTAGTACACAACTACTCATTCCGATATAGGGAATGTTTAGTTTGTGTATAATCCCAAGCTGACAGTCGGTGTTAAAAATTTCGGTCAGTACCAAATCGAACGGTTTGGCTTTGTGCATATTGAATATCTTATCGATCACGTCTGAATATAAAAACTTATCGCACGCTTCTTGACCCCATTTAAAGAGATCCAACATTTCGAGATAGTAGAAAAATATCGATCGCCTTGTTATAATGAAATTCATTTCTTCAAACACCTTAAAATACAAAATTTATAATTATAAGGAATACTCGTATATATAAGATCAGCTTACATTCATGTCCAATGTTCCTGACAATATGTCACCGTGCAACACGAGATCGGTATAGTTTTCGTGTTTAATCCGGTCTGGAAAATAACTAACCACCGTAACAGTGTGCCCCTGTTCGGCCAAAGTATTGAGCAAAGGTTCAAAAAATCGAAAGTGGCTAGCTCCCGGATGTATAAAAATTCCTAGTATATTATACCCCTGCACCATCATTAGAGAGCAGCACATCAAGTGTAAGATCAAGCCCACCCGGAAGTACATAATTGTTGTCTAGAAGTAAAATATAAAATATCATTTTGATTTGTAGATAAACGATTTGAACAGATAACGTTTAAGCGGGAATATGATAAAGCGTCACAACTTCATAACACGTACTACACGATAGCAAGGCAACGATTACGTTTAAGAAACGCATATTAGAAAAAAATTTGGTTTAAGTTTAGATGAGTCATCGTTACCGTCGAAACTATACATACATAAGTAATCTATCAACACAAACACTTGTATATAGATATGTACTATCTATAATATAGAGATAAACACTGCTTATACCACTTAAGAACCAGACACTAATCCCTTGTATAGTAAACAAATCTATGTATACAGTATAGTGGATGGTATACCACCCAGCTAATATGGTTAACTTAATTCTTGCTCCAACGAATCAACGTGTACTGATTGATTTTAGAATTTCAATTAACATATATACTCGTCGAATGTATGAATGAAGATTACATATACACAGATATGGACATAAAATATAATTACAGTAGTGATCAAACGTATCGAGTCATCTAAATTGCAATGCAACTCAAAAATTCGATGCCATCGTAATATGACTTCAACACCAACAGACCGGATCAGTTCAATAAAAATTACAATTCAATGTAAAACGAATCCCGAGCATCTACATACACAGATTGGGTAACGAAAAACTAAGATAGTCGTTGCTATAGAGAACTGGCTTAATATAGGGATGACTTCTTGCAAAGTACGAGTGTACTTCTCAAATGCAATAATTATTTCGTTTTGAGATTCAATCCACTTCAGTCATCAACTTCCTCTTCTTAAAGTTGGTTTAAGACCCACAATTTTCTGCCTGAGTGGCAAAAGATTAATATAATTTGGGTAATCCAGATTGTGCAGTCTTTTGATGTATAAGTCAGTAATTTTGTTAGGTGCATCACAATTATTTTGGATTAAAATCATTTTTTCAACCTGAACCACTGAGAAGCGTAAAAATGATAGGTTATCACTAATCCCATAAAATGAACCTTACTAAGTGACAGCTATATAGAGTTTCTGGTGGTTGTTTATATGGGAAACGTCTGAATTTGCTATTTGCTGCATTCTGGTTATTAGATTCGTACAGGGTGGGGCAAAAGTACCGCTACCATTTTGATGGCAATTTTTGGACTAATTGAATTTTGTACGGGAACATTTTCAAATCAGTTTTCGTCTTAAACTGCGTGCAGAAATGTTACTGGGAACCACGTCTCCGAATGGATGTTTCTGGCGACCCTGCAACACTATCGCGCACCAAAGTCACATTTTCAGCGTTATGAGACGTCCGTTTTCTTCGAGAACGCGGTATGTCTGCTGTCGTACCGTACTGTCGAATATTCGCATGTAAACGATAAATTGTGATTTTGGGATGCACTGTACGATTATGATATTTTGACGCAACTTCCGCTGAGTGGCACTAATGGAACGATTGTTTTCAATAAATATTGCCACTATTTCACTCGTTCTTGTGGCGTATAATTATTCATTATAAAATTGGGGCATCTACACAACACAATGGTTAAAGCGAAATTGAGCTTAACGTCACATAACCAAGATGGCGCGCAATTAAAATGTTAGCTAGACTTTTGCACCATCCCGTATAATAAACAAATAAGATACTTCCGAACTATACTGCAACAATCATAAAACCCACCACGAATTACGCCAAACTCAATTAAAGCTCGCTCTAACCTTGAGAGTGCCTTAACCAGCGATTGCAAACCACTTCAAGGCCATGAATATGGTGCAAAATCAATAAAACTGGTTTCCGTATAAACTAAATCAAAAAACGTTGAACGTCGGGATCTTGTATCGATTTGCTATTATCATTTCAGAGTAACGTACTTTAAGCTACTCCATCAAACGAAAACATCACTGGAAAATGTAATCAACAACAACTGTTGTAATTTTGCCGGACATTGAGCTCAAACGGCCACAACATCGCAGAAAAGGGTCTTTCAGCACGACAACATGTGGCAGGAATCGTCAAGAATACTTTTGAGACATTCATTGGAATGTTCTACCCGCTGTATTCACCAGTGATTGCGTCTTTCGATTACCACTTGTTCCGGTTTATTGCTCATCGCCTTACCGAGCAGCATTTCAACGCTTACGAAGAAACCAAAAATTGGATCGAACCGTCGATCGCCCCAAAAGAGAAATTTGCGTAAATCCCCCGAAGTGCCTTTATTCATAAACTACAAATTGGATCAGTAAGCATCAAGCACGTTCGCATGCAGAATTAGGCTCAATCCTCGTGTCATTTATTAAGGGTTTGTCAGAACTTTACAATCCTTTTAGTATCCATACTGGGTTAATACCATTTCTTTCTATTTTGATTGGACGAGGACAACACATAGCTGCTATATAGAACATCTAATGGCTCACATTACTTTTTTTTGCCAGTTACTCAGCCACGAGTGGCCCATTGTGGCATCTTTTCCATACGCACTTCTTTACATCATCTTCTAATGAAGTCTATGTTTTCATGGGTATTGTCAAGGTCGTTAGTTGATCCTCAAATACGAATTGAGATCCAAAGCAGTGCAGTCTATGGGAAGAGTATGAAGAACAGGAGCACAAAAAGTGCTCAACAGTTTCATCTTCTCATCCCCCACATTGGTCGTAGTTTGTAATGTCCCAAACATATGATTATTCAAATCCCGTGAGAACGCAAAACAATATCTTTAAAGTGCGTTTATCATATAGTTTACGAAGGACTGGGATCTTTGCTAGTTTAAAGATCCAAAGATTTTGGATAGTCGACAAGAGATGAGGCTATCCCATTTCTTTTGGTGCAAATCACCAAAGTTATAGTCTATTTATCATTTAAGCTGCACCTAAACGGGCCAATTTATCTGCCAAAATATTTCCTTTGATAACCATGTGACTAGGTATCACATTAAGTCTAACTTTATTCAGACGGCCTAGTTGAATTAAGGCAATTGTCGTTTCCAAAACAAGTTTTGATAAAACAGCATTGAAACCAATCGCCTTTAAAGCAGCTTGGCTATCAGAAAGGATGCGTATCCGACGATCTTACCCAAAATAATTTCCCGAAGACGTGATTCGTCAAATGGCTCACATAACTAGTACTGATACAAAAATTGAAAAAATAGTTACATTTGACCTTCTACGTACCAGCACTTTTCGCTATGAATCCGGAATGGTTAATGATCCGGTCCAACATCGCTCTTGAAGTGAGGATTTCTCTTCATTTCTTAACTAGAAACATACTTCACTTTGAAAATTGATCATAACCATCCCACCACCTTCTTCGTATGATGAAGTATGAATGTTGCAAAACACAGTTGAAAGAATTTAAGCTTTGGTGAAGGCCATTTGTCTATTGTTTGAATGAAATTCCGAGAACAATTGAAAGCAGATCGGTTCTGTAAGATAGGTCAGTTTATCGTAGAATAGCTTTGTTAAACCCAATCACAAGGTTTTGGTAGATAATGCAGATAACTGGTCGATCTAATATCCTCTGAAACTATGGTATTCGACGTCGAATAAATAATTCGACGAGATTGATATATATAAACTGTCAACACGCTTTTGCCCAGTTAGTGGACGCGTGATTGGTGGCTTATTTGTATATAGCTGGTAGAAATCAAAAAGACATGTTTTTCCGTACTTCCTAAATGAGATTTCTATCGAAAATGGACTTCCCGTAAAACATCTCTACTCCCACCCAATTGACCATATTTAGATTTGAAAAGAGAGGGCTTAGGTTTTTCAAGACTGTAGCAACACTCTAATTTTCCGTCCCAGCTATGCGTTAATAATTATATTTGGTACATGTGGATTCTTAAATTTAATTATGGTACAACCGGTTATCTGCGGGGAAACGAAATTAGAAAAATAGAACAAGAATTAAGACTGATTTCCATTAAGTCTGATTTCCATTATGAAAAAAATTATTATCAGTATCAGTTATCAGTATTTTTTACTGAAAAAACCAAAGCGAGAAAAAAATTAAAAATGCCATTAGAGTGACTGATATCGTTTTTTTCCTTTTTCTCTTTTTTATAATGGATATATTTTGACAGATGCGTGTAACATAACCAATAAAATTCAATTTTTTTTTGTTTTTGAATCTACAACAATAAATTTAAAAAATATACTTAACATAATTATTCATTATTTCAATTATTTTCACAATGAATTAAGATGAATGGCACAAAACGAAATATTAAAATTGACCATAAAAAATCATCCATCTTTATTTTTGCTATTAAATATTTCTCCAGTACTGAATAAAAATACTTCTCTTCATATATTTTGTCAGTACTGCTATAATTATTTTCTCAGTAACTGGAAATATTTTTTACTTCTCTCGCACTTTAAGAAAAAATATATTTTTTATCCCGCCTTGACAAAATAGTCAGTATTTTTTATAAATAGTCAGCCTTTACGTGAAAAATTAAATAATTAGTTAGTCTGGATGAGGTGTTCAAGGGAATAATATAGATTCCACACAATAAAACTCATCAAAGAAAAAAAAAAAATAAAAGTTGAATGCGACCACGTTGGAGCTCTGAGTAGCAGAAATATATAATTTCAGTAATGGCTGACATATTATTTTAGAAACAAATTCTTTTCGAAACAAATTCTTTTGTAACCTTCTTATGTCCGTAAAATTATTACAGAGATTTCATTGTGATGATAGCACTGTAGTGGTGCTACAAGTTGTTACAAGACGTATGGTCGTAACGGTCTTTAAAGGCAAATGTGATTGCTTCCATGAGGAGCGTCGTCTAGCTGAAGATATAATGAAGCCCAAAACTCGATTTATGATGGCACGGAACACTTAAAGTGACTAAAATGACAAGAGAAAGACGTAATAAATCACTAAGTTGATTGTAAGAATTGAGAGCCGAAGAATGAAAGGTCGTTGTATTCTGCCAAATAGTTAAAATACTAAGCCTCAAAATAACCGCCCAGGTGGCGCAGTGGTTAAAGTTGGGTGCTTCAATCGTTTGGGCGGTGCGATCTGAACTGAACATATATGTGGGTCCCCTGTCTTGTTTAGAATCCATGGGCCGACTCATCTTCCATGTCAGTACTATAGGCTGACATGGAGCTATGCAATGCGCTACGAAAAAACTCGGACCTATAGCCGTACAAAGTGGTATCACAACGGACCGATCGCCGGTCTAAGTGTGGGATAGCAGCCACAACAACATAACCTAACCTAAGCCTCAAAATCAACAAGTCAAAACCAATTATCAGGTCTCTGATTTTAGAGTTTCAGAAATGGTAACCAAACGTTTGAGAGAGTGATGAGATTCGAGTGTCTTGGATCTATCACTACTCACGATAATGGTGTGGACGCTCCACATTGCTTTGACGGATAAGTACTAAGGATGGCTACAAGAAAAGAATTATGCGTATGATATTGTTAAATTTTGTTTACTAATGTTAAATAATTTAGGTTAAGTAACTATTAAGTTAAATAATTTAGGTTATGTTAACTAAGTTTTGTTGCTCTATATTATTTACAATTAAGCAAATGTAATGAACTTAAAGTTTTTGTCGTAAAAGTCGCGACAGTCATCGTGTTGCAATATAATTTTAGTCGAATTATATTCTTCGTTGTTAACAGTTAAGCTTCATTGCAATGTAATTAAAATGTTAATTAAAATCAAAATAAATTAATATTAATTACGATAACGAGTTTTATTATAGTTTATCAAAGTGATACCAAGTTAATAAAAGGTTGAACTTAATAATAATCCCGTCACAGATATATGGTTCAAAACGCAATAGATAACAAACGCATAACGAGTTCTGTCCAATACTCCAATCACAACATCAGAAATTTTATTCAAAATGATGTAGCGATCTCTTAAAGGAGAGCTAAGTTTTGGCTGGCAAAGAGGTCGCCATCAGCGATGTTGTCTTATGGCGTAGAAAGCGATCTGGTATCTGCCGTCTGTTTACAATAGTATGAGGTGCTAGTTCGTGATCAAAACTGATTGAAGTTACAAAATTGAAGTTACATTGTTGACATACGAACCAACCCTAAGGTGAAACAACTTAACGAAAACAAAAGAAAATATTTCTGGTTTACTCTCTACTCAACACATTGTATTCATCTTATACCTACGTATTTTCGGTTTATTATTATTTTTGTACATTTTTTGGCTGAAATTCAAATTATTTTCTTATACACATAATACCTAACCTACCACTGTACGGCGAGCATCTTTATTTTTTCTTTAATTTATCCGGTTTCTTGTGAAGAAATCGTTTTATAAACGGTACAGTCTTACGACTTATATACAAAATACCAAATACACTCGAATATATCACAACGCCCAGGAATAGTAGCACATCTAGGCAATAGTATGTAAACCAAGACATTTCAACCGCATACGATTTAGCAAGTCGATTACCTTTAGTTTTTATTACATGATCGATCCACCACAATGCCGTGTCCATTGGATTATTTTGACGATTTTTAAATGAGTACGAAATCGTTTTGGCCTCTTCATACATCTCAGGTGTTAACATTTTAGTCAGAGCATACGTCATCGACGATTCAGTGATGTTTTCGAATTCGACTAGAACCGCCATTTTACGGTACACTAACGATGCTGCATTTAAAAATTGGTCACCATACAATGGTGTCGCAATCATTGGTACACCACAATAGACCGCTTCGGTACTGCCCATTAAACCGGCATGCGAAATAAATCCTTTCACCTTCGCTTGGCATAAAATATCTTTTTGGGGCAACCATTTTTTGATTATTAAATTCTTTGGTTGATTCTCAATCGTCTCGTTCTCCCATTTCCATATAAATGTTTGTTTGAATTTTGCAACCGCCTTGACAATAGCCCGACGTTTTTCGTCCGGCAATGTTTCCGCCTTGATCATAGATCCCCAACTAATTATAACGACACCATGTTTTGCCGAATCGATTATGGTTTGAAACTCTTTGGCTAGTGGTGTGGTAGCATTGTCTACATGAATCCCGCCCAATTCAATAAGTGACGGTGTTAATGGTTTCGCACCGGACGCCGTATAATGTTGATTTATAAATATTGCACTCGTATTCTTAGCTATTTCGGCTACGTGGGGCACATTCGGTCCAAATTTTTGCCGTATCATTTTACTGTCGTGATCCTGAACGAGTAGACGATATGATATTTTAACCATGCGTGTTATTATAAAATTCACCACACGCTCACGGAACCGCATCTTTTCCGAGCTAGCCACAAATTCGGACGGAATATAAGACGGTGTGTCTGGTAGACTGATACGATCGTAGTACCACGGCATTAGGGCGCAACTGCTGGCCCCGATGAATGGAACATTTAGTTGGTAGGCAATACCTAAAGCACAGTCGGTTGTAAAAAACTCGGTTAAGACCAAATCAAATGGTTTCGTTTTATGCATTTTTAAAATTTCGTCCACGGCTGGTGAGTTGATTAAGGCGCTGCACGATGAATAGCCCCATTCGGCTAATGCAAAAAAATCTTGAAATAAATAAACTAGAGACTGCCGGTCCACATCAACAAATCTCTGTGGAGACAAAAACATATCGTTTAGACACATAACTATTCAACTCAATATTTGTCTTACATTCAAATCCACTGTGTTGGTTAATACCTCTCCGTGTAGCGGGACATCTTTATAATTTGGATGCGGATATTGGTGTGGAAAATAGCTCACCACCACGACTGTATGTCCTTTCTTGGCTGCCCCTTCGAGTATTGGCTGAAAAAATTTGAAGTGGCTTACTCCCGGATGCGGAAACAATCCCAGTATATTATAACCAGTTGTGCTCAAAATCACTAGACTTAATATCGCCAGTTGTAGATGCATCGTTCGAGATGTATTGTTTATAAAAAGTACACCATTAGTATAATAAGTAAGATGATCAAATGTCTATAATTAAATTTAAAAAAGAAAATAATTAATTTAGAACACTTATGCATGTGGTTTAGTTACATGATCTCTTGGACTACAATTCTAAAGAATGTATGCATGATTGTTGGTTATATGTACAAAAGACAGCACAAAATCTTGTATACGCGACAATGACACTAATATATGTGCACTAAATTGAATATAAACGTCTAATGTACAGAACATACGAGTATATATAAAATCGTGAGTTTGGCAAAGATGCGAGCTTGTACGTATCATATCGTATAATTACAATCGAGAAGACATTATGATACGAGTGAGTATTTTTAGAGTGTACATTCAATATTCTTATGTGAATACGTGTGTGTTTACAAATTGTTTAGTGTCAAACTGCCAATGTTATGATAATTATATAAGGCGTTCATTGTCTAATCGAAAATTGATTGATGTCTCTCAAATCTACTGTAACAATCTTAATCAAATCATGGTGGTTTTGGAGTTTGCGCCTAACTGGGATTCAAACTCAGCCACTATACGCGTTTACAGTACATATATTTCTGAAAAATGTCAGGTAAGAGTAAGGTCGATTCAGTCAACAATATATATAACCAGTGCATAAAATAATGACAGTATAGTTATAGAAGTTCCACCTTTTTGCCTGAACAAACGTCTAACCTGGTATAAATATTCCTATATGCGGTTAAATTAAAGCAATTCGGAACTATACAGTCAAAACGTATTAGCTCACATAAATCACAGAAACATGAAAATACCAATAGGTCAACCAAAAAGGAACTGAGAATTCTAAAGTCACTAAACCGTGCTGACTGTATGGAGCACTGACTTCTTTTACACACAAACACGTTTTAAGTCATCCAGTAATATAACGACATATAGAACCAACATACAAAATATAAGTTTCATCTTCCAATTGCAATCGATGATCCGATCCAACTATATATGATCCATATTATATTATATATAGACTATACTCGAACCATTTTTTATCGGTTTTTACAGGCCATTTTTAGTCCATATACCTTGCCAATAATCTAACTCCATCAGTTTCGGTCACTTGCCAATTCTAATGCAGTTTGGCACCATCGTACCCATAGTCACCTCTTCGCCTACCGAAAAGTAACGCTCTCTTTAAATTAAGCTATATCGTTCGGTTCGGATTAGCACGCATTCTACTCTCGAATGTGATAAGCCATCTCTCGTAATCATTCATCAAAACCCAACTCTCACATCCAGACATTACAGAATCATAGGACATTAAACGAATTGATAGTGCTTCTAGCCCATAATATAGGTACTTGTAGATTATAAAACATTTTAATAACTGACAAATAATGAGAGTCATATGCCCAAACTATTTCTTACATCAATAACAAAACAATATGCAGCTAAGAAACGTGAACGCTATTAATCACTTAAAGTCTATCAAACTTAATTGATCTCGACCACACTACTATTATTAAGTCAACAAAGTATATGTGTGCTCGACCAATGTTTCAAAACTATTGAATTACGACTTTATATCACATTTTATTAAATCACACATATGATCATATATTCAATCATATACTTTACATGCACTTACTACGTACAATCTTCACTTTAGTACTTTACACCGACAACGTATTGTTGATACTGACTGATTTTCAAAAGTGGACTCAGCAAACGTAACAAATGTTTTTAGGTACACAGTGGTGTACATAAATCAGTAGCGTTTCTATACTATCTATATGTATATTGTGATAAGAACGTTAAATACTAAACATCGTCTTTGACCTTACAACATACAAAAATGTTTGAGTAACTGTGGCAGCACACATAATAGATACACATATTTGTTCAATGATAAGACCTCGACCACAGTTGAAATAACTATAGAATTGATAAAAACTTTCCAAATTGTGCATTGGTTAAAGCTACTCGAAGCACTCTAACCTAACCTTACCTAAAGCTACTCGATTGAGACCCGACATATGCCAAAAAAAGATACATGACTGTAGGCTGGATGATCTACATAAATAAGCCCAGGTATGTGCAGGTCTGGATATAAGCATTGATCTCTTGATTGGAAAAAATTAAAATGAAATGTTGACGCTTACGCACTCAAATCCGTCAAAATTCAAGTCTCACATCTAATGTTAGTTGAGTCTATTATAGTTTTAGAAATAGTTATTTCAAATTGTTTCTTTCAAAATATTGTAAAGGCATCATCAGATGATCCCACCAAATATAGAACTTGGGCTTAATACTACAAATATTCAATGGTAGAGCATCCATATTGATTGATTAACATTTAGCGATTATACAAGTTATTCTTACGTTTGACTACAGTTTTTATAAAGTGAAGCCACCAACTCATCTTTAATATTATTTACATTTCATGGAAATTCATTTTAAATAAAAACGTTTAAAATAGTACTCAGATAAGCTTTCAACAGTATTCCTTAACATTCATCGTTTCCTTACTTAAAAAAACAGGACAAAGTGTACCTCCAACGAATAACTTCATTACTCCAACGAACGTAATTCTATCCTATTTCCAATTGTTTCGCAATTCTCTTCTAACGTCATTCCGTACACCGAATCGAAATGGATTATCCAATTTACTGTATATACTTAGTTTTTATCATTGGATTCCAGTAAAATCAAAAGTCGAACGTGTAATATTTCATATTTAAATTATGAATTTACTATATTTATTTCCATCACTGTAAAAATTGGTGACCCCAGAATGATAACATCAAAATTATCTTATTGAATGCGCTATTTGAGGTAATAACTGTCATTCCTAAAATAAGATATCTCCTCTCGTTCTATATACGTGTTTCAAGGATATGTGCAAAGTGCATTTATTCATTTATAATCCAGAGCGTATTAAATATTAAGTTTATCACTTGAATTTTGTAAAATAAAATATTAAAGATAATTAATAATTTTAATATTTGTTTCCTCCACTGTAAAATGCGGTGACCATTACTGAACTTATTTGAGACTAACAACAACGAAAGATGATGAAGATTTATTATTTATTTTGCAAATTAATAGTTTTCATATTGGGCTTCACAATAAAACCATAAGTAAGTATGTACATAATTAGCAAAAATAAAGAAACCCAACTGCTTCTACACACGTTTTAAAGTTATTTTATAATAGAAGGTCACAACTGAGAATAAAGCGCTCCGATTCAGCTATCTAGAGTATGATAAGAAAATAATTTACTATAATTTTTTCCATCACTGTAAAAAGTGGTGACCCCGTTAATAAAATCACAATAATATTAAAACTTTAATTTATTTGATTTTAACAAGTCTCAAGGCTATTAGCGATCGACTATTTGCTATTTGTTAGTTAAAGTTTATGCATACTTTGTTTACTTAGAATTTGGTCCTGTTGGTGAACCAATCGGATTGCAATATGTAATTTGAATCTTTTCTTCAAGTATTGCTTCAGTCTATTTCCGTTGATCCAATGTAAAAATCCTACCTTTGTATTATAAGTAATACATAAACCAATACAATTACTGGCTTGTCTCAAATTTTCAGGACTGAAATAACATCGCTTCGACAAATAAACTTCATTGCTGTTTCCGAACATCGTTCGTTGAATTGAATGAAGCATTTGTAACATCTGTGCTAACTGCTACCCATCAACTGTTTGTGCGTTGTCAAATTATGATTGTATGTGGCCTCTGAGCTAGCAACCATATCAGTTTACCACCATCTCACTCCATGATAATTCTCAAAGGTTGATCACTTCATACATACGACAAACTATGTATTAAATGAAATTTAAGTCACGTGATTCAGTCCAAAAACTCGAGTGAATGAGCGACTCTTCAAATAGGTTGCTATTCCAATCGTTCTCTTGTCAAGTTTATTATGCGGTGACGAAAATCGTTTTAGCGTCTGCTTTTCGATTCCACGTGGCTTTTTTTGTGTTTTCTTTCAAATCTGTTATCTGTTATTACCCCATTGCATATCCAAATCGAGGACGTACGGGTATAGTTCCGATTTACGTAGAACCATCTACACATTACATAGATCCATGCCAGCCTATGGGTTGGCTCATGAATTCTGCACTCCAACAGGAAGTCATAGATATTTTGATTCACACCACCGATCGTAATCACTTGATGAAAATCTCATTTACATCATCTTCCTATAAGGATTCGAACATCAAGATACCGACGAAGTCATTCTCACTGTAGAATGATACTTTTTCGCATAGAAACAAATATCGCATACCGACAGTCAAGCACAATTTCGAAATTTACATTCAAACATAATTTCGCTCTCTCATATTTTAAAACAACAAAATCCCCATCGCGGAAGTATTAGAAACTAAATACATTATAAAACTGTCCTGCTGCTGCACATTACGCCACACACCGAAAAAATATTAAAAAACATAATGTTCTAAATTACAGTTCAGTGTACCGAAAACTAAAATGCTACCCAATAGATGTCGCTACACGTATATTCACCACCCATGTTGTATAATTTGAGTGCTCATGTCAATTTATTTTTTTTTCGTGTACTATTTTTTCGTAGTAGTATTTGTTGTACAAAAAAATTTTGATGTTCATGTTCCGCGCGTTATAATTGAAGTCTAATGCAAATTTACAATTTTTGGACCAAATAGTGTAAAAAATGATTTGAAAATAGTGAAAACATAATCATAAATACAAATTGTGTATGAATTAGTAATAATTTAGTGCGGTTTATAGTTTTAAAAGTGCAAAATCAAGTGTCGAAAAAAAAAAACTCGGAATAAATGAATTTTCTAGTGTTTAGAATTTATTATGTATATGTGTGGTTGAATCATATCTAATATATGTATATAAATATAATGTGAATTGTATATAACGTATATTTATACTCGAAAGTGTGTAGTATATACTATTTTTTTTTTTCGTCGTATGTTCAAGGGGACAATGGCGTCATTACAAAATCCGAACGATGATTGTGGCAGCAACAATAAAAATTTATTTAAACCAGTTAATCCATATGAAAAAGACAATAATATTATAGGGCCGTGTTTAAATAGTATGGCACAAAAAAATATTGAAAATATCGATAAAAATCGTAATAATTTATCGCAAAATGACATAAATCCGTCGAGTATTTTGGTGATGGACAACAGTAGTAATGCAAAAACAATGCAGCAGCAAGCGTCGATGATGATTAAAAATCACGTCGACACAATAGAAAATCATAATAATAATAACAATACAACAACAGTTAATGATGAAAATTCGTCTGCGATTAAAAAGGAAAAAATTAAAAATGGTAATTATTTCGTTTGTAAATTAATAATTATTTTGTTTGTGTGTCGAAATAATATTTTTGTTGTGTAGTATATGTACAACAAAGTGTCGGCCATTTTTTTTAAATATTTTTTTTGTTTTTATATAGTAGATCGGTCTAATAAACTTTCCAATAAGAATGTATACTATTTATATTTTGGTCCCTTTCTAACCATACGATTATGATATGCGATGTCACTTTTTCACACACATGAACGACATAATCTACTAAACCTTTAATCAATGGTTTGTGTTTTTTTTTGTATGTATGTACCTATATTTGTAGCTTATTTTACACGGTTCTTTGGTTTTTGCGTTTATTTTGGTTAACTTAAAATTCCGAGAACTATTTACATTTTGTAAAAAATATAAAAATTCATATATGTGAAAAGTATATGCATTTTCCGATGTTTGTATGAGTTTGTTGTTTTTTTTTACCCTTGGATTAGGTTTTTGAACGTGATACGAGAGTGTTTGCCTATATTTGTTTCGTTTGAGGATGAGTCGATTCATGCGTGAATTTGGTCACGTCAACCAATGGCGAAATTGTTTTGCATCTAATACATGAAGCAGGTGACGTTTCCAATGCACTTCTCTAATCACTTCCGGGTTCTAATTTCATGTTTGTCTTGACGTCATTCGGATTCTTAAACATTGCGTAGCAATGTGTAAATGGTCTGTAACTAAAGCCAAAGCTTGTACCTCCAGGAAATCATTTGGATTCGTTTCATACCCGATATGCTCAACTTACGATTAAGATGTAACCTTTACCTCGACGTTGTTAAATGTTGGGATCTCTTTATTCACAACAGTAGCACGGTGTCTTAATCGACTGGAGGTTCAGTATCACGAACTACTCGAGTCAATAAATAGCATTTTAACCTAATATTAAGACACTTCATTTAGTTATTTTACTGTTATAAGGAACGGGAAGACTTACTGAACTATACTTTATTGTAGCAAGTAGCTAAGTTACTTTGCAGTTAATCTTAATTGATTTGTACTTGTCATATTTAGTGGCTAAAGTACTATTATTGCAAGTCTTAGTCATGTTACGTGTTAACAATCCGGCTCCATCGGTTTCGATTACGTGAGTTAAGGATATGGTTAAAGTTTACGATAAGCAGTTGTGACTATATTGTGGATGCTCATTTCACAAAGTGTCTGTCATATTGCGTTCCTATTTATTGTACCAAATACGCGTTTGAAATCGATGAAGAGTAGGTGCAGTTGTGAATTATACTCACTAGATTATTCAGTGATGATACGAATTGAGTTGATGTGACCAGTGTAAACTCTTCCTAATCTAAAGCCAGCTTGTTCATTTCTTAATTTTCCATTGAGCGTCCTAGGTAAGAGTGTCAAAGATCATCTTTATTGTTGTATTAAGAGAGAGAGATACCTCGTCAATTTTTGGGATTGTAATTGTCAAGCCTTCCCTCAATTTTTTTTTTTTTTGGTATTCTGCCAGAATTGCACACTTTTGTGGATTATTGATGGAAGTTTGCTTGTATCTTCTTTGCAGTTACACTGTCTGGTCCAGAAGCCTTATTGTTCTTCAGCTTGTTAAAGGCACTTTTAACTTCCCGGCCCGTTGGTGATGGATGTAGCTAGATAAGTTATTGGTATCAATTGATGACTGCAGATTTTCGATGCTGTTGGTACGTCTTCCTGGAAATATTCTTTCCATCTCTTTAGACGTCCTTCATCCAATGGTAATTCTTGATCAATATCTTTCAGTATGTTTGTTATGTTGCCGGTGACCTTCCTTGTGCATTGGTTTAGCGCTCAATAGCTGCTGCCGGTTTAGCAGCGAGAATTTTCCTTGTCAACTTCTTTACTTTACGAGCTGCTTTGCTTTTCACCTCTGCCGTAGATTGTTGGTACATTGTATTATCACTAACCCAAGGTTTCCGATTGTATTCTTCATAGCCGACTACTTTCGTGACATTCTTGATGTACTGAATGATGGTTGTTTCTTATTTTTGAATGAAATCTTGCCACTATTATTCTGCTGTTAACTTCCATGAACCCGTGTACGATAGCGCTAACGGTCGATCTTTGATTTTAATTATTATATTGTGTTGTTATTTAGATTTCGGATTAATGATAATTGGTCCAATGAATCCTAGTAAGACCTTAGTGGTTCACGAAAGATGAATATGGAGATCCAGTATCACAGTATAAAATGTTGTCTGGATGTGTTGCACCTTGAAGAAATGTACTCTAACGTAAAAATATTCTTACTGCCGAAAACCTAAATTATTTTTAGATCTTTCTGAACTTAAGTGCAACCAAAGAATGTTTGGGTTGCATCAAAAGTTGAATCTTCCGAATTAGACAGAAATTACGGCCAGATTATATCGAGGCTACTTTGAATTATTTCTTATAGATTAGATCCGATAGTAACAGTTTCAATAACAGATGTATGATATCAATATTATTTGTATATCATGACACCAAGCGTTCCGGATCAGATCACATTTTATATAGCAAACAACAAAAAATTGTATCAAAATTTATTCTTGGTTTACATAATGAGCAATGTGTTCCAGTTGACATGACTTATCGATACATTTTCCGTTTAGATCATGACCTTTTTGTTTCCAAACTTAACAAAACCAATGTATTGCCCTTTCCGATTCAAAATGCATACATATAAACATAGTACGATATCTCATAATTTTAGTGTCGCAAATTAATAACCCCAATATTAGTTATTTGTTTAGTATTTATAGAAATAGTTGTTACTATCATTTGTAGTATACTGAAAAACATTGTTTTTATCAGCCATGATTCATATATGTAATCAAAAATTCAGCTTATCTCTTGTATCGCTATGATATCATCTCCTTGTAACTAAATCACTTTGTATTTATATATTTAATTAAGTAAATTGCATATTTGATTATACAAAATTTCAAATATCAGTTACTTCCAATCAACACCCAAGTACGCAGAACGTGACCGAGCCATAATTTTGATTCCATGCACGATATCAATGATTACCATTAAACTCGTGACAGAACTGATTTTGTACATTTATTCGTATTTGAAAATATTTATTTTGATCTCAGAAAAGATGTTTGTCTGCAGCAAGACGAACCTTTATCATGAAAGATTAACGATTCATCACAACCTCAAAGTTTAGTTACTCTACTCTTTATATAGTCGCCTCTTCCAGAGGCGTATTTTTTCCAGTTTAATTTGCGACTGTAACTAGTATGCTCCAGATGAACGATTTTTCTTTTATCACTGCATGTAATTTGTGGTCCCCATATTGAATCGTAGTCTGTGTCACATATAGAATAAGAAGATCAGATAAATGGTTCGAGATATATCGAGTACCGATCGATATTAACTTTTCATCCTGGTATTGAATAACGTATGTCCGAGGTTTCAAGGCCAACGAAATGTTATTTTCATTAGTTTTTACTTGGCCGAAAATAATTTAAACAATAAAATAATTCTAGAATGCCTGTACCAATATATTTTGATATCAAACCCACCATTGATACATTATACTTGTAGTTCGCATTGCAATATTCGAGATTGAGGATACTTCTGTTTCAATCGAAATTGCCAGACGATCCACCAGAAGGATTGATTTCACACCTGTTGTATATCTAGTCATTAACGAAACTCTTGTTAAAAAGTTATACTGATCTGATTCTGACAATATGAGACATCATCAGATTTAACTCATATACTTCTCATTATAGAAGTGGTGTCTGGATAAAGGTTTACATGGGAACTCGTCTAAAACAGTTTTGCTTACATTTACAAGACATAGTAACACTGTAGATTTTCCTGTACCAATTCTTTTCGGATGTAAGGTTAATAACTCACCCTACGTTAAACACCTCGATGATTTTCTATTATAGATAATATTTTTTTTTGGAAGTATAATCTGGATAAAAGTCATTTAAATCAACATAAATCATCAATTGCAAAAACAAATGTTTCCAAAATATTGTTTAGTAGAGCTTAAACTGGAGCCTTTCTTCGGCCCTTCTAACTTTAGAGCTCACTCTTTGTGAGATATTCAAAAATCCATCTCAAAATAATTTACCCCTCAGTTAGTCTTTGAATTTTGTTTAATTACCTTTTGCTTTAAATGTGCTAGGAAGTGGAATGTTTTCTGGTTCGGTTTATTCAATAATTCTTAACTAATTCAAATAAGCAGGGCTGGAAATTAATATGGTTAACATTAACCCGCTCTTGTACCTGTTTAATTACCACAAATCATTTGAGGTGGTTTTCTTTCCAGAGATAATTGTTTGTCGTCTCACTTTCTTAATCAGAACTTAACCTTCAACTATCAGAACTTAACCTTCAACTACTCCAGTTACAATCCTTCATTGTGTTCAGCTTGTTCGGCTGCCTTTCACTTAAGGAGTGCTGGGCCATGAAATGCTTCCGTCACTACTTCAGGCCATAGATCAATTTTTAATAAATTCAAATGAACTATGTCAGAATTCGACATGGTTAGTGATAGCCACCTGCCTATTTTTACTTCTACAAATATTTTGAGATAATTTACCCATCCAGGGATATGTGATTCTCACCAGATTTGCTTAAACAGATATCCGAATCGCTTGTATTCTTTTCAGATGGCTCTGTCTCTGAACGGGATGCCAGCTTTGGCAAGTACTATTTATCGCATGATTTGAGAAAAATCATTTGCAATTTAGGGACCTTCTGTACTATTTATCAAGTGGAATTAATTGCGGTTAGTCACTGCGTAATTTCAGTTTTTAATCTTGTTGCCTACGACAAAGATTTATTTTGTACGGATAGTAAGTGTCCTTAACTCATTGAACCAGCTCTAAACTGGTAGGGGTTGGTTGTTACAAATAGGTTCTCGCATATTTTTCGTAGACCCTGAACCAGCTGTTCTTTTACCTATTTACATAGTGAAAAGAACAATTATAACTGTTGCCCTATCGAAACTAAAGATGGCGTGGTCAGACACCCGTACTTGCCGTATTGCGAAATACTTTGTAAGGGAGTCTAACCCGGAGCTGACCAACTACGTTCTTTTATTGAAAAAGAACAGCTTGAGAATATTTGTTTCTTTACTAGCCATGGCCGTTTCGAAAATCATCTTGATCGATGCCGTATGCGACGAATGTCTTGATGATAGCTTACACTTCATCAGCAGTTTTCCGGCTTTCGACCGCATGAGATCCATTGTGTTCAACTCTAGGGATATTACTATAAATATGTTGTCTTCTCTGCCCTGGTTCAAACTGCTCCAGTTTGCTAAGGATGCAGAGAGCGCCTGTGCGCTTTAATGAAGAGTGCGGAACCATAATGGGCTCCAACCAAATTACAATAATAATAAAATAATGGGCTTTAGCTTCCTGAACAATCCTTTATCCATCTCTAAACTGAAAAGATATTGTAAGAAACTCATGAATCTTATCGGTAACTACAAAAGGGTAACGATCACGTAGTTTGACCATGACTAGTTCCTGCCTTAACTTCATTACACCTGAATTAGCTGCTCTTCTGCCTCAACAATTATAAACGCTGCTTTATTTAATTCAATACTAGTGTGATCAGCTACTTCTACCTGCCATAAGACGAAGTTCAACTCGAAACTAACCAAGACCGCTCTTTCCATAAAAATAATTTTTGAATACTGGTTTATATACTCATTGGCAATAACCGTTTCAAAAGTAATCTTCATCGTATAGGACGTGTCAGTGATAATAGCCAACAAAAGTCTGGCTTTCGACTGCATTGGTTAACTTGTGGTTAATTCCAATAATAGCTTTACATATTTGATGGATTAAAGGTTTGCACCATGGGCGCTGCATGGCATCGAGGTCGGAATCTCGATCGATCCGAGCCATCTTTAATAATAATAATTCTAGAATACTCGTTACTGTGTAGCTTAAAGTTCGGTTGGATCATTATTGGGTGGTCGTACCTAGAATTTTCTACTTTTACGTATTCGTGACTAGTCATGAATATTACTGAGCTTATAAATCGCTTGAGTAGTTATTTTGTAACACACGAAACCAAGAGATGGACAAAATTTGACAAAATCTTAAACATTAGGTTTTATAAGTTGAAAGTAAAATGAAGGAAGAAACATGAGGCATCTTTAGATGTCTCACTTTCTTGATCAAACGATCTCTCGAACCGTGACTCTAGTTCTTTTACCCAAATTACTGTAACTATTCATTTGATTCTATTACACAGCCCTCCTGGTTACTTTGTATCTATGCTCATAATGTTGTTCTGGATTCTTTGTTGCCTGGTCACTCTGTACTACTGGCATTGTCGATTAATTTACTGGTTTCTTTGTTCCACTGGCTACTCTGTTTTGTAGTCTTATTTTACTCCTGGTATCTCTTTCTGATCAATAAGTAGGCTGTAGCTACTCTATTCCTACCGCCCAGGTGGCGCAGTGGTTAAAGCTGCGGCAGTTGCAGCGGGAGGTACCGGGTTCGAATCCCGATTCGGGGCAAGATTCAAATGGGTTTTTTACCTTCGATCGTTTGGGCGGTGCGATCGGTGTGAAAAATGAATATATATCTGGTTCCCCTGTCGTTTTTAGAATCCATGGGCCGCCATCTTTCATGTTAGTACTATAGGCTGACATGGAGCTATGCAATGCGCAGATGCTAGTAGGAAAAAACTCAGACCTATAACAAAGTGTGAATGCATTCAAACAGTCCAATTTATCATCCATACATTTCCCTTGATACACATGTGACTGGGTATCCAGTGAAATCTAACTTCATTCGGACTGCCTAATCACTTTAAGACAATTATCGTCTCCAAAACAAGTTTTGATGAAACAGTGTAGGAGACAACCGCCTTTAGCAGCCTGGTTGTCAGATAGGATGCACATTCGACATGACTGCAGCTCGTCTCTTTTGCAAAGAGTGCCGCTTGCTGCAATTACTTGGTCATAACTAGGCTTTCCAACCTTCGGAATAAATACTACTCTGACTTCCCTCCATGATCTTGAAATGTATTGCAGGCCAAACTGGCTCTGAAAATCTCTATTTCGATGTTTTATCACTTTGGATACATTTCCTGTACTCTCAAATGTATCCTCAAATGTATATCTCAAATGTGTAATATTCAACACAATAATCCCTTAAATTCAAAATTGAACCAATTTATAATGTATAACCGATTAAATATTAATCTAATAATTAATTTATTAATTACAGAAATGTAGACGAAGGTTTTGAATGTAGATTATCATTCGTCGAATGTTGTCCTACCATGTATCGTTTACGACTAAAAATAATACAGAGGCGCTAAATAACGATTAAACAATATTAGTCTTGTTTGAATCCCTTTCCAATCTATGAAAATTCATAAATATGTTTAGCATACATAACACATGCCATGAAAATGTTATCAATAATTTTCACAGCTCCTCCCTATTGTATATACGTATATCATTGAATTAATTCCTTATGGGACTGATTAAATATTCGACAGAAATGTTTATAAAGCCTAGTAAATTTTATCACCGAATCATGATTTATCTAATGAACTCAATAAATTCTCGACTATTTTGTGGTTATAAAAATACATTTTTCGATTGCTTTTTATATTTTACTGTACACATCTATGTATGTTGGGCTGTAGCGAAAAAAATATAAGACAATTTACAAAAGTTATTACCGCATACAGGCTAATATCTAACATAAGAGTCGTCTGCGGCAGCATCATTTTATCTACTAAAAATAAACCGAATATTTATCTTGTTATGGTTGAGATGGAAAATAGCACACAGTGAAAATGAAAATTAAATTTACATATTTTATGTTACGAAATAAATACATTACACATAGATCAAAGACAGAAAATTTCGAATTTATCCTTAAGCATTTTGATTCAATTAACTTTTTGTGAATTTACATTCACTTTGTGCCAATCACTCTTTTAATTATATGTTTGGTTTACGTTTATCGTAAAGCTATATTGTAGGTATAATATAATCGAAAGTGAATCATAAGTGATATATATTAGTGTCCAAAGTCTTCATTTTTCCGATGTCCTCCAGAAAATGTTGGTTTTTTTTTGTATGGGAATGGCCTAATGTTCCATATATATAGTTACAAATCAAAACAAAACTCGGTACAATTAGGATGAAGTTGAAACTCGATTACTTTAATAATCAGTTGTAACGAGACGCCGCACCAAAATTACGAATAGGTTTTATTTAGGTATCCCAAATATTACAGAAAGATGTACTTACCCGATTGGAAAGCTCGGTAATATCAAGCCTTAACTTTTAAGGCTATTGTTGGCCCGTAATCTGACTCCATCGGTTTCGATCATGAGCCAGCTCTTCATAATGTTGCAAGCAATTAGAAGATGTCAGATAGCTCTCTACGCCGTGGAGTCATCGTCGCCGACAGCGACCTCTTTGTCTACCAAAAGATGGCCCTTCAAAGGTCGCTGTATCATTCGGTTTGGAGTTTGTATTAAATTCCTGATCTCGTGATTGAACAGAACTCGGTATATTCCATGATTCTTCTTTTGAATGTTAGAAGCCATCTTTCGTACTCATATCCGTCAAGGTCCAACTCTCACATCCATACATGACAAAGGGTCTGATCAACACTCTGTACAAGTTTAGCTTATCCGTATTAGTAAGATATTTTGATTTCAAAAGTGGACGTAGAGGATAAAAACCCGATTGCTACTGAGTAATGAGAGTAAACACTGTAAACCCAATCTGCGCTTCGATGTAGGCTATATTGCGTTGCTTAACAGCAAGACGACACTCCTCATTCTCTTCCCAGACACTGTTCACTTCTTCAGATTGGTAATTAGATTGCAAAATTGGCTTGTACGAAAATTTTCATCGTAGCATGCAGTGACAAGATAATGGTCGTTGACTACGAATTTTGTTGACGATCTGAGGAAATCAATACATGGTCAATTTGGCTACGGGATATTTTACGTGGATGTGTCTATGTTACCAAATAGATGTTTTTATGAGGAAAGAATGTACTTGCCACTTCGAGATCATGAGTGATCGCAAAGTACACATGGTCTCCACTTCAGTCGATACTCTTTTATATATGTGATAAAGCGCCAGGTTAAACGATCCAGGTTTTCGAAGTGACTGCACGTTTCACGTGCCGATCCTCAATCTCGTTTCCGGGTTCTTAAGTGTGGTTTATTATTGTTTTGGTGGTTGACATTTTTAACATTTGTGGTTTTTTACGGATGTGGATCATTAGCCCAGCGATCCAACCAGTTTAGTCGCCTCCTACGAAATGCTCTCGATATTGTGGTGGTATTCTATGGATCTTATGTTTCGTTCGAAATATTTTCGAAACATGGATACCCACAAAGCTATCGATCGCCCAATATCATGTCAAAAGCATTCCAAATTATGGTGAATAGTTTACATAATGCTTGTTGAGCCACGTTCTTCAATGGCCTAATATTTGTCTATGATTCAGCTAGTGTATATATGAACTGTTGCAATAATGAGAATTAGCTTTATTGTTTACATATTTGTTCGAAAGAAAACTATATGTGATTATATTTATTGCAGATGAAAGTTCGATATCAAGAAGCAGTTCACATAAGAAAAAGAAAAATAAGGAACGTGACAAGGATAAGGAACGCGATAAGGTAGTAAATTTTATTATTATGGGTTGTGTGTACAATTATAACGAGAAAATTGTAATTTTTACAGGAAAGACGAAAGAAGCATTCATCATCTGAGCATAAGCATCAAAATGGTTCGCTTGAAAAGAATGAAAAATTAGAAAAAGTGAAGGAAAATCATTTTAGTGCCTCAACCACAAAACCAATAATTCCAACACCGCCGACTAGTAAAATAATATCGTCAATTTCGCCAGTGATTCCACCACTGCCACCCATGCTTGTCAATATTCCACCTCTACCTCCATTACCGCCGTCACCAGTGGATTTACCAGCGCCACCACCACCACCTTCAACCACTCCTCCGCCGCCTCCACCACAATCACCACCTCCACCACCAATACCGGTTGTAATCTCTATAAAATCTACAACACCTCCACTTCCACCATCATTTTTAATATCAGCGCCATCTGCAATTGTATTTGATGCTCAACCACCTCCACCACCAGCAGCGCCTAAACTATCATCACTAATACCAGAGTCTCCAGACTCACCACCACCACAAGAAAATTATGATAGTGAAGAATTAATCATAAATCATAATGCCTCAGTTGAATTATCGAATACGATTAAAGAAGAAATAACCGAATTAGTATCTTCGCCGACTCCATCGCCGCAACAATCAATCGATAATAATATTGTGACGGCAGTGGACGCAAATTGTGTCATTAAAACCGTTGACAATTCAACGATTGTAATAAGGGAGAAGGGAAATTCAATTATACAAAAATCAATCAAAATTGAAAAATCGCGTGATGATGTCACGCGAAATTTAATTTTTAATGACAATGCCAACCCTCCTATTAGCGGTGCTGACGTTAAAACAAAAATAAAAGAAGAAAAAGAAGTGATAGTAGTTCCACCATCTCACGCAATCGTGTTACCATCAACAACAAATAATCAAAACATAACCAATGGCATATCAACATCGATTAAAGAGTCTAAAGATGAGAAAAAATCATCCTCATCGACGATCCCATCTTCTGGACATATAAGTGTCAAAAAGATTGAGTCGCGAAATAATTCGACGAGCAGTAGTCATAATGCCCATCACAGCAGCAGTAGTAGTAATCGGGATCATCGAGATCATAAATCATCGTCATCATCGCATCGAAGTAGTAGCAGTAGTTGTTCAAAATGTTACAAGCGATCGAAAATCAAGAAACAAAATACTGGGATTCAATGTAAGCTAACTCCATCGCCAAGTATAACACCAGTTGTACCACTACCGAATCCGGCATTGAACACCAACAATCGTATACCAAATAAATTTCTAATGAGAAATCGAGACCCCCCGATCCACAAAATACCGGGTATGGAAAATTTAAAATATGAGAAATATTTTCATGTTGAAGTTCATACAAATGGGGGCGCTTCGTTAATCCATATGTATCAAGATGAGCTGGATTTATTGCCGAAAGAAGAATTTGACGAGTTGGTCGATGAATTTTTTAAGGTTGTGTTTGGTGAAGATGAAAATGGATATGCATATCATGTGATGGGTATTGTTCACGATGCGGCTCGATATTTACCCGATTTATTGGAACATATGGCCGAAAATTATGCCAATTTAACGGTGAAGGCTGGTGTCTTAGGTCGTAATTCGGATATTGAAACGTGCACGATGAGTCAATATAATGATCAGGTTGTTAAAAACTATTCGCATGGAACGTTTCGATATGGTCCGCTACATCAAATTAGTTTGGTTGGTAAGGTGCATGAGGAAGTTGGTGGTTATTTTCCTGATTTACTGGGTCGTCTTGAAGCCAACCCATTTTTAAATAAAGTAAGAATTTTGATTACGATGTGACAATAAAAGGTTCGGATTTATTTTATCTTTTTTAATTCGCAGACAATGCCTTGGGGTCAATTATCTATAGTACAAATGGATCCTAGAGTTTCAAATGATGGACCAATATTGTGGATTCGACCTGGTGAACAATTAGTTCCTACTGCTGAAATTAATAAAAATACCCCAGTGAAGCGTCAAAGGTTTGATCTAAATCAGCTTTGCACTCATTTTCGAAGAATATTAATTATTTTTCTGTTACAGAACGCGAATTAACGAATTAAGAAATTTACAGTATTTACCGAGGTTGACAGAGGCTCGCGAAACAATGATTGAAGATCGAACCAAAGCCCATGCTGATCATGTTGGACATGGTCATGATAGAATGACAACTGCAGCTGTTGGTGAGTTTTACAAATTGTGTTTGAACTGTATCGATACTAACCACGCGATTATTATTATAGGTGTGCTTAAGGCAGTCTGTTGTGGTCAAGAAGATCCAACCAATCGAATAACCAAGGATGTAGTGGCATTTTCAGCACAAGACTTTCCTGTATTAGTCGAAAAACTGCAACTAGATTTGCACGAGCCACCAATATCGCAGTGTGTCCAATGGGTAGAAGATGCAAAACTAAATCAGTTGCGTCGTGAAGGTATACGATACGCCCGAATTCCGTTATACGATAATGATATCTACTTTTTACCTCGGAATATAATTCATCAATTTAGGACGGTGACATCGGTCACAAGTATTGGTAAGTGATTGGATAATGTAGTCGTGAAACTCGATCTAATTTTAAATTTCTTGTGCAGCATGGCATTTAAGACTTCAGCAATACTATCCCGATCAGGAAGTGATGAACGAATATAATTCGCAGGATCTCGCCGAACCACCACAGTACAAAGAAAAACAAACCATACTACCACATCCAATTCACGGGGATGTTGATAAAAAATTAACGCCCGCGAAACGAACGCATGACGGTAAACTAAAGAAACACGATAAGAATAAGGATATTGAAAAGTCAATTCAGCCAAAAATTGTGGAAGAAGCTAAAATCGATATGCGAAAGCTAGTGGTTGAAAAACCCCGGAAACATCATAAGAAAGATAAGGATCGTGATAGTGATCGTAAAACATATTCGCATCATAAAGAAAAATCGAAGCATCATCACAAGGATAAAGATAAAGATAAGGAACGATCGAATACTAGCAATCATCATAAATCATCGTCTAAACATAGTAGCAGTAATAATAGCAGTAGTTCATTAGATGGTACTAAAAAATCATCATCATACAATAATAGTAGTAGTAACATAAATAATAATAATAATCATAATAGTAATAATTCAGATAAATCTAAATCCGATATACTAATAAGTAGTCGATCGACGTCAACGACAATGCTGTGTGATAAAGAAAGTATATCTATTCCAGCATCAAATTCAACGGAAAAGACTGAAGAAATGAATGGAATACATACGACCACAACCATCAACACTGGCCCTAGTGAAATAGGTGTCGAGAAAGTAATTAGCATTAAATCATCTGTCGAAGATAAAATGATTGTCGAAGATATCGTAATTACAAAACAATCATCGAATGAAAATCGAAGTACAACTGACTTAAATCCTACTACGACGACGACGAGCATTGAATCAAATCATCATGGCCACAATGTAAATGAAACAAGTTTACCTATCTTAAGTACAATCAATCAATCAAATATAATTAATTCATCCGAATCCGTTATACCAGAAGCAATATTATCACCAACCTCGCCGACGCGAAGTCCCACCATCAATTATATTTCTAAAACACCACCACAGCTAACGACACCGAACAATGTTGTTGTTGTCCCAACCACACCGCTTACAACACTGACACCAAAAGTTAAAAAATCATTCAGTAGTAGTGCTAGTAGTAATACTAGTAGTAATCCAAAAAATAGTTCAAATGATCTTTTAAGTTCGATTATGGCGAGTATGGATACGACTCCTGTTGCGGCAACGAGGCCAGCATTTTAAAACGTCGAGTGATGAAAATTTAGTGAAAAAGTTTTATGTATAAAAAAAAAAATAAGTTTCCAACTTTTTAAGGATTAAACGATGTGTTTAGATTGATAATATATGATGTCTGGAAATAATGATTTGTTATTTTTAAATGTGCACTATGTGCCCAAAAATTAGCTCGTGTCTGTAATAAGTGCGTTTCGGATTTGATTAAGGTAAATCTTTTATTTTTATGATTTTATATTTTTTTTTTTTAACTTATCGACGATTTGTACAGTAAATGTCGAGTTGTTTAACGTAACGGAATGGGCGGCAATTTTATTAATTATTGGTTCAAATAGCTAACCTGTCACAAAGATCTCCCTCATTGTGCTGCTCTATTTGTTTGGGGGCCTACGTTTTGGCTAAATTGAATATTTATCTCACTGCAGTTATGATGGCTAAACCTGCCAAACAGCAATGTTTATGTGAAATGCAGGAGGCCTATTACGAAATATATTCGAGTCACAGTTTTCCGTTAACGGATAAATTCGTGATAACCTGAAAAAAAACCGACTAGTTGACGGATTTTATTTTCGATTTGATCGTATTTTGACGTTTCATAAAATTAAGCAAGAATTTATATTCTTCGGGTTTGGATCGGATTTTTTCGTTAACAAAAAAAGTTGAGTCGGATATATTTCATTATAGAGATAGACAACAAAATTTACAAAAGGTTCTAGATTCTACCACTTCATCGGTTACATAGTTTTACTAATGGACACGGGTGTCGTCTTGATTTCAAAAGAAATATGAGTTTTTCTTTCTTCTTCGAAGCCCATCTCGACAGAGGCTTTATTGCCGAAAGTAAATGATCAAGTCATTGTTGGTAGCCTGTCAGCTTTAATTCTTGCACAAGACGAAGTTTATATAGGAAGATGTGTAATACATGCAATTTGCAGCAACCTTCCTGGTAGTGAAATCTGCCATTCTCGTTCGGGTCCAGCAAGCTTCCTAACTGTCTTTTGTCGCAATCGGGTTAGATTTGAAATTTTCCGTTAACGGAAAAATCCGTGCTATTAAGAAACCAATAAACTTGAAAAAATCCGACTGCTATTTCGCTGACGGCTTTTCTTTTCGATTGATCGTATTTTGACGTTTCATAAAATTAAGCAAGAATTTATATTCTTCTGGTTATATCGGATATTTTCTTTAACGTAAAAATTTGAGTCGGATATATTTCATTATAGACCCCAATTATAGACTCTGGGGGTACAATTCTCACATTCGACTATCGACGATATATAGTTAGAAAGGACAAAATATTTGACTGAACGTAGCATAGTCGACCAGTATATTTGTATATTTAGACAAGATATTGATCTTTATAGTGGTGCAAACAGAAGATTATACTGGCCGATAATTACAGCCAGACACCTATAAGAGTTTTCAATGATTGAGTCTAACTTCGCCTTTACGTGAAAAAGTATCTAAAAGGTACCAAACGAAACCTCTTAAATGGTTTATACCGGGCAAGAATTTATATTCTTCGGGTTGGATCGAATTTTTTCGTTAACGAAAGTAGGATATATTTCATTATAGACTCCATGATTTTCCAAAGGGTCTAGATTCTACTACTTCATTGGTTACGGAGTTTCACTAAATCAACTAAATGTCTAAATAACTTTCACTAGATGTCGTCTTGATTTCAAAGGTAATATGAGTTGATCTCTCTTCGAAGCCCATATCGATAGAGGCTTTGTTGCCGAACATATATGATGAAGTCATTGTTGGTAGCCTGTCAGTTTCAATTCTTCCACAAGGCGAAATTTTTCTTAATACAATCTTTACAGCAACCTTCCTAGAAGTGCAATCTCTCGTACTCGTTCGGCACCAGGAAGTTTCCTAACTGTCTTTGTCGCAATCAGACGATTTATTGTAGCCTCGGAGGGCACAATCCGTAGATTGACGATATATACAGTTGGAAGAAACAAAATGTCTTGAATGAATAATCCAGTAATATCAATAAGCATGGCAAAATATTCGACAAAACTGTTTAGACAAAATATTCTATTAGGTGATAACTTTATAGTAATTAGGCTGATAATTTAATACAACCAGATACCTATCTGAGTTTTTCAGAAATAAAGTGTTTCCAAACGATATCAAATGAAACCTCTTAAGCGGTTCAGATCAGGCGATTTCAGCAATGTTTGATTTAATTACGGTATATGCAAGAATTTAGGCAGCAAAAAGGAAAGTAGATCTCAGCTATAGTTTAGTTAAGGTCAAAAAGTAGAGTTATTGCCACTTTCAGTGAGGCCAAACAAGTCTGAACCAATCAGCTAAAAAAGTGGATTGGTTCCTAAATCCCCTTTTGAGCAGAATAGTCCGGTATCAATTGCATTTATTGTTTAGTCTGTGAGTCTCCGATACAACAACTTGGTTGTCATGTCACTTTTCAGTTTTCGATTCTTAATGACAGCTGGGTTGGTTTCATTTTATTATGTTTTCGATTTAAACCATTCTCCCCTTTCTTATTTGCATTTTCATTATAATATTCATAATTCATAATGTTGCAGTCATACAAACAACAATATAACAATGATCGACCTAAAAAATCATTCGAGCACGTTAATTTGATCGAAAAGCAACAGCAGTAACACAACTTCGACAAAAATTTAATCATTTTTAGACAAACTCACATACGAAATGACCTACCCAGTCCCTTGCTCCCAGTTACGTTATTTAAATACATTTTTTTTAATTTATCTTTTTTATTTTATTTTTCATATATTAAATCGATTAGACACAAAAATAAAAAATAAAGAAAATATTTTAATTTATTATTTAAAAAAAAAACAAAAAGCATTTTGTTATTAAATTCTGCAAACAAAAAAAATTAAAAACAAATTTTTTATTAAGAAAATATATTAATTATAAACAAATTAATTTATTTAAAAACAAAAACTACTTTTATGTGATCTTTAAATAGAAATTATATATAAAAATAAATATATATTATATTTTTTATTAATATACAATAATAAAATACAACAAAAACAATTTATATAATGTAATAATTATTATTATTGACTAAATAAATAGAGGATAAAAATAAAAAATTTTAAAAATCGCAAGAAAAAAATCAATTTTATATAAACAAAAAAAGCCCAAAACAAAATAATTAAATTAAATAAATAGTAAAATAAATAAATTAATAATATTATAATAAATAAACAACAATGTTATTTTAGTTTTAAACAAATAAAAAAAAATATTAAATTAATAAAAATTATTAATTTTCATAATTATATAATTTTTTTTTTAATTTTTAATGATTTAATACAATTTTACTATATACATATATAATATATTATGATAATTTAAAAAATTAATAAAATATTATGAATTAATTTTATTTATATATAAAAAAATTATAAGCACTTATAATAAATAAATTTAAAAAAAAATACAAAAAAAAAATTATAAGTAGTGTATTTAGAATTGTTTTAAATAAAAAAAAATAAAAATAATTAATTTATGAGCATTTTAACTGAGAATTAATAGTCATATTTTTATACCGGTGTGATAATCCCAGGAAAACAGTCATGGTGCTTTTTATAAGACGCAATGCTCCTGAGCTCATACCATCCCGCTCTCTTCAAAAGGTAAGTACGAGTATTTAGGGATCTGGTTAGATCTGAAGAATATGTGGTAAAATCCTGAGTCTGCTGCCGCTTGATCTTTAGATCAACTTTTTTCTGTCGACGACGAGCCCCGAGAAGGTCGACCAAAATTTTCCACTGTGGCTCTGTTGATGTCCAAAGTTGACAAAGATCCACGATTGACACAAAAAATATTACTGATGGCCTTGCATACCATGGCTGTATCGCGAAGATTAAATAATTATCAGGACTTTATCGAAAAATCTGTTCGATGGTTTTCATAAATTTTAAATAAGGCCCAAAAACAGGCTCGAGTGCATTTTGCTCAATCTTTCCTTAATACGAAAATAGGCAGTCTACCAACTCTAGTAAATTCGTTACTGGTGACGAATCTTGGTTCTATAAGTACGATCCGGAAATCAAGCAGCATTCCATGGTATGGATCCCAGCACGATCAAACCCACCCGTAAAAGCTAAGCAACAAAAATAATGATGTGACCATCAGATCAAAAATGGTCAGACGGTAACTGCAAAATGGTATGTCGAAGACTAGTAGAAAATTTGTTGAAAAAAAGGAAGAAGGAGGATTTGTGGCGCTACTTTTTACATCATGGCAACACACCAGCTCACATGGAAATCTCTGAAATCGAAAAAATACGACCAGCAGCATATTCCTCATATCGAGCACCTTGTGATTTCTGATTATTGTCAAAAGTTAAAACAAATTTGAGGGCGAAGGTCTTTAAATGTAAAGCAGAGATAATTGATGCGGTTAATGATTTTTGACGGATTATCATCTGGACTGTGACGCCCAATTTATTGTTTCAATGCCAATTTGCTCTTTCTACAACGTATAAAAGCGACTGAGTTCTTATGCCCTTATAGGACCCAATCTCTGTTGCTATTCCCAAAAAAGCTTCTCACCGCACTTCAGCAAAACATGTTTGTATAATTGCATCATGTATCGAGCATTTAGAATTCCCGTGAAGAGGGATAGTCTTTTCCTTTGAAAGAAAAAAACCGACCATAAGGATAAAAGTTTGGTTTTTGTTGCTAAACCTTATTTTGTTCAAGCGTCCCTCGAATAGTTGGATGCCACACAATATGAATCGCCTTTGAAATGAACTTTCATAATTTGACTCGTCTATAAACATAACACAATTTTAAAAAAGGTCGATCGGCCTTCATTTCAGTGATTCTATTTAAATGGTATGTCATTCAAATCTCCACAGTCTTCCGCTTAATCCACTTCTTCACAAATGACACATATTGTTACCTTTTTCACGCTCATTTTCGCCGCGTTTCTGACTGAAAATCTCAAAATGAACTGAAAAACGTTAATTAACAGACATTAAGGAACATATTGATTCCATCGTCTAGACATGTTTGATATCAGAGATGCGAGAGACATACTTTGAGAACTACAACATATTTATGAAACAAGTACAAGAATTGTGTAGTACTCCATAACGAAATTTAAGGCGGACACAAAAATATTGCGGCATCTTTTGCGAATTTGAGACATCTGGTTTAGCTTTGTCCGGTATAAATGCAAAACAGATTAACCATTGCTTGCTTTGAAAAATTTCCAACTGTAGAAAACTCTCCATAACTCGAGCACTGAAAATATTCACGTATAGCACCTTACAGATCTAACTGTAATATATATTGCAATTAATATTCCTACTCTCTCCAGCCACGTTGTTACCTCTAGTGATCATTTTAAGGGTCAGAAAGAATATTTTAGCTTCTCAATTTTTGATAAAAGACTTTTATAGTTAATGTTCCGAGAGTAAAATAGCACACTGACTGAGAAAACAATTTTGCGTCTTCTAAGGTTGAATTCTGAAAAAAGTTCAGAAGTCGATAAGGTATTCTGGTGTGTGTCGCCAACTACGTGCGTAGGTCTCGAGATTGAGATAGGAAGATGTTACGAGGAAAAAACCACATATAGCGCTTTATCAGAATATAACTAAAGCATTTTTCACATAAGGGCAGACACTCTAAATTTACATCATTTAGATCATCTTAGGTCCAGAGATCAGTTAGCAACCATGTTCAAATTAAGATATAAAGAATTAATTTATGTGGAATAAAGAGAATATGGAAAACTTTCCATTAAAACCAAATATTCCATTTAATCATACTTCCATTTGAATACTCAATCCCCAGAAATCGAGATGATTAAAATAGCAGTTTGTACTGTCCTCTAACTTATACCGCTGAATCGGTAATCAACTAACCAAAGATATTTTTACCATGGCAGGGTCTGTGATATGGTGCCTGTGATATGTACTAGAATGGGATATTCCTTGAATAACTACTTACCGCATTGGATCATACCAAATAATAATGTCTTATCTAAAGAACCTTTCGTCCATATCTTTAACCAGTAGTCCAGTTTAGTTAGCATTCAGTAGTGCAGTCCAAAAATCGTTTCAGCCTTTGGTCGACCTCAGCACAGGAGATAATTGGATTAAACGGATTGGATCATACTTATAATCATTTAATTTGTTACATCTTAAATGAAAAACGTATTGAACTGAAGAACGTGACGATCACTATCGAAAACATCTTCATCGGCTGATTGATTCAGCGCCACAGTTGTCGATCAATGTCTATTAGTTGTGTGCCCGTAAGTAACTCCATTTCTGTCATTCAGCATAAAATATATCAACAATTTCTTGGACAGTAGTGTACTAGATGAGATATTGCATTATAAATAAACTGTTACCATATAGCAAGAATTAATCATCATCAATCAAGACCAACTACTCAATGAACTTCTTAAATAGGAAGATTACTGTATCTCGGTAATCTACGAAGGACTGTAGTTCAACAATGGAACACTGTCAATTAGTTTTGAAGATTGCTAATTGGGAGCTCAAATAACAATTCCATATTGCAAAAGGGATCACATAAATGAGTCATGTACGATTTAATCACAATCAATGATGATTTTATATAAACCGTGGACATTTAAAACGTAACTCTGGGTAAGGATGAGAAAAAGATGTTTCGTTCTTGTACAAGTAAAATGGTTATCAAACACAAATAAGAAATGGTATCGGGCAACTACCAAGATCTAAACGAAAGGAGCCCGCACCTTTATTAGTATCAAGGGTGAGTAATTCTATCAACACGCGGATCCAATCACTGAACAAATTCATATATCCTGAAAATTCTCCCCAATGTTATCCTCTATAAACATTGATGTGCTTCTCGCGTAATCCCCACAACTTCCACAAACTGTTTGACTTCACTTAAATTTTTTATTTAATGTCTGAGATGGAGAAATTTTTGTCAGCGATACGAACTTAGAGGGGCATTGAATATATTAAGATTGATATTTTGATTTAAGCTGGCGTTTATAAATCAAACGAGCGAACAATTATAATTTTTCAACTAAATATTACGATTGTCTCTAAAACTATTCAAAGTAATCAAGAACTGAATCTAGAATCAAACGATTTGATGGTCGTAGCATACGTCGTAGATTTACCAATAAATTAACACCAATTCGCCTAAACTTGTATATTCGTCACAAATCACGAACAAATGATTTGAATCGCGGATTGTTCCCACCAACTATCGGATCGAGTTAGTAGGTAATTTTTTTACATCTTTGGAACTACAATAAATGATTCTAAAGTGATTTTTTCGGTCAATTTAATCGTCCAAATGTGCGTACAATCGGAAAAATCGTGCAAATATTTGAGCAAACCGGGTTTGTAGAAGATTTTAAAACACCAGTGCATGCTCGTACAGCTCGTACTGCAGAAAATATTGCTACTGTTCGCGATAGTGTGGCTGAAGAGCCGTCCACCTCAACTCGTCATCGTGCCCAACAATTGCACCTCTCACGCTCGTCATTGATGAACATTATACATAAAGACTTGCATTTACACGCTTATAAGGTGCAATTGACTCAAGAACTAAAGCCTCTTGACTATTCCAAACGTCGTCAATGGTCAGAATGGTGGCAAGAAATGGCAACGGTGGATGATCTATTTTCGAAGAAAATCATCTTCAGTGATGAGGCACATTTTCACCTCAGTGGATTAGTCAATAAGCAGAATTGCCGCATTTGGGCGAATCATAATCGAAAAACCAATGCACCCACAAAGAGTGACTGTTTGGTGCGGTTTATGAGCATCATCGGGCCGTATTTTTTCAAAATACGGCCGGTCAGGCAGTTACTGTGAATGGTGTTCGCTATCGTGAGGTGATAACGAACTTTTTATGGCCCGAATGGAAGATATAGATGTGGGCGATATGTGGTTTCAACAGGACGCTGCCACTTGCCAAACAGCTAACGAAACAAAGGCTCTTTTGCGCGACAAATTCAATTGCCGTGTTATCTCGCGTGGTGGCGATGTCAATTGGCCGCCAAGATCATGGGATTTGACACCGTTGGACTTCATTCTTTGGGGTTATTTGAAAGAAAAGGTGTACGTCGATAAGCCAGCAACACTTCAAGAGCTAAGGGATGAGATAATTCGGCACATTAACGGCATAGAACCTCAGTTATGCCTAAACGTCATCGAAAATTTGGACCATCGGGTGGAGTTGTGCCGCCGAGGTCACGGCGACCATTTGGCCGATATTTTGTTCCATACATAATTGAACCATACCATATTATCATAATAAAACGAATTGACAATAATTTCCTAAATAATTTGTTTTAATCAAAATCAACATCGGCACTTAAAATTTAACCACCCTTTAGATGGACAAGGGCGAAGATATTGCGTTCTTCTTGAAAGTTTGTTTTGTTAAAGATGTTAACCAAAGCATGATTATTTCTAATTAGGACAGATCATGGTGGTACAACATGGTTGCTACTATTTAAGAATCCGAAGGGACAGACAACTCGGTGGATCGAGAGATTATTTTGCTTCTCGATCCACCGAGTTGTCTAACATTCAACGGTGAACAATTCGGACAGAGAAAACTTACAATAATGCTTTCGAGTGGAGAATAGAGATCAACTCGTTCACATGAGACTAATGCTACCATCTGATGAATGGGCCAATGAAGAGATCAGAAAATAATAAACAGAAGACCAGAACAGATCATTATGGAAAAAGATTGCTGATACGAGTCCGACAGTTGAATGGAGATATCTTTTTAAAAGGGTTTGGGAAAATTCTAATGGTATAGAACTACATATAAATAGAATTTAGTGGTGGTACCATGAGTTTGTTTTCCAGATATTTTAAGTTAATATCATGGGGGAAATACTACTACATTCAGATCAAGGCCGTAATTTCGAATCGCTCTTATTCTAATGTATATGCCAATTATTTTCACCCACGGTCAGACGGTTTGGTTAAACGGTTCAATACTACGATGGAAGAATTTTAAAAGAAACCCGTCGATATCAATCTATGTAATTGGGATCAAAATATACCACTGCTCCTAATGACGTATCGATAGATTTGGAGCAATTCCTACATCAGCTTTGTGTGGATAAGCTTATCTAGATACATAAATTCGTCAAGGAGAGGTTTGAGCTTTCTAACAATCGGATGAAGAGCAGTTAGTACATTTGGAAAGATTGGCTCTCTATAAATGACATCTCTGATCAGTATATTAACTAAATATTTATAATTGAAAAACAACATTCATGGCAAGTAATAAACAAATTTTTTTATTGACCTATGAGTAGGCGTATTAGTGGTGACCTACTGAAAATTGACAATAATTTCCTAAATAATTTGTGTTTTATTCAAAATCAACATCGGCCCTTAAAATTTAGCCACCTTTTAAATTTATAGGCAACGTAACCTCACAATCTATAATAAAAACTCAACATCATTTGTAATAATTATCACTGATTTTATTTATTTAATTATATTAAAATAGTTTTCTTGTTTAATTTTTTGTATTCAATCTTTATTTTTTCATCTCATCCTTATTTTCATAATATAGTCCTTGAATAATAATTATAATAATAATAGTATTATGTATATAAATATATATAATTTTTTTCATTTTATATAAAACAAATAATAATTTTTTTTTTATTTATACAATCAGCGCAGTATTGTTTTCATAATAAAAAATAATTTCAACAATTTAATTAAATTATATATTAATTATAATAGAGTCTCTTAATTAAAATTAATATTTAGCAATTCATAAAATATAAAAAAAAAATCGTTTAATTTTAAATTATATTTAATATATTTTTGTTTTAATTATAATTAAATTAATTTGATTGTTTCATATATAATTATTATTTAGAAATTTTCATTATTAACTATCGTCATGTAAAATCTATTGATGATTCTGTTGTCGGACTATCGATCACTTCGTGGGCTATTGTTTCGATTTCGCCGCGACACATCGGACAGTGTTGCAATTGTGATGCACAATTTGTACAAAATCCTCGATGCTTGCACGGTAAAATAATAATCGATGCCCGCATATCAAAGCACAGCGTACACGAATCCTCTCGTACACTCGACTTACGCAATTGTTCTAGGAATAAATGTCGCGGCAATACAATTTTGTCTTGCGCCTTAAGCGATGCATTGTCGTTGAAATTTTTAAAAGTACGATTTTTTGGCGGATACTTAAATGGTTCGGCACCAAAATTAAAGCGACACTGTTGAAACGACATAAACGATGAGGCGGCAAAAAATCCCGCGCTCGTATTACCAAATGCCGGTTTGAGTATGCCACCCTCGACACCGTCCAAACTAAATATAATTTCTTTTGTGTCTAAATCTAGTAAACAGCCCAATATTGAACCACCCTTCCATTTTGGAAGATCGTACGATACCGATTTAGCATTGTGCCAGATTAATTTTCTACATCCGTCGAACGCTATTGAATATTGATCGTCACCAATTCCATAACCTTCCTGCAAATGTATACAAGTACAAAAATATATATTATTTATTTCGACAACCAATCAATGTAACCAAGATCACTTACATGACTTAAAAAACTAGAATCTTTTGTCGCCCATCCAATTTGCATAACACCCGATGTTATAATCAGCACCTCATAATACCAGCATCCCGTCTTAACTTGATACGTACATCGTACACTTTCAAATGAATATGCATCGCATCGTGCCTCAATACCATCCGGCGAAATTTTAAGATATTCACTTACGTCTTTTGTATTTAGCATAACATTTACATTTGTTGTGTCAACTATCTCATAGGAATATTTACGACCTTCAATCATACCTGGAATTTGGAAACGTAAACATGTCAATTTAGATTTCATCAAAACGAATGATCGCTGGTTTTTATCAGTGATAACTATGTATTTATTCAACTTATTGGTTATAACAAAGATAATTTAGTCGACGACTTCGGCGAAGGGCAATTTACGAAACTACTTTTGTGTAACCGAGGTGTAATGTGTAGATAAGACTCAGTTTTATTTGTTCAATTTATTAGGAGCAATTAGTGCTAAGTCGATCATTATTAATGTCATAATCTTAATGTGACATTTTATCAATCAATTATAATACGTAATTAAGGTGTTTCGTGTTACGGATAAGCGTATAAGACACACTGACTTGTGCAATCATTTAAAGTTATGTATAAATCGGTTTTTTTTTATTGGAGGCAGGGCGGCCTGTTAGACTGTCCTAGCTCCTAGTAACTGTCAAAGCTCCTGCACGCAACGCGCGATTCTTCAAGTAAACTTGTGCATTTTAGACTCAAACGGAAACTGAGAACCGGATAACGAATTCTACTTCCTAAATATTGACAGCAATATTTTATACATATCTGGAGAACCTGATGCGATCTAAAAACCGTTTGCATCTGTTGAGGAACCCGAGGAGTTTCCGTGAAGCTGATTTGGCCAATGCTATAATTTAATTTGTTACTTATCTGAACACCAAGCAGACGAATTGAGAACGTGGCCTTTTACCACAAAAGGGTATTCGTTGTGATTTCTTTTACGCGACAACGTGAATATTTGTATTTTTTTCTTGTTAAATTTGACCTAATTTTTTTCAACTCTGAAGGAGTAGGCTCGACCTCGAATGAAATACAAAAGTGCAATATTGCATCACCAGCAAAACTGTGGATATGGTTCACAGTGATATCCAACAAGCCATTTATGTATAACAAAAACAAAGATGATGACAAAACTGATCGTTGATGATCTCCCATTTAGCACAACGTTGATCTTTCGATCTTTGAGACAGCTTTTTATCAACTTGATGGTCATCAAATCCAAGCCGTATGCTACAAGTGTACAAATGAGATTCTCATACCAAACCTTGTCAAAAGATATATCCAAAGCGATTGCAAAGTTTTCTCCGTGGTGCTCAATGGCGAGATTCCATTTGTTTACAACATACGTCAAGGGATCGGTTGTGGAGCGACTTTCGCGGAAGCCATATTGTTTATCTGAAATTGTTGGTTATTGCATTTCTCAAAAGCTTTAGGCATGGTTGACACAATTGATATTGGCCTGTAGTTTGGCCTGTAGTTTTATCACAACCACGTTTAAGGACTGGTTGCACCATTGCACTCTTTCAGGCGTTCGGGTATTTATCTTGCTTATAAGAAAGGCAAACTCCTTAAATAATCGAACTAGAATTCCGTCAGGTCCGGTGGTCTTATTTACGCCCATTGCCTTCACGTGTCTGAAGACAATTTTCTCCGAGATGTTGACAGGATCCATTTTGGAACCACAATACGGAATTGATGGAAGCGTAACTCCATCCGGGCCAGCTAAGGTCGAGTTTGAAGTGAAAACGTTTGCCAGTAAGTCGGCTTGCAAATATGGATTCACCACCAAAACCCGGTCTGAACATACATTTCAATGCTGAAAGAGATGTTTTAGAAATATTTGCAACCGATGCGACCATCTGGTAGAAGGTACGATAGTACATTTCCAACTCGGAAGCCTTAGCGGCTATCTAGTTGTCAGCTCTTTTCGCTTCCTTAGCACAGATTTTTTTACAGATGTTACGTGTGGTTTGACATAAAGTATGCAAAACTGGGCTTGTTAAAAAATAATCTAGCCAAATCGAAGTGTATCACAATCTCCGAAGTGCACATTTTTAACACTGGTGGATCCACTCACTATAATTTAGCTGCAGGAGAGGCTCGACCTAACCTTATAATATCGAAAGTCATAATAGTTGTACAGATTAGCCGAAGGAAGAGCAGTACTGCATGGCATATGATCTGTGGACAATGCATTTGTGTCAGATAGGATATAGTGATGTAAGCTGTACTGATGTAATGATGCTATGCTAGCTGTCAACGTGACGTATTAGCAGTTTTTGATTTCGTCACCCTTAGTCGCGATTATGGCCATCAAATGGCCGACAAAGCTATTGCATGCAGCACGAAAGTGGCACTGCGGGATTTTGGCCCATTCCCGGCGAAGCGCTTGTTTGAGATTATCGACACTTTGGTATTTTTTTTTGTCCCAACCTTGCTCTTTAAAATACCCCAAACCGAGAAATCTAGAGGATTTGCATCCGGTGAATTTGGTGGCCATTGGGTAGTGGAAATGAACCGTGGAACGTTGTTTCTCAGCCAATCTTAATTGATACGCGCTTTATGACTCGGGCCGAATCCTGCTGAATAGTTCAGGGCTTCAACGCTCCCTCCAACACATGATCCCGATAAATTTGAGCATTTATCTTGATGTCACGGCATTTTGACGTTACGGCGGCCCAAATGTAACAACTCTTTTGCTCTTTTCACTCTAACTTTTTTTAGCATCGGTGAGACCATGCGTTCTATAGAACTTCAGGCTCTACGATGATCGTTCAATATGAGCTGCATCCGTTCGAGGGAAATGTTCGCCTCACGATCCATTTAACTGTCGCTACGGTGGTGTATTCCGAGCCAATTTGGCATTTAACTTCCGAATGATATCCGGCGATGTTGCAGTGTGTTTACGGTCCACCACCATGGCGTTTTGCAATGCTGCCAGTATCATTATAACGATTTATGGTGCAATACACAAACATTTTAACTGGTTAACAATCTTTGACTGTGGTTTTCCAGCAAAATATAGGGCAATCACACTATTACGCTTGAATTCCATTACGCCATAACTTGTTTACGCTTGTAAACAACGAACTGTCATTAGTGTAAATTTGATTGCTCTGTTATGACTGGTTTAACAACAATAACTGTTTGTATTTGGTAAAACTTCGTGCTAGTCACCCTGTATATTGACAGACAAACTGTAAAGCAATCAACATCGTTCGGCACGTTTATTAGTACGTACAGTATAAACTTTATTATCAGATAAACATCAAACGATTTTGAACTTTTACAAAACCAACAGCAATAAAATTTATCAAACGAATCACATGGAATGTTCCAATTGCTTCCAGCAGTCCCAATGAATTTTAGATTGCAATATCGTCTAGGTACAGATCAATGCAGCTTTCAATATATTTACTGGATTTTAGCGCGATCGAAGATCACAATCGCTTCCAATGTACTGCATTGTCCATGGTACCGAAGCTTGACGTGACTGAAAATATCAATTTTTGCAGCCATTAGTGGCGATTTTCAACGGTAAGAAAGTAATCGTATTAGAAGATCACGATCTACAAGCGATCATAAATCCGGGGTACTATACACAGGCGATCAAAAATATTTTTCCAACCGCCATTGCCACAGTCAGTATTAAATTCCAGAAGATAATTTGCCAACTATGCTAGTTCATGGTTTTACGAAATCCTCGTACATTTAACCCGACCCTAAGAAATATTACGAATAAAATAACTCTTATTCTGGTTTGGGGAGAGTAACATTGGTTTGCTGAGAACAATCAGATACATTCCATAATTATACCACAAACTGCAAACATTTTAAGATTGTCTTTGTTCAGGAGCCAGCGATATTTCTGTATCTACGCTGCGTGACACAATCAAGTTAGGAGTGATCTGCCAATCGAATTTATTGTCTGTATAATATTCCCCTCAATGTGAAAATTTACAGCATTTAAATAATAAAAAAATACATAAACTGCCCTAGAGAGATTGTAAGTTTATCATTTAAAAGGAGTTATAGTATAACAGACTGATGACATCGCCATAATACTGGTGGGTAAATATACGAATGTACTATGTGATCACATGTCAATGCCGATAGTTATATGCTGGTTATGATCACTACGATCAGGGTCTATCAGTCAACCGTATAGGAAAACTGAGATGGCTCTTTTCATTAGACGTTCAAATAGGAGCGTCTGGGGATCTGTTAAACCGAGCAATAATTTAGAAGAGAAATGCAATAGCATGTAACATTTACTAGAAATGTAAACAGCTATATTATGAGATCTGAAACCTAGACGCCTGTACTGGCTAAACGTAAACCTCTAAACTGCTTTTAAAGACTTGTTTTTGAGGGTATTGTGGAAGCTATTCACACCACACCTACTGCAGCTCTTGAGATGGATGTGGATCTACTTAAACTTTGAATCAGAAGGTATGCAACGCAAACAACTGCTCACCTACACGGCAGAACTGCTAACTGTGGAGGGAGATGGGCCGGCTCATAGCTACTCAAATGACTTTGTACACTATGTTTCGGGAAATTATTACCGAAAAGCTCAAATGCGACTACAACAGTCCATCCTACCTCTCCGGTAACGATATGATGGTCTTAAGTGTTGGATCCGTATGCTATAATCTGGCTGGTGCCAATTTACACATAAAAAATCTTGAGATCAAACTATCGATTCTCGATTGAGAACAGCACTCGTTGCAAAGGAGATGATTTGCAGAGATCGTCGTATCTACATGCTTTCTGACAGCCAGGCTGTTCTAAAGGCGATTGAATCTAATACTGTTCCGTCGAAATTTGTTTTGGAGACGATAATTGCCTTAAATCGACTAGGCAGTTGAAGTACGCTAGACTCACATAGATATCAAAAGAAACGTATTGGCTGATAAATTGGCCCGGTTAGGTGCAGCTTCTACGTTTAATCGACAAAAGCCCGCTCTAGAGATGGAACAACCAAATGAGATGGAAAACACCATATTTTGTCACCTATAAATCAGCTAAGGTCCCAGTCCTTCTTGAAGTTTGATAGATTTTTGAAAATCAATTTACGACCTTGAAGATACCGGTCATCTTAATTCGTAGAACAAACAAATTTCTGAACTGAAAGTCTACGTCTTAGAAGGTATGTCACAATGGGCCAATCGAGCCTGAGTGACGGGAAAAAAATAAAAGATTATGCACATTACCAGCCAATTGTAAAAGAATATCAGGATAAATTTTGACCGACTCATTTTGTCCTTGTGTTTATAGTCGGATAATAATTCGAGATGTCCGTTCTTCACAACGAACATATCATCAACACATGAAATTGCCAGTCATCAATTTTTAGACCATCATAGTTGCTTATCTAATTTGGGACAATACCATTTCACAATCCAATTATAATAATAAAAACGAAATGGCATCGAAGACATTTTGTATACAAAAACCATTTCCGTGTTATGTTCAACTTTTTAAGTAATTTATTCTTCAGCGTTCAGAATATTATGCAAATCACACAAAAAAAACCAAACAATTCGTACGTCACTAACCAAATCTTTGCACAAGCTCATTTAATATGCACCCACCTCATACACACAAAGCTACACTTTCATTCAACGTCAATCAATTAAATTATACAATCGGATACTTTGTTTTCTTGTTTATGTGCTTGAGATGAAAACAAATTTTACTTTCGATATATCGCGCACGACGCGGCTAGAGACGCGGCGATCTATTTTTATCTTGATAGTTATACAGTTTAGATTTTGGCACACAAATAATAATTCGTAAACGCTATTGTATATTCGTATATGAGCCGCCCAAATATGCAATACACATATTGGATCGACTCGAATAGTCGAATGCGTGTGTGCTATATCAACTATATGTAATATATTAAGAAAATATAGTAAACAATGAAATACTATATTTCTAATTGTGTATATATGTACATATGTGCGAGTGTATATAAACAAGCCAAAAAAAAATAGAAAGTATATGTTACTACATACTACTACCACTGTTGATTACTACACTCAGAGCTCTAACAACAATCAAATTTAACCTTCAACTTCATATCCATATGTACAAACCGAGTGTGTACATTCAATAAAATTTATGAATTTGAATCGAGATTTGTATACTTACAGTAATTATCTAAACACCATCGGGCACAGAATCCAATCTGTCGGAATATATAGTTTGTGCTATCACAATGTTGTTCCAGTCTTATTAATGGATTTTCAGGAAATAGTGCAAGCTTTTTCTGTAAATAAAAAATATTTTGTTAACGCAAGCTTTTTGGAATGTACATAAATTTAGTTTTTGATATTTGAGATATAATTGGTTTCTTAAGATTGATCTTATATAATACTTAAGGTTCGAGGTGCAATTTTAAGAAAACGACTGAATCATGCCAAAAGTTGAATTAAATTAGAAAAACCGACTTCAGTTTAGTCGAGCTGCTGGTTTGTTAGAATAAAATATATTTATTACATCATTGAATGGATATTTCGTACTCAAATGTGATGGGACACTTACGTGAAAGATCTCTAACTTTGTCGAGACGATTATTATCTCACCACCCTATCTTCCTTGAAACGCGTAGTTCACTAGGGCCAATTAATATAATATTAAGCTTAAATTACGCGATTAGACAAGATTAACAAAGGTTAGGTTAGGTTGAGTGCGGCTGCTACAGCACACTTAGACCCGCGACGGTCTGTTGTGATACCACAGGATCTTGCTCCCCTGTTACCCTTATGAGAACCAGTTTGAGCTACTTACGTAACATGATAAGTTTTCGAGATCAGAGACGCAGTCAGTTAAGAATTTACCCAAATATTCAAGTCTTTTGTGTGCCAAAGCAGGGCATGAGAATAGGAGGTGGACTACCGTCTCTTCCTCCTCCTCGTCCATACATCTTCTGTAAAAGTTATTAACTTCTAGACCTAGCCTCATCGCATGTGGTCCAATGAGGCAGTGTCTTTAGTTCACGTCTTCGTAGGGATATTAGAATTTTTGAGCGTTTCAAGTCCAGCTTTGGCCAGACTTGCTTTGCTACTCTACATGAGAGGGTGTTATTCCACCTATCGTTCGCTGAGATTACTGCCTCCTTTTTAAGCTCCTGAGTGCCTTAATGGGTTTCCCCAACTTTGTCCTTTCCAGAAGCAGTTGAAAGCTGTACCAGTTTCCTATGACGTCTGAGTGGCCGGGGACCCAGACTTTCTGAAAGTTGAAATACTCACTCATCTCATTTAGAGACGAGCTGCAACCCAACGCCATTCGTCAGGCTTCCACCTTTGCCTGGTACACGCTGCAGTGATCAGCGAGACAAAGTGCTATATCTTCTTATAATTTATCACAGAAGACTCCAGCGCCTACTTTACCGTTGTAGCTTGGAGCCATCCTTTCCTCAGCGATCTAACTATCGTCGAGTGTGCTGTCTGAAGACATTTACACTGAGATATGGCTGATAGTCGAGTGGCCGTAATCGTGCATATTTGATGGCCCACCTCGTAATGCTTACGAGGGCATTTTGGATTACCTCCGACACAGTGGTTAAGTATTTCCCAGAGACAACTATCGCTACATCATCTGCATAAGCAATCATTCCGGTCCCCTCTCTCTCTAGCATTAACAGCAATCCATTGATTGCTATGTTCCAGATTCACCCAGCTCCGAATTTACCATCCTGCACCCAAGCATGTGATTGATTAACCCACTTATAGGGTAATCCACCTCTAGGAGCGACACACCCTCCAGAATTGCCCCCGTCTTTACATTCATATCAAGAAACGCCACCATACCCCTCAATATTAAGAAACGCCACCATACAAAACTCTTGCGAGAGTATTGATTTCTCAATTGTACTTACTATAGGACATGCAGACCTGTGTCCACAGATTTCCCGTTACAGTAAGCATGCTGCGTCTGATCCCAATCACTAACCTTTTTTTTAGCATATGTATATCCACTAGCCTTTCCAAGATTTTCAATAGAAAGGATGATAGAGTTATTGGTCTTAAGTCTTTTGGGTAGCCCTGTGAGCATTTTCCTGTCTTTGGGACTCTGACTTCCGTCGATCCCCGCGGAATAAAGACTAGTTTAAAACACCATTTGAAGATTACTTCCAGCCAGGATAGCATAATTCTCAGAGTTTTTCTAAATCTCCGCGGGAATAATTTGGTCAGGACCAGCCGATTTATAGGGTTTGAACCCTTTAAGTATTCAGCCCATAGTATCCGTTATTTGGTTAAGATATATTCTATGCGCAGTGAATATGCTTCTTGGTGAGTACTAGTCCCTGTCGAAGCTTCGAAGCTTCTTGGAAAGTGGGTTTCGATGCTTCTAGTGAGGAATCTTTGAAGTCTCAAAGACTCCTCACTAGAAGCAGTTCAGGATCCATCCGGTTTAACTAAATAACTGGGACTGGTAGGATTGGAAGACAGAATCTTCCAAAGACGAGGATTTTAGACTTCTTCCATTTTGTCGCAGAAGTCTCCATGACCTTTTATGTGCCTCCCTTAATTCTTTTTTGTACACTTTGAGCTCCTGCTTGTAGGAGTCCTAGTCCTGAGCCTCTCTCGTTCTTTTGGCTTTATTAAATGTTGTCCTATACACGCCTTCCGGTAGGTCCCCATTTCCTTGGACCACCATGCCGGTTTTTGCTTACCCTTGGGCTTAACAATAGGTCAAGCAGCATTGAAGGACTGATTGCAGGCATTAGTTAAAGTGTCCACTATGCAGTTCAGTTCCTTCACTGTCGCTGGTGGCTCAGAGGTCTGTGGTGTTAGTAGTTCTATAAGCGACTCCCCATACTTGCTCCAGTTTGTCCTTGTGGTATAAACTGAAAGTTTTCCGGGTGGCAGGGGAAACAATAAGCTAAAGGTTATATAACGATGGTCAGAGAAGGAATGATCCTGCGCCACTCTCCATTCTCTGACCACAGGGTACATCTGTTCTAAGGCGAAGGTTACGTCTAGAACCTTCTGCCGATTTTTAGTAATAAAAGTTGGTTCTTGCCCAATATTACACACCAAAAGGTTGTTATTTAACAGGTAATCAAAAAATAGCTCACCACTCTCGTTGAGATCAGTGCTTCCCCGGATTGTGTGATGCACATTTTTATAACATCGAAGGAGCACCTCAATCTTCTTAAGATTAACAAAGGTACTAGCTGAAAAGCAACGTAGTCCATTTAGATCGTTATAATATTTCATCTTTTACCTGATTGCCAACGAATTATAGCCCAAAATGAAGCGCAGGCTCGGTTTTTAATTGCAAGAAGAGACAAAGAAGTTCTTGCTAGAAGGACTGCTAAACGCATTTGTAGACAGAAAAAGCGCGAATGGTTAAGGTCTTAAGAGTACAACTCATAAATGAGCGCAATTCGCGTGGTTTCTTTAAAGGAATCACCGAATTGCACCATACCTTAAGATCTCGGTCAGCTGCCATTCGTGACCAGACTGGAAACCTCTGTGTTAAGGTTGATAAAGTACTCCATACATGGTGTGAATATTTTTCTGACATACTTTATGTTCCACGTGTATCACAAAAGGATGTAGTCAATACTCCTCAGTTCTTCCTTGTTTCCTAACGAATCGTTTATTTTCGATTGTCGTGGCCAAACCCATTTTGTTTATTTCATTGCTAAACTACTTTGCCGTGGATATAGGTTATTTTATGTTGGCCGCTACATGTTAAATCTGCATATAAGCATTGGTACCACGGCAGTATATTCCTACGTAGCTGGTCTTCAATAATAGCAGATATTATAATTTATTGTTTAAAGCTCGTTCCACCCCTAACGTATCTGATAAATTTTGCAGGTCAACGATACATTGTTCGTTTAACATCCTTTTTAAAGTCACTGCAATTGGTTAGTTAGAGCGTTAACTGATAACAGAAGGTGATAGATTGTGTACTGATTAGAAAACAGTTATCCCAAAATCGAAATACTTCACAGACTAAAAATGTTGACGAATAAAACTGAACCGGAGTTTCCTTAAACTGCAAAATGTTTGAATTGTGTTTTACATAATCCGGCACATGTTAACTTCTTGATCAATGTATCAATGGGGGTAACGAACTTTAACCCGCTGCTTAGAGAGCCTTTAACCACTAAGCTGCAAACGGTTTAAGGTATTGCCCTAAAATCACAGTTTGTTAGTCAAAGCAAATATAGTAGCTGACGGGATTCTGTATTTTGGCATGCATTGATGGTTGTCGATGAATCAAGTATGGTAACAGACAACCAGCAATAGATAGAAAAAACTAATCGGATTGTGATGATAACCCTGCAGACAAACATTTGATTATAAATTACACCAAAGTAGTCTGTCGGCAGTAGGTCAGTGGAAATGTTTTCAGACTAGATAATATTGATAGCACTAACAGGTTTAATACGTCGATAAGGATTTTTGGAATGTCTGTTCGTTCTCCTGATTACTGCAGCGTGTATCTGAGGCGGTCTTAAACTGGTTGAGGCATGATGTAGTATTAACATAGTAAATGTCGTTATCTATGTTGATAGTCAAACGGCAATAAAGTCACTCAAATGGTTTAACTTTCAGCCAGTGTGAGGTTGATTGCCACTCATATATTAACGAGATGTGGGTGAATATGTCAACATCCAGATTATATGGATCACTGGTCAGTCAGCACTAAGGTCAACGCTTAGAAAGAGAGATGACACCTTTACAAATTAAATGTCGACCAACTCCGCACGTCTAGTTTAGCGAGACATATCTGTCTAAACCTAGATTTGGCACACTTAAAAACGCCAATTTCACTTCATAGACGTTCTTTGAAAACGATCGTACGAGTATTCACCCGGTACTACATTTTGGAAAAACATGCTAGAAGTCTGGACATGCAATTTAACAACTTTTGTAGAAGCTGTAAGGATGGGAATGAAGAGACGGTGAGGAAGTTTCACTGCTCCTGTCCAGCATTAGCACCCATACGAGATCTCCCCTTGGGCAACTATATGATGAAATGCCTTTTTGAGCTCGAAAAAAAGTAATATCTGTGCCACAACGGACCGACAAAATGGTCGTTGGAGTGTATAGAACTTATAGATCGAACCATCTTCCACATCTGTATTAGTATAAGTTGGTATAGAGCTATTCAATGTCCTGCGTTTGCATTAAAATCGAGTAAATCCAGTCAAAGTCAGAACATGGTTAATTATAATCGAGAATAATAAGGGTGTCATGAGAGCAAAAAATTATATGCGGACTCTCAAAGTGATATGTTCCATATGTCACTCTTAAGCTTATATTAGCCAATCGTACTATAAAAGTATAGATTTTGATTCCATCACACAGCATAGCTAGAGTATACCTAAATATAAATACAATATACAAAGAAATCGTGAATAACATATACATCTGTAGTAAGTAGTCTGTCTATGATAGATGACACGTTTTACATAAATTTAAAATTTTAAAAATCATATTTAATCAAAGACAACAGTCGGACATTTAATCTCAAAGAAACCAACCACCTGCAAATCAAAAAAACGAAAAGGTATTTAACCAAATACTTGATCAATTGCCAATAGTTTACGTCACACCAAATTTCTAAATATATTCTTCAATCGAATCGACTCAAATTTGTACTTACCCTTATTGTCGCTTTATGTTCACTCGTTTGGGCGAATTTCTCTAATGCTATCAACGAAAATAATATCACGTCGGGATTTATTGTTTCATTTAAATTTTTTAACAAATAGTCTAATGTTGATTCCGATAGCACCGCTATAATATTTGGTCCGGCTAATTTTTCGGCCAGACAACCTAGTATAACACATAGATTACGTTCACGTCGCGGTGAATGTCGCAACGACTGATTAACCATATTTGCTACTTCGATCACCGAATCCTTGGTCGGCAATTGGCTGTCGTCTAATAGTAGTGCAATGACACTAGCACCCATTGGATGGTCAATTGGTATCACTCGCATTAATGATTTTATAAATTCTATCCATCCGGTTGGATTTCCGGTTATATTGTGTAACTGTACCATAGATACGGGTGGTTCGGGTTCGCTATAAAAAGAAACAAAATAGGACATTAAAATGTATATACTTAATGTGAGGGCTGCTCTCTACATAAAGAAAATACAAAGATCAACATTTATGTATATGTTGGGTTTATGCAAATTAATCCTTTTGAACGGAAACAATATAATACAAAACCGGAAAAATTTAATTAAACGAAATAATTCTAAGAATTTCCTGTATGCATAGGGGGTGGAAATTGCCACATTGCGTACGACCAAAACAATTTAAAGAATTTATTGAATCATCATTGTCGTTTCGTCACCAACTATCAATGTTATTTATATTAGTAATGCAGTCATACCCTCACAACCACTACTACACGACTGTAATTGAATGAGACCTTTAACAAAATGAATGTATTTCTAACGTCTAAGGCAAAGCTTTGAATTTCAAATGATTATTGGAATTGGATAATAATAATTATATAAAAATAATTTATTAATTAAAATGACACTAATCGTGCGGTATTAATCGGTTGAAGCCGATCATTTTTTTATGTGCGGTTTATTAAATTCCAAATATACTTATTTAATACTGAAATTATATGTCTATATAATCTACCTTCAAGCGAAATTGCCAAAATGTGATAAGTTTTTTTCAACGGTTTTTACAGGTCCATTCTTGGACCGTACCGTGTCAACAATCTGACTCCATCGGTTTCAATCACGAGATAGCTCTTCATAGCAACTAAAAGATGCCAAATCGATCTTTGCACCGTGGAGCCATCGTCGCCGACAGCGACATTACGCCTACCATATGGGGCTCACTCTTTAAAAATCAGCACGCATAACGTGAACGAGCCAGCGTACTCGCCGTCCTTTGATTTCATGCCCGATATCAAGAATTTGCATTGAATTCCTGATCTCGTGATTGAATAGAATCGGTATGTGCCATCAACGTCGCATTTTGGGCCATCTATCACACGCATGATTCTTCTCTTAAATGTTAGAAGCCATCTCTCGTACTCATCCGTCAAGGTCCAACTCTCACATCCATACATGACAACGGGTCTGATCAACACTCTGTACAGTTTCAGCTTATCCGCATTTGCAAGATATGATTTCAGAAGCGGACGAAGAGGATCCTCTCCCACACTATTATCGTGAGTAATGAGAGATCCAAGATAGTTGAATCTCATTACTCCTTCACACATGTGGTTACCACTACTGAAATCAGTTGCGTCTTGGTCTTTTAAACCAGAAATCAGATACTTTAATTTGGACTACGACACTAAGATATTGTCCTGAGGTGTTTCATTTTTACGAAGGATGTATTCCAACGTGAAAATAAAAAGTATCGGGGACAGCGCATCTCCTTGTCGAACACCAGAAGTAATTGCAAAAGTTCTCGATAGCCTGTTCTCAACTTTAACACAGCATTGTGATTGCGTTACTGTCATTTTTCACAAATGTACGTATTTGTTCGGTATTCCTAAATATTCAAGCGCATACCATAGCCTCTCTCGATTGATCGAGTCATAGGCATGCTTGATGTTTCGTAGTACTTGGAAAAAATCATCCGTAGGGAAAAAACTTGATCAGTGACTGACCGATTTGGACGGAATCCTCCTTGGTAGTCACCGACAATTTCCTCTGCCAGAGGAGTAATTCTTCCCAAGATAATGTATGACAGTAACTTGTATGCTGTGCAAAGGAGAGCTATACCGCGATAGTTCTCGCATTTCATGCGATCACCCTTTTTGAATATTGGGCATAACGCGGCCACTTTCCATTCATCAGGCATAACTTCATTTCGCCATACCAATCGAACAAGGTCGAAAAGACAGTTCCACAAAGTTAACCCTCCGAATATCAATAACTCTGAATTAATGCATCAATTCCTGGTGAACGATTTTTTTTAATATCTGCATGGCTATTGTTAATTCCTCATGGGATGGATCCTCAATGAACATCTCTGCGCTCTGTATTTGAGGGTATTCAAATACAGCTTGTGATACATGTGGAACATTAAAGATATCAGAAAAATGTTCACGTCATGTATTGAGTACCGAATCGACGTTACCACAGAGGTTTCCATCCTTGTCCCAAATGGCAGTTGACCGAGATCTTAAGGTATGGTGCGACTCGATGATTCATTTAAAGAAACTAAGCGAATGGTGATCATTGCTGAGTTGTTGTACTCTTAGGACCTTAGCCTTCCACCATTCGCACTTCTTCTGTCTACAAATGCGTTTGACTGTCCTGCTAGCCAGAACTGCTTTGTTTTTCTTGCAATTGTAAACCGAGTCTGCACTTCATTGTGGGCTATACTTCGTTGTTCAACAGCAAGACGACACTCCTCATCAAACGACACTCCTATAGCAAGAACGTCGTGGGCAGCAACGGAGTACGTAGTACGGACCTATATAATTGCATAAGTCACTACACTGACTGCCAACATCGAAAAGATTCGATTATGTCATTCATATTGTTTCGTCAATGAATCACGATATACTATCATTGTTGGACGCTTACTAAATAAATTGAATCGGAAAGTAACGTGAAATGTTGTTATTATAGTCGTTCAGCACTGTCCAACCCGCCATATAGAGGGTTGATAAATAAAACGCAAACCATTCGAGGTATCTCGATAATTTTATTATTGGGTTTAAATACTATCAAAACATTTATGTTCGGAATTCAACATTGTACATAGATCCACCACCAATTTTTGATGACTAGTTTCGTTGGCCACTTCATTTTAAATCCGTACATATAAGTATGGGTTTTACCACGACAGTATGTATATTCCTACTCAGCTGGTCCTCAATTATAGCAAATATTTATAGTTTAAAGCTCGTTACTGGCCCTGACGTATCTAACGTAACTGAGAAGTTTCAAAAACTGCAAAAACTGCCGGGTCATTCGTTTTACGTCCTTTTAAATCATTCCAAACAAAGCGGTCCGTTAGAGTCTTAACTGATTGGTTGATGTGATAGATTGTGTACTGATTAGTGAAAACCTTTTTCACAAACAGACCAAACATTTTGATGAGCAAAACATAACCGGAGTTTCCTAAACTGCAAATTGGAAGATGTTTGACAGAATTGATTTTTACATCATCCGGTCCATGTTAATTTCTTGATCAATGGGGTAAAGCGAGATGTACGGTGCAAGCCCTTAATTGATGGTTGTCGAGGATACAACACCTTACACTAAGTGTGATAACAACAACCAGTCATAACTACAGGCTATCGGCAGTAGGTCATTGGAAGTATCTTCAGGCAGGACACTCAAATATAATACAGTCACTAGGTGAGGAACTTGGCAACCTTGATTACACTTCACCGGTTAAATGTTGTTATTATCATGGTTGAGCGCATATATATTATCAGGTGGGTTGACAAATAAAACGCAAACCATTTGAGATATAGTGTTGATTGGCGACCCCAGTTTTCGATGACTATCTACAGATTTCGAAGGAAACGGCCGCTATCTCTTGTTCAATAATCTGAGCTCCTCTAATGAGACCGACTTGTTAGCATTTTTTTTTTTTAACGGTTTTTACAGGCCATTATTGGCCCGTACCGTGTCAACAATTTGACTCCATCGGTTTCGATCACGAGCCAGCTCTTCAAACCGTTGTAGGCAGTTTGAAGATGCCAGATCGCTCTCTACGCCGTGGAGCCATCGTCGCCGACAGCGACCTCTTCGCCTACCGAAAGGCGGTTCTCCCTTAAAGGTTCGCTGTATCATTCGGTTCGGATCAGCACGCAGAACGTGTCCGAGCCAGCGTACTCGCTGTCCTTTAATTTCATGCACGATATCAGGAATTTGCATTAAATTCCTGATCTCGTGATTGAAAAGAACTCGGTAAGTGCCATCGACGTCGCGTTTTGGACCATATATCACACGCATGATTCTTCTCTCGAATGTAAGAAGCCATCTTTCGTACTCATCCGTCAAGGTCCAACTCTCACATCCATACATGACAACGGGTCTGATCAACACTCTGTACAGTTTCAGCTTATCCGTATTTGCAAGATATTTTGATTTCAGCAGTGGACGTAGAGGATACAAAGCCCGATTGCCAGCGGCAAGGCGGACCTTGATATCCTCTCCCACACTATTATCGTGAGTGATGAGAGATCCAAGATACTTGAATCTCATCACTCCTTCAAACGTGTGGTTACCACTACTGAAATCAATTGCGTCTTGGTCTCTAAAACCCGAGATTAGATATTTGGTTTTTGACTCGTTGATTTTGAGACCAACAGAAGCTGAACACTGTTCCAGTGGATCAAGTATCTCTTTCACTCCGTTGCCATTTAATCCAATCACACAGATATCATCTGCATAAGCAAGAAGTTGATTGGATTGTCGGAATAAGATGTTGTCCTGAGGTGTTTCACTTTTACGAAGGATGTATTCCAACATGAGATTAAAAAGTATCGGGGACAGCGCATCTCCTTGTCGAACACCGGAATTGATTGCAAAAGTTCTCGATAGCCTGTTCTCAACTTTGACACAGCATTGTGACTGCGTTACTGTCATTTTACACAGATGTACATATTTTTGTGGTATTCCTAAATATTCAAGCGCATACCATAATCTCTCTCGATTGATCGAGTCATAGGCTTGCTTGAAATCTAGGAATACCTGGTGTACATTGCGAGATGTTTCGTAGTACTTGGAAAGAATCATCCGTAGCGAAAAAACTTGATCAGTGACTGACCGATTTGGACGGAATCCTCCTTGGTAGTCACCGACAATTTCCTCCGCTAGAGGAGTAATTCTTCCCAAGATAATGTATGACAGTAACTTATATGCTGAGCAAAGGAGAGCTATACCGCGATAATTCTCACATTTCAAGCGATTACCTTTCTTGAAAATTGGACATAACGCGGCCACTTTCCATTCTTCGGGCATAACTTCATTTCGCCATACCAATGGAACAAGGTCGAAAAGACAGTTCCACAAAGTTAGCCCTCCGAATATCAAGAGCTCTGAATTAATGCAATCAACTCCTGGTGAACGATTTTTCTTTAATTTCTGCATGGCCATTGTGAATTCCTCATAGGATGGATCCTCAATGAACATCTCCGCGGTCTGTATTTGAGGGTATTCAAACACAGCTTGTGATACATGTGGAACATTAAGTAAATCAGAGAAATGTTCACGCCATGTATCGAGTACCGCATCGACGTTAACACAGAGGTTTCCATCCTGGTCCCGAATGGCAGTTGACCGAGATCTTAAGGTATGGTGCAATTCGGTGATTCCTTTAAAGAAACCACGCGAATTGTGCTCATTGCTGAGTTGTTGTACTCTTAAGACCTTAGCCTTCCACCATTCTCGCTTCTTCAGTCTACAAATGCGTTTAGCTGTCCTCCTAGCGAGAACTGCTTTGTTTTTCCTTGCGATTGTAAACCGAGTCTGCGCTTCATTATAGGCTATATTTCGTTGCTCAACAGCAAGACGACACTCCTCATCAAACCAATCATTTTTGGGCTTAGTTTTCACTATACCGAGAGTGTGCTGGGCAGCATCGACAACCGAGGTTTTCAATACTTCCCAGACACTGTTCACATCATCAGATTGGTAATTGGATTGTATAATGCTATTGCTGACAAGATCTTGATATTTTCGTTGCGTTTCTTCATTTATCAGACCTTCACAGGAGAATCGCGTTGTATATTCTCCTGTCCTCCCTGACTTGTACGAAAATTTCCATCGTAGCTTTGCAGCAACCATAAAATGGTCACTGCCTACGAATTTTGTTGACGACCGATACGATCTCACATCTTGGACAACCCGAGCCCGCCCTTTTGAAATCAACACATGGTCAATTTGGCTTCGGGATGTTTTACGTGGGTGTGTCCATGTTTCTAAGTGGATGTTTTTATGAGGAAAGAATGTACTTGCTACTTTGAGATCATGAGCGATCGCAAAGTACATCATTCTTTCCCCATTCTCGGTCGCAGTTTCGTGTCGGGAGTACGGACCTATATTGTTACATAAGTCGGTCTGATTTCTGCCAGCTCTAGCATTAAAGTCACCAATCACCAATTTGACATCGTGCTCCGGTATAGCACCCATCAGATTATCCAGATTATTGTAAAATGAGTCTTTATCCTGGGATTGGCTTACATCAGTGGGCGCATGTATACAGACAATTGACAGGTTGGCTAATCTCATGTGCAAGCGAAGCTTACACATTCGATTATCGACTGCTTGAAAGTCCAAGACAGCCTTTTTTACCTGTGGCCCAATGAGAAATCCAACCCCAAGATTTCCGAGGTCATCTCCACTGTGTAGCAACGTATAGCCTTGGGACACATGGTCTCCACTTTTAGGCCATCGAGTTTCTTGGAGAGCTACGAGTTCCAGCCGATACTCTTTCATGCATGTGATGAGGCCGTCCAACGCGCCAGGTTTTCTTAATGACTGCACGTTCCACGTGCCGATCTTCAATCTCGTGTCCGGGTACTTAAGCGGGGGTTCGTTTTTTTTGTTGTTTTGGCGGTATCCGATTTTTTTATTTTTGTTGACATTTCTAACATTTACACGGTTTTACGGATGCGGGTCGTCAGCCCAGCGATCCAACCAGATTTAGTCGCCTCCTACGACAAGCTCTGGATACTGCGGTGGTATTCTATGGGTCTCATGTTTCGTTCGTAATATTTACGAAACACGAATGCCCCCAACCACAGGGCACAAGGACTTGTTAGCATAGACCAATAATTTAACGTAGCTCTATTAAAAAGACGAGATTTAGGCGGCCAAACAACATGACCAATTTTGAACTCAACACGGAAATCGAATTTAGATTTCAATAAGTCGATTGTTAGAACCACTGTGTGGCATGTCGCAACGTCTTGTTGAAGAAACCACATATCATTTATGTTTACGTCCAATAACACAACCAAGATGAACCGGCGTTTTTTGAAGCACATGAGAGTTTTCATCTGATCAATAACGTTCTGTTTGTCGTTGTTAAGCCAAAAATGCGGTTCATCACTGAATTAGATTTTGCGATGAAATTGGTCACCTTCTTTCAACATTTCCAGAGCCCAATCCGAAAACGTACGTCACTTCATATGATCGAGTGGTTTGAGTTCTTGTGTTAACTGGATTTTATAAGGGTGCAAGCCAAGATCATTTCGGAAAATTCGCCTTAATATATGGTCTGAGCGATGCCTATTTCCTAAAAACTTCGGGAAATCGACTATATTGGTTCGACTTACCCGTTGTCTCACTGGCACAGGAACATTCAGCAGTGAATATTTAGACTCAAATTTTTCACTAGACTATGATCTACTTGTCTACTGGAACAATAATTACGACCAAAAATTCGAAATTGCGTTCGCAGTGAAAGTTCAAAGTTGTCAAGCACCAAATGCCTCGTTATAAGCATATTTCTATTTATCAAGTCATTTCCAGTTGAAATTATTTCAATATGACTTTGATTGGATAAGAACAATCCAAATTTTTTTTTCTACAGTTAGAAGAAATGTAAGACGGTACATGCGTGATAAGATGGATATAAATTTTCAGTAAATCAATGGGGTTATTAGTTCAATACTGGAATAGCTAATAATATTACAGATTAGGAGAAAATTTCGTAAGTCCTAGCCGACACAGTAGCCGACACAGTATATAATAATTTTAATAGTAGACCTAGTTCCAAAAACTACCAATTGTACCCAGCTACAGAGTGTCAGCCGGAAAGATATACCACTTTGTTTTGCCGCCATTTTGTAAACGTTAGTCTTGACAGTTCATATTGTGCAGTCGTGAAGTAGACAAGTGGCAAATTTATTTTTGAAAAATATTCGATAAACCAACGTGTTTTAATCTTTAAAACATTTTATCAAAATTCATCATCGATTACTGTGACGATGAGAAAGTTACGTGAAATTTTTGGGAGAAACAACGTGCCAACAAAACGCACTATTTATCGTGTAGTGAATGATTTCGACGAAAAAGAGGGTAGGTGATAGCCCCAAGCATGGGCAACAACGTACTGCAAGATCGGCTGAACACATTACTGCTGCTCAAGAAAGTGTTCAAAATAATACATCAACCTCAATTCGACTCCGTGCTCAGGAGCTTGGTCTACAAAGAACAAGTTTGGTCACAATTTTGCTCAAAGATTTACATTTGTTTCCATTTAAGATTCAGTTGACACCAGAGCTTTTTCCACAAGACCATTTACGCCGCCGTACATATGCCAATAGGATGTTACAGTTCGCCCATGACAACCCCGATTTTCATGAAAAAATCATAATGAGTGACAAGGCACATTTTCATTTGAATGGATATGTAAATAAACAGAATAGTCGGTTCTGGGCAATGAAAAACCCTCAAATTATTCATCAGTCACCTTTACATCCATTAAAAATGACGGTCTGGTGTGCAATTTGGTCAGGAGGAATCATTGGACCTTACTTATTTGAAAATGAAAACGGCGTAACGGTAACTGTGAATGGGGAGCAATATCGTGATATGATTGAAAACTTTTTAACGTCACAACTGCATTCTTTGGGCTTGATTAATATGTGGTATCAACAAGACGGTACCACATCGCAACAAGTTATTTCAAACAATGGTGATGTTGATTGCCTTCCACGGTCACCTGATTTGACTGCTCCGGACTTCTTTTTGTGGGGATATCTGAAAAGCAAGGCTTATGCAAACAAACCAGAAACGCTTGAGCAGCTCAAATAAAATATTCGTGATGAAATTAATGAAATACCGCGTGAAATTGTGAGAATGTAATAAAAAATGTGCTCAAAATGGCTCGAATTTGTGAGGCTAACAGAGGTGGACATTTATCTGATATTGTATTCCATACATAATTGCCGACATTAAATAAAACATTTATCAATATAAGATCTATTCTCTTTCATTAAATCAAAAATCATAAACAAACAAAGTAGTATACCTTCGCGGCGGACACCCTGTATTTTAAGATTCATATTACTAGCCACATAGCAGAATGGTCAAAACCGTGGCAGTTGGAGTTTTCGAATTCCGATACCAATTATATTGATGGACTCAAATTTTGCGGCGAGTCTTGCATATTAGTACCACTGGACAGACTACACAAATTACGCATACAGGGATGAAGAGATTGCTTGTTAATCTATTTATTATTCTACACAGTTAAGACCATTAAAAACACTCAAACTTTGTTTAAGACATATTTCACAACCGTTGGAATTTATCCTAAGACGTTCAACATTATTTATCGAAGGGTGACATTTGTTAAACTTGTCGACCTCGACATAACATATTTGACGAATTTTTGGGACAAGTTTAGATTTTCAAGATTATTACATTCAATCGAGTATATCAAGTATGCTACAAGTTTTATGGTTTACATCTATGTTTAGCATCAACTGTAATTGATATTGTACCTTTCTTGACTAGTTAATCGATCTGGTCATAGAATTTTTGTGTGATCGTAAAACCTTATACCGTAATAAATTATGTGGTCTAAGTAACAATAAAATAGCAAGATGAGGTAATTCTGAAGTTCCTCAATGATCCCATACTGGTTCTGTTGATACTTAAATATAGTTTTTTTTATTCATTCATTATACAGTAAATAGAGGTTAACAAATACTACCCATGCAATCAGATAAACTTCGTTACTGACAGAAAACAAGAGAGTAACAATTGTGATGTGACTGAAAGTAAATAATACAAACCAACACTATCAATAACAAGAGCAAGCATATAGATGCCATTACTGCCAAAAAAGTCTGAATAATTTAAATGATTCGCCAGACCAATTGCATCACAAGTTTGTCTAACTTTCTTAGCTCAAATCTCTTTGTTATTGAGTTAATGGCAATGTGAATAATAATGAAGTAGGAATGTATCTGTTATGTAGTTTTACTGATGGTTAAACATTATCCAAAGAGATTAATGATCTCACAGAGTTTTAATTGTTCAGGAGATTCTAAAGCTTTCATCAGTTCGCTTATTCTTTCTGTCCGTTTCTATCTTTGCAATCTTTTTTGATGCTCAAGGCATTTCCAAATCTTTTGCGGTTTGGTAATTTACATCTGACTTTACGGCATTACAAAGCCAAATCGAGAACTTACGGTTATAGATCCGATTTACGTATGAACTACTGCAGATTGCAGAGCTCCATGCCAGCCTACAGTACTGACGTGGAAGATGGGTCGCCCCATGAATTCGCTACTCCAAAAATGAGTCAAAATATGTTCATTTTACACCATCCTTCGTAATCAGATGGTGAAAAATCTCGTTAGCATCCTGTCCCTATCGGGATTCGAATTCGATCCACCCAGTCCTACTGCCACAACCAACACCACTGCGCCATTTGACTTTTAAAATTTAGTATATTTTTTATGAATGATAATGTGTCAATTTGATTTCCTCCAAACAGCGTCACACTTGGTTTCAGGTGTGAAGCTGTTTGTCAGCTTCGTATCTTGCAGCTTTCACAAGTGCTTGTGTTACCTTCTCGTGGTGACGGCTACTTTAAGTGGGGACAAATTTTTCTTCACCACTTGTGGGATCAACTATTGATTACACCAAACTTATTTTAGAGGAACCGAACAGTGCAACCAATCCTAATAATTTAAAGGTGCTTTCGACTTCTCTATAGAAAGCATATCTCTAGGGCATCAATTGAACCTTTAATAGGGAACAATGATGCCCCAGCTATTAACTTAGACACTACTGCACAACCGTTGGAGGTGCAAGTGGTTAAAAGCTCTTTAATAAGAAGAAGATCTCGGGATGCCAGCGACGGAAAAGCCAAGACCTGAAACGTTCACTTGATGATTCTGACGGCAAAATTCCTCCTTCTCCAGACTAAAAGACAGAGTATCGTCTGGATTCAAGATACAAGGGAACCGAAAGAAGGGTCCAGGATCAGAAGAAATTCCAAAACTGCATTTTAAAGAAGTTGCATTTTGCGAGCACCGTGTGCTTGTCAAAGACAAACTCATGGATCTTGATGAGGGACGACTTTCATAACTTTTCGAGCAAATTGCTCGAAACGTGATAAACACAACCTTGTGCATCTGGAAAATCCTTTGACTTTTGAGGGCTGTTTGTCCAACGGCATGCTAGCATGCAGTGCGCAAACGATAGAACTCTTAAGTGGGTCCTCGGAGCTGTACCGAGTCTACATCTCTGGGAAGGAGTTGAGATGAAGTGTATCCTGTTCTGCCACCTACCTAGGCCTGTAAACGGTACGGGTTTTGCCCCGGGTCCGATATAAGAACCTTTAGATATTCTGAATGAGATAGAAAAACACGGGACTAAGGACCAACAAATCGACCATCTTTGCCAAAATGAGGGAGTCGAAAGACACACTTCTTCACCTTGGCGTAGATTTTAAGCCCTTTTTAATTAATTAGTCACAATAAATGTAAAGCAAAAGGAGCTGAGGAGGGTCAAGGAAAAACTGTCCTCCATCATCCCAACTTGATTCATAATTTAAGAAAGATGTATTAGAAGTTGCTTAATTAAATTAAAGCAATAATTTTGAGCGTTTGAAGAACCTATATTTTTTAACATCCATCTTACTGAGGGCGGGTATGTCGTGTAGCACGTGTGTTCCCAATTACTTTAGTATTGTTTGGGCTATACTATGTCCGCTCGCACACTTATCAAAGATAAATAGTGTACCAAGCAACAATCTTAAAAATTTTGGCCACGCCATTGCATAGATATTAACTGATTAGACCATACCAAGTCTAGGTTTGGTTATGTTGGCCTATAGTACAATGGGTTCACATAAGGTACAATTTAACCTTTATTTGTAGTTTTCTAAGCTCTTATACCCGTGAACTCATTCATGAAAATGCAAATTGATTACGAGATGAAAAACATGAGATTAGCTTGGACATGATTAAGCCTCTTATAACATGGTGAAATGGCTTGTATAATTGTCTACTAATCCTCGTTATTGTTGACTTTATTTTGCTCTCATCTACAGCTCAAATTTTACTCAAAAAGCGAACTTGAGACTAAGTTGGTCAATAATATAAATCGATTAAATTAAAATTTTGATCAATTCTAATAAAATCTATCCACATCATATAATTGATAAATACCATCGATATACTCAACTCTTGCCAAAAATTCTAAAATTAACGAAATCGATTTTAAGAAAACCATTTACGTGGGAGTCAAACATTCCAACAAAATATTAACCATATTTGCTATAAGTGTATTATTTCCGTACATCCAATCTAGAGCAGCATGCAACAATAAGACAGTTTTTGTGCAAATAAATATGAGATCATTAATCTATAACCAAGTTTCGTGACCAAATGATTAATAAGAGTCAACCTTCTAATTCATTACATTAGTTTTTTGTCTAGCCACACATGCAAGTATATAATATAAACGAACACAATGATATATTGCAATTGTGTACATATTTGCAAAATAAGAAGACCTTGCCATAATAAGTACTTCAAGTTGAAACAATTAAACTTTGATAATTACAAATTTAATCACTATATAGATATAGGTGGGTCTCAATGAATACTGTGCAGCTAGTTATTGTGTATGATGAAATAAATTATAAACGATGTAAAATTTCCCACGTCATTGTTTTGTTCGGCTGATTAATTTATTCCAGATCATGATATATGTTAATGTGGAAAATCTAAACGATATTATTCAATAAAACGAATAACTATTTAAAATGTAAGTACTTCGGGTAATAGAGTGTGAATCATATTATATTTCATTTATACTGCAGTTGCGGGAAGTACTGAATTCGATACCAGATGCAAGATAGATTCAAAAGTAGGATTTTGCAATGTCTGATTACGATCTGTGGTGTGAATGAGCAAACTTTCATGTCAGTACTATAAAGTAAGACATAAGGAATCAAACCGCGAAAAAGTTTAGGCGGCCTTGAGTCACCAAAAGATTACAAAAATAGAAACAAACAAGATACTTGAATATGTACATTAAATTTTCCAGAAACAGTTTTCCTATAGACAATTTATATCCGCATAAGTATATCAATCAAACAATTTCATAGCATAAACATACGACCTGAGAATAAACATGTAAGCACATATATTTTATAAAACATAACAAATCATAAATATGATCTACATACGCGCAAAACATATTTATAAATCATTACCAATCAATCAATTAAATTTAATTTGTGTTTGTCCATATGATTTATGCTCGTGACTACATTGAATAGAATGTTTCGACTGTATAAAATTGCGCGTAAACATAAATATGTATATGAAGCGAGTTGATCTCAACTTTCGACATACAAGAAACGTGAATAGATTTAAGCTGAGTATCGGGTTGAAACCACCTTTCGTCAATTGTTTAAGATTAATGAGGGAGTTGATTTACTATCTATGACTTAATTCCATGGGTTGACCGATGTTCCATTTATCAAAGGTTTAGTCGTATACGTGCTCGATTCAGTTTGAACGTTAAATAAGAACAGCGATTGATATGTGAAAACGAAGAAAAATCTTAGAATTCTTGTACGTTTCAAATTAGATAGTAATCTTATATAAGTAAAACGTCGTATCCTTTTCTCCGCATATAATTAAATATCTTATCATACTGTACTCGTATTACGAACTTTGAATTTAAATGCGCAATTATTATTTTTTAATTACAACATGCAATCTCTAACCTTCTTAGATCAACAAAGAAAATATAGTTCAAAAGGTCATATAAATATTTATTGTACCAGCGATAAACGAATGAAGGTGAATTAAAGATTAAACCAAGGTTCGACTAAGTACCAACAACCAAAAAAATATAAAAACTGAAACCAAGTTGATGAGCACTTCCCGCAATTACAGTTGCACCAGCTTAACTTAAAGCAAGAATATTCGATGAAGTGCATTTGAAAACAACGAATGAGTTCGCTCAACCAGCTTAGGTTAATAATTTGTCTGTCTGTCTGTTTTGGAGCTCAAGCTTCTCCCAACTCTTTCACCCTAATTTGGCCAGTTTTCGTAATTTCTGTATTATTTGGCCTCAAGTGAATTTCAATGTAAGTCTCAATGTAGCGAGTTTGTTTTTATAGGATTGATTATCACATTGAAAAATGGTGAAAAATTCCTGTGCATTCTGTCACTATCGGTATTCGAACCCGGTACATCCTGATCCAATTACCGCAGCTTTAACTACCGCGCCATTTGGTCGATGGGTTAAAAATTTGCTTCAAGCTGTTAACAGTTTAAAGGAAAATAAAAAATATATTTCTTGCCATCATAGAAAGCGAAATGTAAATGTCTTAAGCTTGGAAATTCCCAATGAAACTCTAAATCCATCTCAGTTCTCAGTCAGATCGAAGGAAGAGAGTTGTTTGCAGCAAGACAACAAAACATACCTAAAATTACACATAGTTACCTGGAAAGCAGTGAAGGGATTATTTCACATCACACACCTGTTATTATGACAATCAGTGCAACGATTGTTAAGAAAACTAGTCCAGCCTGGCTAACAAATAACAAAACCTGCTGGGAAACATTTCAAAAGCTAATTGAGGATAATATTAATCTCCAAGTGCCAATTACAAATCCGATACAGCTAGAACAAGAACTAGAACAACTTAACAGCGTCATACAACAAGCGGCGTGGAGTAGTACATCAAAAAATACAAAAAACGACGCAAGAATGTTATTTATCCTTTGGATGTTAGGGAATTGGTAGCAGTAAAACGAAAAGCTTGGCAAAGGAACCGAGTGCCTGGATATAAAACTACTCTAAACTTTTTGTCCAACAAACTAAAGCTGCTAATTATAGAAATCGAATTCATTACATTTATAAATATCTAAGTAGGGAAAAAGATAACGAGTACTCCCTTTGGGAAGCCACAAAAATTTTAAAACGACCTAAACTTCAAATGCTTCCAGTTAGAAACGATGATGGAACTTGGGCTATAAGTGCAAAGCGGAAAGTAACATTATTTGCAACTCATCTTCAAAGAGATAAAAGCCCTATACCTGAAAAAGGACTACGAAAGCTACTCCAAACAATTAACGCAGTATTCAGACTTAAACACGTTCCAAATCAATGGCAAGTCGCTGAAGTAATCACGATACCCAAACCAAACAAACCATTAAATGACAACTTTCTTTACTCGCAATAATTTCAAAAATATTCGAGAAATTATACTGCTTAAGCGACACAAACCAATAATTGAAGAAAGAAATCTTATTCCATCTGATCAATTTGGCTTTAGAGAAAACCATTCAACAATCGAGCAAGTGCATCGGGTTACAAACATAATTGAAGATGTACCTGAAAAAAAGAAAGTCTGTTAGCTAATCGGCACTTCCGTGTTAAACTAGATGGTGAATACTCGGAAATAAAGAAAATATCAGCAGAGGACCACAAGGTTGCGTTCTGGGACCAACTTTATATGTACTATATACCACTGACCTGCCAACGATAGAAGAGACAATTATAGCCACGTTTGCAGATGAAACGGCCATCTTAGTAGTTGCTGATAACATAGAAGAATATACACAAGCAAATTGCAAAGAGCGGCTAATATGGTCAAAACTTGGACGAAAACTTGGCGAATGAAACTTAATGAAACAAAATCTGTTAATGTGAATGTCACCAATAAAAAGTTTGATTGGATACCAGTAGAACTGAACTCCCATCCAATTCCATATGCAAACACAGCAAAATACCTAGACATGACTCTTGACGCGAAACTAAAATGGAAAGAGCATGTGTAAAAGAAAAATTAAACATTAGATACAGAAAGATGAATTGGCTCTTAGGAAGAAGTTCTGAGCTTACTTTACATAATAAATTGCTATTGTACCGACAAATTCTTAACCCTGTATGGACTTGTGGTATTAAGCTATGGCGCTGTACAAAGCAAACAAACGTCAACATCATCCAGTCATTCCAAAGTAAAGTCCTACGTGGAATAGTCATTGCACCGTGGTACGTGAGAAATGGCAACCTCCATAGAGATTTGAAGATGGATTTCGTAAGCGTAGAAATAAATAAAAACGGAAGAAAAGACATTCAACGGATTAGTCAACATAAAACTGCTGAAATACGTCAAATGTTGGATGACACAAATCCAGTGAGAAGGTTGTGAAGGAAAAACCACTCGATCTACTAGATCCATGGATTGGCTAAAAATATAATAAAATTATGCTAAGTGTACTAGTTAAACGACTATAACCCTCCAATAGTGAATTTAAACCATGCAAGATAAATTACTAGATGATTTGTAAATCAGTTGTGATTTGCAAAAAAAAAATCTGTCAGCAGAAAATGATATTTGTTGCATTGTGTTCGTTATATTTTGTGAGTCGTTTTGCAAAAGATACAGATATTGTCGAATTACAGATATTTTTTTCCTGGCAGCAATACTAGTTTGCTGCCAGGAAAAAAATATCTGTAATTCGACAATATCTGTATCTTTTGCAAAACGACTCACAAAATATAACGAACACAATGCAACAAATATCATGCCTAATGATATGGAATTGATATTTTCGATTACTCAATAATTCAATCCGATCGAAACTGGCCTAGCGAAACATTCGAGAAGCCCCTACATCTTCAACGACTAGTTGATTCAACATCTTAGCTGTCAATAAATGCCATCGGGAGTTTACACGTAACTCCGATTACTGAATATCTACGACGAATCAAGAAACAGGAAACAAACGACACCGAGTGATGGAACCACACAAGAAAGAGACAACAGGAAACACATATGTGAGTTCAGTTGTTAGCTAAAAGTATATGCTTACTAAGTATATTACACAGTGTTTTAATATCACATGGATGCCGCATGTAGCTAAGTGCCGCGATCTCGAGTTCGTTGACCAAAACTTAACATGCTCTGGATGGCATAAAAAGCGACTGTTAGGTTGACTCCATACCTATAATGAGCGCGTTATTATACGTATTATAATAATGGTTCGTAAGGTCTTAGTTGAGATCAGTGTTGCCAGATTTATCTGAAAATCTCAGTTTTTCTAATAGGACAAAAGATTTTCAGTTTTTCTAAAAAAATTCAGTTTTTGGACAGTTTTTGTATTAATAATTGTCATTTTATTTTATTCCAAAATAATGTGTTTAGCAATTTCGAAAACCAGCTGTTTATCAACATTCCGACTGCAAAATAAAATCAGTGTATTCAGATTTTTTACATTAAAATCGGGCAACGCTGGTTGAGAGTTAAAGCATAGATTATTATTATTTTTATCAACTGGCAATTATACACAAAAGCCTACTTTCAGATAGACTATAGATACAGAAGGATGGTATCAAAATAAGTAAATCGGTTGGCTGCGCGCCAAAGAGTTTGGAACTAGCGTTCCCTATGTCATAGTCACTGTATTATTTGGTACGTACCCGAACAATATATCTCGAGTGAATTCCAATGTAAGTCTAAATGTACCGAGTTTGAGTTTATAGGCTTGATTTGTACAAACGTCATTTTTAATGACTATTAGACGAGTCATAAAGGTACGGAACAATAAACAACAACTTATGCTTATCTTAATCACAAGTAAGCGTTTAACTATATAGTTAATTTTACGTAGTATTTGTTTACCGCGTATAAAAAACCGAACAAATATAATTATTGTTACTGATAACGCACACGAATCGAGTCATTCACCATCACAACCAAAACTGTTTTGATAATAAAAAATTTATTTATTCGTAAATGAGTTATTTTCACTGTGCTAGGGGGTTTAGGTGACACACTATAATGGTAAAATGAATACAGCCAAAATATTTATAATTGATAAGATTACATTGAAGCACAGCTGCGAATGTTGGATGGTTAGTTACTCAAACAAAATGTAAATTGGCGGTTAAATCCGTAATCATTGTGATAATCCAATGTGCCTTTATATACAAAAACGGGCAGACAGTCATATGACTAGACATTTTCTAGCAATCTAGTACTAACATAAAAATACATTTTTTATGCAATATAATCTAATTTTTGGAAATAGTAATATTTAACGCAACGGTACTGAAGTCAATTGCCCTTAAAGCAGCATGACTGTCAGAGATACAAGGATACCAGTAATTTATATCAGGATTTAATCTCGGCACCAGGTAGATTATAGTTCTGTGATGAAATTATTTATCTCTATTATTATTTATTTATCTTTACTATGCAAAAACGTACGGCCATATAAATTCGATTAAGGGATTCATTCATTCTGTACTTGGGTACATTATAAATTAATATCCGATTTGTTCACATTGGACTTATTTGTTACATATGTATTTATAATTGAAGTGTTTCAAGAACCGTCTTATCGCTATTTCAACGAGTTATCAAATTACGTCAGTTTGACGGTTTTACGATTATCATTGTAATATTATTTATGATAAACGACATCATTTTAATTAAATTTCCTTGGAATTCGTTTGTTCCTAAAATACAATTGAAATAATTTTAAGTCGCAGCATGTGATAGCTACATTGAGCTAAATAAATGTAGGTTCATATTTAAATCAAATTTTGCTCGGGTCACATGAATAGCTTTATTTTGAAAAAGCCAGCTTTTAACTATGTTAATATTAAGAAGATTTGTATAGAGGCAGAAGCACTCAAATAGTAATGAAACCTATTAATCGCTTTCTTTGGAGAAACAATGGCTAAAGCTTCCATTTACATATAAAAACTGTATATTTCATAAGAGAAAGAGTGACAAGAGTGACTATTTCGGATATCGTCCAAATTACATCGAACCCCTGCTTAAGAAATCGAACTCGACGAAAGTCGAGAAGCAGTGGTTAAACCTGCTAGTGACAGGAGGCAAAAGGGATTTTTCACCATCTGATTACGATCGGTAGTGTGGATGAATAATCCCCTGTTAGAGTGCAGAATTTATAGGCTGGCCCATATTTCATGTCAGTAAAGGTTCATGATTTGGCTATGTAATGGCATAAAATAAGACATAATTAAGCGAACAGTAAAGAGTTGGGAGTGCCTTGAACATAAAAAGATTGGAAAGATAGGAACAGACAGAAATCCATCAGATAGACACTTATTGTTCTCTAATAAACTCGATTGCATAATAATGGAGGCAAAGAGTCACAGCAAAGGTTGAAGTGCTGATTACTTGATAACCGAAAAACGCACGGTAAAGGACCATATATTATTCTACCCACCAATTGTGTTTATGTGCCGTTCTCTAACCTCATTATATGATAATTTGGATAATGTGATGAGTAGACAACGTTAAAAATTTGGTTATTGGCAAATAGAAAGCTAGAGGCAACAGAAATCAAATCTACTTCTTTAATAACTTTTTTTTGATTTGAAGATGATTGATGTCACGCAACTCAAACACAGTAAAATGTTTTGTTAAAGTTTAAAATTAATCTTATGATGTAGTAGAGCCATTTAACCTCAACACCGGAAATCCTCAAGTTCAACTTTCTTAGATTTCTTCGTATTTATGATGATATTGAGGGAGGAAACATCAGGGTGCATCTAATAGTTATCTTGTTGATTATCTATACGTCAACTTCGCACAGATATTGGAAATGAAGAAAAATTGAAAACTGTAAGCAGAACTTGAATGGACCTTGATGATTGAATTTAAGAATCAGTTAACAGATTCAGCTCTACAATTCAATTTCTTTAATAATCGAGCTGTTAAAAATATATTGCTGATGTATGTAACAGTTGAGGTAGTTAGACCGGATTTGGAGATCGATAGAGGCTGGTTGCAAAAGCAATTATAATCATTCGATTACGATCGGTAATGTGATTTTTTTTAGAGTGGAGAACTGATAGCCCAACACATATTCTATACCTTATACTGTTTTGGAAAAATGAAAAGCCTAGATCGTCTACCTAAATCGAACATGTTCCATTTCGCTTCGGCATAATATAAGGTGTTTAAAGGAAACTACGAAAGAGTTGGGAGTGATTCGGCTATAAAACAGAGTAGAGAATCAATATAAGTTAAAGTATATTCTATTCTTTAGATATCATTTGTGGTAAGAGGTATGATTGGACCATTTATAAATATTTTTAGACTTAAGTCGTGATCTTTTATTATTAAATTTGTCGATTAATCGATTTTCAGGACAATGAACGAGTAACAGCGTGAATTTTTATGGAATTTTGATACCTTCCAAATAACACCGATCTGCCCTTTGAATAGTCATGACACAAAAGAGGAGGAAAAATATTTGCGATTGGTTGATTGCAAAAAGATGGGTTCGGACTTTCCACCACGTGAGCGTATACCGCGTATAATCAGCGAGAACAGTGAAATATTCAATGCAGAAATGCAACCTAAATGACAAGAGCAACTTTATGTAACAGATTTTTTCGGCCTTACTCGATCATTAAGACGAAATAAAGTTCCCAGAAAAACAAAACGATTGCTCTCCTTTACACAGATTTATATGCTGGTCTTACATTAAATTGGAAAAAATCAGTCTTTAATCGTTAACTATCAGGAGAGTTCGTCCAAACAAACCACTGAGGCGTTGATCAAATTACGTTATCAGGACTCTCGAATGATGTGAGAAGTCATCTGATCCGCCAAGGTCCAACACTCACATCCATACAAGGCAACGGGTCTGATCAATACTCTGTACAATTTAAGCTAGATTATCAGTACTTATATACTACCGTAAGATATTTTGATTTCAGAAGTGACGTGGAGGATATAAAACCAGATTGCCATCGGCAAAAGGAACCAGGATATCCTCTCCCACACTCTTATCGTGAGTAATTAGAGATCCAAGACACCCGAATCTCATCACTGTTTCAAACATGTGGTTATCACTACTGAAATCATTTGCATCTTGGTCTTAAAAACCAGTGATCAGATATTTGGTTTTGGACTCGTTGATGATGAGACCAACGGAAGCTGAAACTGTTCCAGTCGATCAAGTATTTCTTTCATTGCGTTGCCATTTAATCCAATCACACAAATATCATCTGCATATGCAAAAAGTTGTTTGGATTGTCAGAATAAGATAATGTCTAGAGGTGTTTCAATTTTACAAAGGATATATTCCAACATGAGATTAAAAAGTATCGAGGACAGCGCATCTCTTTATCGAACACCAGAAGTAATTGCATAAGTTCTCGTTAGCTTGGTCGAAAAGATAGTTCCACAAAGTTAGCCTTCTGAACATCAAGAGGTTTCAATTAACCTCAGCCTTCCACCATTTTCTGTAATATCTGGTTGGTCATGGTGAATTTCTAATAGGATTGATCGTCAACGATCATCCCTGCGGTCTGTATTTGAGGGTATTCAAATACTGTTTGGAATACATGTCGAACATTAAGTAGAGCGAGTTACCAGAGGTTTCCATCCTGGTCCCCAATGGCAGTTGACCGAGATTTTAAGGTAGGTATGTTACAATCTGGTGATTCCTTTCAAGAAACCTCGCGATTTGAGTTGTACTCTTAAGACCTTAGCCTTCCACCATTCGCGTTTCTTCGGTCTACAAATTCATTTAGCTGTTCTCCTACCAATAACTGCTTTATTTCGCCTTCCGATTGTAAGCCAAATGTTCAATTCTATCTAAATTACGAAACAAACCAAAAAGTAACGAACAATACGCGAGTATATGCTTTGCAAGACCTCTAAATATGACCAAAAACTGATGATTAGATAAGATCCAAGTATATACTTAGTCGTCACCAAAAATTATTTTTGGCCATCAAAGGTCATCATAATCGAAAATTCACCTTCAATTCAGCAAAACTATATGGTGTTTCATGCAGTTTATGCTGATATGGCACAAAGCGTATATCGCTTCAAGTAAATCAAGAATGTGACTCTGACTCATCTAAGCACATACATAACAACAGTCATTGAACAGTTTTTGTATTCGTTGTATTTCTAACGATTTCGTCAACCGCAAATCAGATAATTTGGCACATTGTGTGTGTCTCTATAGAGGCAGTCACTAGCTTGTGTTATATAAATGAAATCAAACCATAAACTAATGATAAAAGACAATAAAATTGATGACGACCAATCGGTCGTATTAGGCGTGTATGTGTGTTTGTATATGACACGAGCTGCTAATCATATAGACAAATAGAAAATCCAATTTAATTTAACGGAATGGCGTAATCTTATCAACCTAAACTTACTTGTCAACTATAGTTCCGATTACGTCGAGTGTTTCTTGCACCAGGCGATCGATTACTTCGCCCAAATTGCAATTCCTATCGTAGATATTGGTACATCTCCGGTTTGTATCGATATCACCGTACATATCGGGATACGTACACCCCTCCTCGACTTTATCTTTGCACAAACAAATTCCCATATCGTGTTGTTATTTTGCGTTAAAAAAAAAAACTTTTTCTAAACACACATCTACACTCGCACTAGACACGATTTTTTTTTATTTAACTATAATCACAAAATACTTTTTCATTTTTATGTAAATTCATTTTTTCAAAATATATAAAAAAAACTATTTTCGATTAGCACATTTTATTTTATTAATTTAATCTCAGCTGACACAATTTTCAATCCAACACATAAAAAAAATTTATTTGGATTTTTCTCTTGTTGTGTACTGTTGCGACACAATATAAAATATTTTGTAATTTTATATACACTAACTATTTAACATAAAACTATATAATTTTGATATAAATTTGTGGAATTTAATTAATTTTTTTTATGTATAAAACACACACCAAAACCCCAAATTTAATTACGAATCACATCACTAATTTGTGCACTCTCAAACCAAAACCCAAAATTTTGTATCGTGGTAAGCTTTGATTGAATATAAATATAAAATTGTTCATTCACTATACCCTATCGATACTCGTATTATTTAATTTAATTAACTAACAATAATTAATTAAATTAAATTTTAAAAAAAAGTGAAAATCTAATATCTCGACGATTTTTTTGGTTGAATGAAATTTTATTACTTCGTGTGTGTGTGGTAGCGCGAGTTGTCAAATTTTGTTTTTTTTTGTCTCACCAACAGCAAAATATATGGCACTGAACTAAAATTACGTTTGAGTATACAGTGACCGAAATAAATATATACATCATCAGTTTCTTATTAGACTTCCGTGATTTTAGATTGTGTTAGTAAACTATTCAAACTATAGATTGACCGTAACCAAATTTGTTGTTGTTTCCCCATATAAAATCTTTTGTTTCGAGTGTTATCAGAGCTCCTATTTCTGAATACGAATTCGTACAATAATTGTACGAATACGTGTAATTGGAATTTTTGAATACGAAAACGTATTATTTCTAATACGAATTCGAGTGCTACGATACGATGAAAAATTTCCCTTATTGTGCAATAAGGATTCGTATAGTTTTTATACGATCATGACCGACTATATGTTCGTTGTGTATTTAGTTATCGAAAGGAAGCAAAATAAAAATTATTAAATTGAAATATGTAAATAATTTATTATTAATAGTAAAGGGTCATCCAAAAAACGCGCCTACATGTTTCTTTTAAATAAAACACAAACTATTTGCAATTTTTTCAAGCTGTTTTTTTTTATTAAAAGTATGATCCATTACAATTATACGTGGAATAGAATATCATTCAAGTGTCCACCACGACTGCGTCTGCAGGCATCAATCCGAATATCGAAATTTTCAATGACTTTCCGACATGTTGCTGGTGTTATTTCACGAATTGCAACTTGAATGTTGTTCTTTAGATCATTAATTGTTTGTGGCTTGTTAGCATACACTCGACTTTTCAAAAAACCCCACAAAAAAAAATCTAATGGTGTTAGATCACATGACCTTGGAGGCCAATTGAAATCTGAATTTCGTGAAATTACACGTTGAGGAAATTTTGATTGCAAAAACGTAATGTTTTGTCGAGTTGAGTGACATGTAGCACCGTCTTGCTGGAAATAGACGTCAGACACATCAATATGACTCAACTGTGTCCATAAAAAGTCTCTCAACATTGATTGGTATCGCTCAGCATTCACAGTAACAGCATTTCCAGCATCATTTTCGAAGAAGAATGGCCCAATCATTCCATTTGCCCAAAATGCACACCAAACAGTAACTTTTGGTGGGTGTAGAGATTTATTATGAATAACACGAGAATTTTCATCACCCCAGATACGACAATTTTGCTTATTGACGAATCCATCCATTGTGAAATGAGCTTCATCACTAAATAAAATTTTGCTTGAAAACAATGGATCTGTCGTTCGTTGTTCAATAATCCAACTAGCGAAATTACGACGTTGTAAATGGTCTCTTTCTTTCAATTTCTGGGTTAATTGAATTTTTTAAGCGTGTAAATGCAAATCTTTATGCAAATTCCTCCATAAGGAGCCATAAGATATGCCCAATTCTTGCGAACGACGCGAAATTGATGTTGTCGGTTCATTTTCTTAATTTCACTAACAGCAGCAATATTTTCATTTGTGCGTACAGTTTTTAGTCTTCCACTTTTTGGTTTATCAGTAACACAACCAGTTTCATCGAATTTTTTCACTAATCTTTGAATTGAAGATTGATTTGGCCGATTATTTACACCAAAAAAATCACGAATTTTGCGATGGGTATTTTTCAAAGAACGCCCATTTTCATAATAAGTTTTAATGATGTAAACACGTTGTTGCAATGTGTACCTGTCTATGGTTAAAACTGTACTACCTTCTAATAAAACAAAATGCCTTATGTCATTTGAAAAGATGTCACGTGTAAAAATTATATACTGCTGACATCTAGGCGTCACATTTGGATGACTCTTATTAATTATTATGATAGTATTATTAATAGTATTAATATGAATTATTTTGTGATATCATTTCGAACGGCCATTTAAAATGATAAATAGTAACGCAATATAAGATAAGAATGGGTACTCTCACCAATGCTGTTCCTGATCTTAATGGATAATGTAATGCAGATTCAATTGCCATCACGTGTCCTAGTGGCATACAATGGAGATTAACAGGTAAATTCAATGATCTGGGATATGCATATGACATATATGTCTGCTCAGTAAACACTAAACATGCAGCAAAAAATACAACAGCTATCAGATCTAGCTAACGATGTTGGTTACAAGATAAACACCAGAAAAACAAAGACGGTAAGACTCAACACAAATATAACCACACCAATGCACATCAACAATGTACAAATTGATGTAAATAAATTTGAATACCTTGGCTACACAAAGGTAGAAAGAAACTCAGATAGATAGATATAGAAACTGAAATAAAGAGGTGAAAGTGAAAATGGATACACTGAGGAAATCACCAAGTGATTAAGGAGGATATCATTGGACTGGAACTCACAAGGAAAAAGGAAAGTAAGAGTACCAGCGATGGCATGGGGGAGAACAATGCTATAGTAGAAGCTAAACAACTTGGTTAATCATGGAAGATATGAAAAATGTAGTTCCCCTCAGAGTAAGATGGCCCTACCTATATAGTATACACTTTATGCTACTAAAATAGGAGATACAGAATAAAATGGAGAGACATCTCCATCAATTAATGAAACTGTATTTTTTTTTGTACCATGATCTTATAAATTATGTTTTTTTTTAATTGGCATAACAACATAAAATTACTTTTATTATTAGGGCATAACAACGGCTAAACAATACAACCTATTGCTTGCATTATGGGCTGAAATAACCAGTGGGTTAAATACAAATGGACCACCAGTTAGAAATTCAGACCTCTGGAAGAAAGTATGGTCTGATTTCAAATTCCATATAAAAAAAACTTAAATTAAATAAAATTATTATTGATAATATAAAATATTATTATATTAAAATATATTTTTTTTTAATATAAAAACGTAAAAAACATCCCGCCGTGATTGATTTGTTTACCGAAACTAAATGTCAAAAAGTGACATTAATCACAAATACACGTTATTTTAAAGGAAATTTCAAAAAAATAAATTTCCCTATCCCTACACTGCAAAAATTAAAAACTATTGTACGTTCGTATACAGAAATACCATTTCTTTTTGGTACCGAATTGAATTTTCGTATCGAATGAAGATTCGTATCGTATACAGAAATAGGGCCCCAGTATAAGTGAGAGCTGTTGTATATAATCACTTCTTTTCATCGGAACACCAAAACAATGTTTTGTCAATTTGGTGATTGTTACAAACAAAGCAGTATTTAAGTGATGATAAAAATTTAAAAAACGAATAAATAAAATAACTCTTTTTTAAGTTAAATATGTCTAGTTAATTTTATTTAGTTAAATTTAATTAGATAATTTACTAATTTTATAAAGTTTAAGTATTAATATTAATATTACAATTAATAATTAAGTGTATTGCAAAAAACTGCAAAAAAACTGCTAACAGAAATATGGAACACGGTTAAAATACCGCGGAAATGGAAAGAAGGCCTAACCATGATGATCCCTAAGAAAGGTGAACTAAGGGAATGTAAAAATTGGCGAGGTGTATCGCTTCTTAACACAATAATCAAGGTATTATCAATGATCATCATCGATAGAATATCGTCTACAATAAACACGAAACTTAGAAAATAACAAGCTGGATGCAGACCAGGGGAAGTTGCACTGACCATATAAATACAGCTCGCATCATCATAGAGCAATCAAAATATCCCAACTCATACAAGAAATAACCCAACTCATACAAGAAATGTATCGGGATGCAGGCAACCGAGTACAACACAAAGGCAAGCAAAGTAAAAATGTACTACAACGATTATAAAGAACGGCAAGGATGTGTACTCTCACCACTACTGTTCCTAGTTGTTTTAGATAGAGTGATGAGGAAAATGGACGGTAGGTCACCCAATGGCATTCAATGGGGATTAACGAACAAACTCAATCACCAGGATTACGCAGACGATATGCAGCAGAAAATACAGAAACTATTGGACGTATAGCGAACGAAGTTGGTCTAAAAATCAACATCAATAATACTAAAACATTGAGGCTCAACAGGACAATAACCACACCAATAAGCATCAACCAACAACTAACCGAACATGTAAAAGAATTCGTACATCTCAGTTGTACTCTATCAATAACCGGCGGAACACAAGAAGATATCACCAAGCCAATAAATAAAGCCAGAGCAACCTTCATCATGCTACACAAAGTCTGGAACACTTCTGTACTCTCTCGAAAACCCAAAATACGGTTGTTCAACTCATCCGTGAAATCAGTGCTTCTATACAGCTGCAAAACATTGAGACAAACTCGGCAGATCACAAAGATGATAGAAGTATTCGTCAACAAATGCCTGAGACGAATACTAAGTTGCTTCTGGTCTAACAAAATATCCAATACCTAGCTACATATGCAAACATAGCAAGAGAGCATTGAGACTAATATACGATGGCGTAAATGGAAACGTATCGGTCACACATTAAGGAAATCACAAGACGATATAACTCGAACAGCACTGGAATGGAACCCACAAAGAAAGAGAAAAGTAGGAAGACCACATGTAACGTGGAAGCGAACGATAATTGCGGAAGCCAAACACATTGGAAAATCATGGGCTGAAATAAAATAAGTGGTCCAAACAGAGTTTGATGGAAAAGTATAGTAGACGCCCTATGTTCCTAAAGTGGAGATACAGGAAAAAATGCATAAAACTGCCGAAATTCTCCGGGAAAAAAATATTGGGGATTACGTTTCACCGGTATGTTTTAGTTTGTATTTATTGAGTTATGTCTAATCTTATAGTACACATTTATTAATTAATTACAAAAATTAGATATTTTTAACTAAAAATTTAACAAAATATTTTGTTAAACATTTTTTTGTTTATGTTTTGATAATTTACAATTAAATACAATAAAGTTAATTATTAATGACTAAGGAAGTATATAGATAGTCAAACATTTATTATAATTTGTTTTTTTGTTCGGAAGATTTTTAACAAATAATTTTAACATTTGAATAAAATAAAGTTTAATAAATTCCTAATCGTTTATTCTTTAAATGTTTAGTTTCTTTCAGATTACCAAAGTGCAAACATATTCGATAAAAATAGTTAATTATTTTAGATGCCGAAGTGAAAAATCAAATAAAAATCGAAAATCCATTTCTTTACTATTATCCATTTACGATTGATCCATTTCTCTACTCCATTTATAAAGAATGTAGCTTAACTGTATTTTTTGTGTATAAGCCTTACCGGGGACACCACTTCGAAAAAACGCACCAAACGTCTTCCTCTTGGGAGATGTGGGAAAGAGTACATTAAATATATATATATATATATATATATATATATATATATATATATATATATATATATATATATATATATATATATATATATATATATATATATATATATATATATATATATATATATATATATACATATTATGAAACTATGATTTTTGAAATGAGACATGACACACTACAGCTCATTTGACAGTTTATAATAATTCATTAAAATTCTTACGTTAACTGTGCTGTTTAAAAATATTTTTGTATCGCCCTCCCCCCAAATTTTCCTATTTCTATTTTTAATTTTATTTTCCGTTAATTTATCGAATTCTATATTAATTTATTTTTTTGAAAAATTCAATTTTTATAAGAAAAAATAAATAAATACATGAAAAAACCAATATTATTAGTTTTCGCAATTCACTAACTGTATAACAGGGCACTGTCGTCACTAAAATGCTATTGGATGAGAAAAAATAGCTCATTCCGAAACCATGTTTAAACCAAGTTGCAAACCATGGTTAGCAGTGACACATTACAACGAAATCATGGTTAAGTCGAAACTGTAGTTATGAAAACAGATATGTGTCTATAGTATAAATTTTTATGGTTACTGAAAATATTATTATAGCAGTACTCACAAAATGATTTCCACCAAGAGAAGTATTTTTATGCCTGATTTCCATTAATAACATATTCAAGTAAAATGATTAACCATTTTAGATGCCGAACTGTAAAATTTAATACATCAACGGTGTTCAGCACATTACTGAAACTGGTTTTTTGTCACGGAAGGATGCAATGAAACGTATTTTTAACCAATTCAGTCGGTAGGGACGTGAAAAAGTGAACCGCAAAAGAGTTGGAAGTTGCTCGAACCCCGAAACAGATTATAGATGCTGGTGGTGATGTAAATCATGCTGGTATAAATCAGTGGAATTTTTTTGATGAAATGCTTGAGATTAGCTAGGGTTTGCTGGACCGGCGATCTTGCTCGGGATGTGTGTTATGTTTTCAATTAGCGGCTACTATATATAATGGGTGATTTTTTAAGAGCTTGAGAACTTTTTTTTAAAAAAAAACGCATAAAATTTGAAAAATCTCATCGGTTCTTTATTTGAAACGTTAGATTGGTCCATGACATTTACTTTTTGAAGATAATTTCATTTAAATGTTGACCGCGGCTGCGTCTTAGGTGGTCCATTACGGTGAATGGCGATCGCTATCGTTCGATGCTAACAAACTTTTTGTTGCCAAAAATGGAAGAACTGAACTTAGTTGACATGTGGTTTCAACAAGATGGCGCTACATGCCACACAGCTCGCGATTCTATGGCCATTTTGAGGGAAAACTTCGGAGAACAATTCATCTCAAGAAATGGCCCGGTAAGTTGGCCACCAAGATCATGCGATTTGACGCCTTTAGACTATTTTTTGTGGGGCTACGTCAAGTCTAAAGTCTACAGAAATAAGCCAGCAACTATTCCAGTTTTGGAAGACAACATTTCCGAAGAAATTCGGGCTATTCCGGCCGAAATGCTCGAAAAAGTTGCCCAAAATTGGACTTTCCGAATGGACCACCTAAGACGCAGCCGCGGTCAACATTTAAATGAAATTATCTTCAAAAAGTAAATGTCATGGACCAATCTAACGTTTCAAATAAAGAACCGATGAGATTTTGCAAATTTTATGCGTTTTTTTTTAAAAAAAAGTTCTCAAGCTCTTAAAAAATCACCCATTAGAATTAGAATCGTGATATTGAAATGGAACTGACGGATATAAATATAATTTGTAGTGTTTTCACACTTTACAATTCAGAATTGGCGCGTTTCTATAACGGAAACAAATGATATTCTGGAAAATCGTGTTAGTATAAGCTGAATTAAATAATTATCTGGTTGATGTTTATCTACGGCATTTTTTTAAATAATGAATTTTGGGGTACAGGCTTAATATAAATTAACTTTCTTAGGTTCCATGAAAATTGACGACAAATCATTTACAACAAGTTATATAAGAATGGAAATTAATAGAGGTGGTGTTTTAGTATATAACTAATTATTCAATGACAGATTGCTGTGAAAGTAGTCCTTTAAGAAATTACATAAAAAAATCTTTCTTTTTATCGTTATGAAGACACCTTGAGTAATGACTAATTGTGCAACATAACTGGCTTACTGTAACCTGATCATCATCTCTCTTTGGACCGAATTTATCCAGTATGATTTTTTAATATTTCGCTGGTTTTTAATGAATTTTTATCTGCAATTGCTGCTTATCTGTCCAGAATCCAGGACGCGTAGCGTCCTTCTCTATATAGAGCTTCCAAGTTTAGCAATACAAGCACATTCCAAAGATATAGTTGAGCATATAGTGATCTGTCGTGAATCTCGGCATTGATATACAACATAATCTGATTTAATAGTTTTGTGGAGATATTCTCACTTTTAAGGTTCGAGCTGTTCTCTTCTATAACAGCCTTTAGTGTTTGCTGAACTCAATTGCTTATTTACTTTCTATAAATATTTGGAAATATCAACCTGTGAAGAGGTTGAATGGTTTCTATATGAATCCGATCATGAGTGAGCTTTATGTATATGGGCCTCTACTACGATTGATCATCAGCTCTGGACGCTTTACAACTTACACCAGATCATTACTCGGAAAGAATATTTTCTTACCATATACTCAACTCGCATAGTAGTTGCTCAACTTTCAGCTATACCGGTCTAATTATAACATAGAAATCCTTAATATCTTTAATAGCTATATGTGATCATAATAATTCATGTATGATATTGAAGTGATCATACATCTGTAATATTGGAGTTTTTCATCTATCCACCAGCATTAAAACTAATTCATTTGACTTCGTTGCAAATGATGAGTTGGCCTGGATCAGAAGATTTATAAACCGTACCCTGATAGCTAACTTACCATCATCCAGACAAATTTTAATTATATAGACTGCCACGCATAATGTATGATGGAGAATTTTTTTGGAATATTGGTGGTCAAATAGACAGTTATGAAATAATTAATAAAATATGTGTGATGGGTTCAGCCGAAAATATATTTATGAGGATATCCCTCTTTCCGTAGCAGGCTTGTAAATCAGCATCTCAGACATCAAATCGACAATCTCGATAATCATGATAGATTTTGTAGTATTTAAATATATTTAACACCAGACATAACCATAATCAGTTACCCTGGATTATAAAATCAAATCGCTATTGACACTAGCTTTCGTATCTTGCTGTGTTCTTGTACTCATGATGCATCGACTTTTCTATCCTCTTGCTGGACTAATCTATACTTATGTAAGTACATTGCTTATTGATGTTCTTCATTACAAAGCATTTCTGTTAAATTCTTGATAATTGAGCGAAAATGATGGTTTATAATGCTGTATACAAACGTCATGTATGAGATTCAATTTGGTTTTTATCATCTAATCTTAATCAAGGTTAGCTTATTTACGTACTCATTACATAGGTTAATCGAAGACGTACGGCTACAGCTGCAAATTACGTGGAACACATTGTATAACTATCTGCAAATTGTATAACTCCATGAAAACCCTATAGTACTGACATGGAAGATGAGTTGGTCTATGAAATCTGTACACCAACAAGAGGCCACAGATGTGTTCATTCAAACCACTGATCGAAATCCCTTTTGCATCTAGCTCTTATCGGGATTCGAACCGGGTACTATCCGCTTCAAAGCTTTAATCACTGCACAATTTCGTCGGTTCTATCATTTTTACTTCAATTTGTTTTTCCTTGACGTTATCAATTGCAAATTTTTATATAACAATGTCCACGTTAGTATGTTCCTACCAAACCTAGGATATATATCTTAGTTTGCTAATAATTAAAGGATTCTTTTCCAGGACCTTAAGAAAAATTAAACTCACCAAAGTTTTCGCTTTTTCTTGTTTTTATTGTTTTTTTTTTTATTTTGAAACGAATAAGTTTATAATTTAGATTTGACAATAAAATTAAGATTTTAAAAATCTTTTACAATTATTTTAAGGAATTTTGTAAACTAAAGTAGTAATTTTGAAAATTTTTGCAAAGTTGATTTTAAAACTGAAAATTATAAAAAAATAAATAATAATAAATTTATCTATTGAATATACATTAGACGTTGAAAAAATTTTGATTACGTTTATAATTTTAAATCTAGTCTAACAATATATAAATATATATATATATATATATATATATATATATATATATATATATATATTATATATATATATATATATATATATATATATATATATATATATATATATATATATATATATATATATATATATATATATATATATATATATATATATATATATATATATAAGTATATATCAAATTATAACATCAACTAGATCTCGATTTAATTAACGAGTCAACTTTTTTCAAAGGTCTCTTAGACACTTTATACTGAGCCATTTAGTTTATGTATACATGTATTTAATTAATATATTTATAATATGTTTAAATTAACGCGGGAGATTTTAAATAAATGGTTTTATTACTTATTTCTAAACGGGAGAAAAATAAACTAGTCTTTTAATTGTTATTTTATTATTAATTAAATTATATAATTATATTAATATATTACTTATTTACAAAGATTTTTTTATTATTTTTTAAAATTTTTTGTTGCTTTTTTGAGTATTTTTGTATAATTTTAATAGTTTTTCTTTTGGTTTTTCATTTTAAATTTTTTTTATTAATATATTTATTTTAATACAATTAAAAAAATATATTTTTTTATAGTTTTTTTATTTTTAATGTGAAGAGTTTTATCAATTAATTTTACCTGCAGATAGCTGTTTAAGACTGTTTATACATATTATAAGGGAATGTGCGATCATTTATAATTTTTATACGACAATTCTATTTACAAAGTATTATTATTAATTGAACATTTCTAATATGTATATATATATATATATATATATATATATATATATATATATATATATATATATATATATATATATACATATATATATATATATATATATATATATATATATATATATATATATATATATATATATATTATATATATATATAAACATATATATATATATATATATATATATATATATATATATATATATATATATATTATATTTCCAATAAAGAGACTAATACAATAAATTAATTAATGCACAAATTATTAAAATTTGCTTTTCTCATTTTTTATTATTATTAAATTTAAATAATTTTTTCTTTAAATGTCATTCAGCAGCTCGAACAGCGGTTGCAGAAATTGGTGGAAATTGAACGTCGTCGAATATATTACGGGTTGGAAAATCGGTGGCTTCGTGTAATTCACGGTACTTATCAGACTCTAGAAGATGTAAATCTATATTTAGTTATAGGTATAGATGATGGTCGTGTTCTATTAGGTTCATACCTACCTGTCAATTGATCCTTGTCTTTGCCACGTAATACACCAGCATAACTACCGCTGTTTAATTTTTTGGGCGAATTAAACGATTTATCGCAATCATTCCCGCTCATATCGATTTCTATAATAAAACATAAATAATTATTATTATAAATGGCCTCTAAACTAATCAATAAATTTTTTATTTTGAACAAGGTTTTTTTAAATATGTAAATTATATATGGTGCAACCAACCTGTAATGTCATGTAGTGTTGAACGTAGATCGTGAGCTCGTCGCAATTTACAAACACCACCATCACTCGTATCAAAATCGTAAATATACAGGAAACCATCTTCACAAGCGACTAGAAGTTTTGTCTCCTTTTCCAATTTAGCAATAACACATTCGTGTTTCAATCCCGATTGTGGTAGCTGGATTGTGGCAAATGCTCGATCCTGTGAAAATACATCGCTAACCTGGGTCGGAAAATATGACGAAACCGCTTTTGTTATCAATCCAAACATCCATTTCGATTCGCCCGATGATTTTTGATTGATTTCGTTTTTACTAAATTCGGTCGAATCATCGGAATTTTGTTCCAATTCCTCTTTGCTGGTGACAATGGATTGTCGTTCCGCATTTTCGAGCGCTTTCAAATCAATTTTAAATATATGTACAGTTTCTGTGTTCGAACTGACACACAAATAATTAGCACAGTAGCTAAATTTAAGCGATGCAATTTTTACTTGGCGTTTAACACCGCGACGAAATTCATGTACCTTTTGTCCATTTTTGACGCAAAATACACGTATTACGGTACCTTTTTCGGATGCGGTCGCAATTAAATTGCCGTTCGGTGAAAAATCAATAGCTGATAGCTGAGAATCGTGGGCTTTGATTTTAATTCGGGTAATTAAGTTCCCAGCGTCAAATATTTGAAGTTCACCGCCCGTTGACGACGAAATTGGATATGCTAAATGGGAATTCAATGACAATGTACATAAACCGAGTAAATTGTCATATAGTCCTTGTATGGAATGCAGCAATTTCATATCACGAATATTATGTATATACAGGCTATCCTTCAAACACACGACCAACCGAGAACGATTTAATTTTACCGATAAAATTTCTGATGGGTAACTGTAATTACATATTTCTGTTCCTTTTTTGAAATGGCAAACCTAAAATGGTTAAAATAATTAATTTTAATTACAAATTATTAAAATTTATTTTATTTATTTATTTAACGTACTTTGAGTTTATTTGATTCGTTGGCAGTAACGACCACAACCAAACTGCTGCTAAATAATCGTTCGGTGATTTTAATTTCCTCATTGTTACTACAAAATATTTCGTCGACTCGATTCACTGATGTTAAACTGAACAGTCGATAACCAAGTGATGATGTTATCGCCAATGACCTGGAAATATAAAAATAAGATGCTATTATTTAAGATACATGGACCTGGATGCTACGATCGGTTAAGTGGATACACGCAGCTATAAATCCCTGTATGGATTGTATGTGCTTTTGATGGAGCTTTTAAGGTGACGTACAAGACGAGTAAATAATGTAAATAATTTTCAAAATTTCCTATAGTTTTTTGGGAGAACTACAAATGTTATAAATTCTGTGTGGTTGTAAATCACCTCATGGAAAATTATGTAAATATTGTACCAAAGCAATGGGTTGCAATCTTTGAAATTGATAGGGCGTTATAATCAGTTTTAATAATAAAATAAATAAATAAAAATAATTGTATAATTTAATAAAAATATCAATTCAAATGGGTAGGAAAGGTTATCCACTCTTATATAATCCCAAAGTTGATAATGGAAAATATAATTAAAAGCTGCATTTGATCTTTAAATATAATAGTGTGAAGAAGGTGATAATGTTTGTTTATATGTTGACATATAACATATGCACATACTTTAATACTTGATCAACAGGTACAGCTTCGCCATAACCACCCAACATATTTTAGTATATGTAATGTACATTTCTACATATGGAGAACATTATATGACAATAGGAAGTACGAGGCTATATTTTAAATTAGTGGGATGAATCGTGTTATAAACAGAAATAAATAACAGTGCACTGCCAAAGCCACAAGCCATCTATATGAGCCCATCTTTGTACAAATTCCGTGGTTTCGTTCTTCTAAACTTTGTGCTGTTCTCTTTTATTTTTCATCTTCCTACTGTGTTTGTACATGTCCCCATCTGTGTTTGTACATAAAACCTCTAATCACCATATTAACAGCGTCATCTACAAAGGTGGTTATAGTTTCTTCGTTACATTATATACATTTTGAATGAGTAAATATGGCTCAATCAAAGGGTGCTTTTAGTGATAGTACTAGCAGTTTAAATTTCGAACTGTTTAGACTTCATAGTTTTAGGAGGTCCCGGCACACCTGGATTCGAAGTTTGTACATTTTACTATATTCCGTATTCATATAGCTCTATGTGTATTGGGCTCTCTTTTCATATCATGTTCCAACGAATTACAGACCATTGTACCACGACTGTATACCACGTATATACTACTAGCATACGCACAGATTAATCTAAGTCGAGTTCTTGCGAGAGTATAAAATTTAAATTTAAAGATGCGAATCTCAATTTTGGACTTCATTTATTCTTGCAAGACTAAAGATGATCAAAATATTAGCTGTTTGTTTAATTTTAAATCTTGGTAATAATAAAATTTACTACTGTGTTTAATTTTATTTAATCAAGTATATCTGGAATTTACAGGTGTACTGGTCAGCGCAGAAAATTGCAAAAATAAAATTGTTACAAACGAAAAAGGAATGCCGATTTATCTAATTTAGAACGATTGTTGGAGTCTTCAATTTCACTAACAGAAATTGTATCTAACGAAAAGCCGAGCTAATATGGAGCCACCAAATCTAAGTTTGACAAACATTTCAAAAGACGTTTATACAATCTTACATGGTGCACTCTAGTGTCAAAGTTTATTGTAAACATAACTTCTATAAAATTTATTCAAGTTATTGCTGTTATTATCTGAGATTCAAAGTAAATAGGTACATATGTAAAGAATAATTTCTTATCGAACTATTTCATAACACATTTTTATAGTAATAAATTCTTTCGTTTTTACAATTGAAACGATAATTTTGAATTGTTATATGGCATGAGAATGAAAGGCTACATCACTTCCTAATGGAAACGTTGAGTCAACAACGTAAACGTCTACAAAGCTAAGACAATATACAATAACGATGATATTTGAAATTACATTGAAATGTCGAAGACCATGAGGAAAAATTTCTTCCTGTTCCTTTTTACGTCTTCCCTAGCTCTGTGATTGGCCAAACCGAGAGAGTACGACCAAGTTCAATTTCCAAATAGATCATCTACATAAATATCTCTTTTGTACTCCACCCATGTAGAGATTCGAATTTAGTGCCTGAGATATGCGATTTCAGAAAAAGAGAGAGAGAGAGAATTGGGTTTTTTTAAACGGGTGTTACAATCCAATGTTGGATCTTTGTCAACCATAACAACAATAGACTCCATCGCTTTCGATCACGAGCCAGCTCTTTATATTGTTGTATTAGAAGATGCCACATTGCCCTGTACGCCGTGAAGTCATCGTCACCGACAGCGACTTCTTCGCCTACCAAAAAATAAGCAGCTCTCTCTCTCTCTCTGAGGATCACTGTATGATTTGGTCTGGATTAGCACGAATAATCTGACCAAGCCAGCATACTAGTTGTCCATTGGATTTGAATTAATTCCTGATTTAGTGATTGAACAGAACGGTATGTGACATCCCATATTCCACGAATGATTCTTCTCTCAAATGTCAGAATCTGTACAACACTCTGTACATTTTCTGCATTTGTAAGTTATTTTTTTTTATATTTTCCACTATGCAATCTGTTTTGGGGTTCAAAGCTCTCCCAGCTCTTTCGCGGTTCGCTTATTAACGTCCTATTTTACGCCTATTTTCGTAGCACCATCTGCTCAATGCATAGCTCCATGCCAGCCTATAGTACTCACATGGAAGATGGGACGGCCCATGAGCTCTGCACTCCAATAGGTGGTCATAGATGTGTTCATTAACACCACTGGTCGTAATCAAATGGTGAAAAATCCCTTTTGCATCCTGCCCCTATCGGAATTCGAACCCGGTACCTCGCGCTCCAACTACCACAGTTTTAACCAATGAACCACCTGGGCGGTGCTTGTAAGATATTTTTCTTTTAAAAGTGGACATAAAGGATATAAAACCTGATTGCCAGCGGAAAAGTGAACCTTGATATTCTCGCCCACACAATTATCGTGAGAAGTAAGAGATCGTGTGGTTACGACTACTGAAATCAATTGCGTTTCGGTCTCTAAGCCCAGATATATGATATTTGGTTTTAGACTCGTTAATTTTGCGATCAACTCGCAATCCATTTCTAGTGGATCAAATATATCTTTCACTCCGTTCCCATTTAATTCAACCGCCCACATATGTCATCTACATATGCAAAAGTATCGAGAACATAAAAGTTCTCTACTTTGATTCAGCATTGTGACTGCGTTATCGTCATTTTACACAAATGTACGTATTTGTTTGTTATTCCTAAATATTCAAGCACATACTAGAGTCTCTCTGGAATGATTAAGTCATACGCTTGCTTGAAATCTAAAATACTTATTAATAGAGATTGTACTTGAAAAGAAACACCCGTTGTGAGACAAATTGATCAGTGATCGTCAGAGGAGTAATTCTTCTCTAGATATTGTATGACAGTAACTTGGATAATGTGCAACGATATACCGTGATAATTCTCGCTTTTTAAACGGCCACTCTTTTTGAATATTTCGTATAACGCGGCCACTTTCCATTCTTATAGCTCAATTTCGCCAAACCAATCGAAGAGTTCGACAAAGTTACCCCTCCAAATATTAAGATATCTGAAATAATGCTATCAGCTTCAGGTGAATGATTTCACCTTTATCTCTTAACTGTGTTTGTGCTTCATTATGGGTTATACCATATTTCGTTTTTTAACAGCAAGGCGACACTGCTCATCAAACTTTAGTTTTCACTATAAAGAGAAACATTACTTTCATAACACTGATCGCATATAATGCTAATGCTGACAAGATCTTGATATTTTCGCTGCGTTTCTTCATTTACCAGACCTTAAAACGAAAATCACGTTGTACGGTTTCCCTGATTTGTACGAAAATTTCGATTGTATCGATATATTACAATGACTAGATAATGGTCACTGCCTACAAATTTTGTTGAAGATCGATATGATCTCACGACTTGGACAACACAAGCCCGTTCTCTTGAAATCAACATGTGCTCAGTTTTTATGAGAAAAGAATTTACTTGTTACTATTTCGAGTCATCTCTACTGTGTAGCAATGTATAGGCCATCAAGTGTCTTGGAGGGCCTCAAGGTTCAGCCGATACTTTTATAAACATGGGATTAGGCTTAAAGGAAGGTTCGTTATTATGTCGACGGTATCCAATTTTTTTTTGTTTTGTTGAGCACGTGTAAACCTCGGCGATCTTGATTTTTTAGATAGATTTATGTGTATTTGGTTTTTATATCATGTTCCAACGAATTACAGACCATTGTGACATGACTGTATATACTACTAGTACATGCATAGATTAATTTAAGTCGTGTTTTTGCGAGATTATAAAATTTAATTTTAAACCAGCGAATCTTAATTTTGGACTTCATTTATTCTTACAAGTGCAACAGTTTAACGATGATGAAACTATTAGCTGTTTGTTTAATTTTAAATCTTGGTAATATTAAAATTTAGTATTGTGTTTAATTTAATTTAATCAAATATATCTGAAATTTACAGGTGTACTGACCAGCGCAGAAAATTGCGAAACGAAAACTCGTACAGCGGAAACAGCTTTTACCGAATGTACCAGGAATACCGATGGTATAAGAGAATTGTTGGAGTCTGGAACCTCGATAGTTGATGTAAAGTCAGATGACCTTGCCAACATAACATATCAAATATGTAGTCGATATACTATTAGATTGAATTGTGAAGAAATCAAAACTGACGAATTAAAAGATTGCTTATCACATGATTACGAGCCCATAAAGAAAGGGAATGCTATTATGCAGAACATACACAACTACTTCTGCGTCAACGATGGTGAAATGTTGAAGGAATTCCTGACAAATAATGGCTATCACCGTCTATATTCATTAAATTTTATTAGATGTTTGGGACTATTGAAATTGGGAGGACTTTCAAATAAAAATAACGGAGTAGATGTTCCTAATGTCTTTAATATATGCCGGTACGTATTTCGACTATTAAATATAATATCATATAATAATTTTATAAATTATTTATAGTTTTATAAAAGCCTTCTACATATGTACTCGAGTCAATATGGATCCACCAAATCAAAGTTTGACAAATATTTCAAAAGACATTTATACAATCATATATGATGAACTCGAGTGTCAAAGATTTTTGTAAATATAATTTCTAAAAAAAATTATTCAAATTTATACTTTTGTTATGAGAGAGGTACATAAGAAGAATTTCTTATCACATCTTGAACTATTTCATAACACATTTTCTATATTAATAAATTCTTTAATTTTTACAATTGAAATAAAAACCTGAGATTGTTTGATGGAATGAGAATAAATTGAGTTAGCTATACTACAAAGAATTAAATAAATGTGACCATTTAGAAAATTCGATAAAACGCGGTCACTTTCCACTCTTGTATGAAATTAGCTCCAACACACGAACGGATAAGATCAGCCCAGACAGTTGACAATTTGGGAAGCGTAGCTTATACATTCGATTATCGAATGCTTGAAAGCCCATCACAGCCTTTTTTACTTATGGCTTAGTAAGGAATCCAACTCTAACATTTCCGTGAACTTTCCACTGTGAATCAATTTATATACTTGAAATACCTGTGCTAAGTTTTATCGATGTTTACGTTCATTAACTCTCTAACTTCGATTGCATTACAGCATATATTTAGAACGAGTAACTACTCTGTTATATACAAATAACTTATAATAACTATAAGGGAAATCGTGCCGATATCATGTGCTAATATGATATAATTCCGGACAAGATCAAAAGATGGCACTAGTAGTAGTTGAACGAAATTATTAACGAAACAAAAATTAAAATCTAAAAAAAAAAATTCATTTTATAGTCGAAATTGGAAATAATTGAAGTAAATGAGCTTATACTTATAAATAATAATAAACAAATAAAACAAAATTAATTTTTTTTAAAATTATGTCATTTCATTTAAAAATTACTTCGCGTGCCATCTATTGTTCTCGTTAACACGTATGGTATGCCATCTATAAATCTTCTCCGAAACTAATATTTAACGAAATCATACTGTCATTCTAAACTATTGTTCTGGTCTGGAATTGGGTGGAACTTTTTTCACTACAACTATAATCGGGTAAATATTCCGTATCGATAGATCTATGTGTACTGAGCCCTTTTTTGATATCATCTTCCAGCCAATTCCAGACCATTGTGTCACGACTGTACTAACTGCACGTATATACTACTAGCACACACATATAGACTTATCTCAGTCGTGTGTTTGCGAGATTATAAAATTTAAATTTAAACATGCGAATCTCAATTTTGGACTTCTATTCGTACAAGTGCAACAGTCTAAAGATGATCAAAATATTAGCTGTTTGTTTAATTTTAAATCTTGGTAATATTAAAATTTAATATTGTGTTTAATGTAATTTGTTCAAGTACTCGTATATCAGGAATAAAAATGTCCTTTTTGCAGGGGTGCTGGTCAGCGCAGAAAATTGCAAAACGAAAATTGCTACAGCGGAAAGAGCTTTTGACGAATGTACTACGATGGCCAATTTATTTAGTATTGAAAATTTTTTGGAGTATTCAATCTCACTATCGGGAAGTGTATCTACCGAAAAGATAAATGAAATTACCAACATAACATCTGAAGCATGCAATCAATTTACTGTTATTTTTAATTGTGAAGAAACAAAAATTAACGAATTAAAATATTGTTTATCAGATGAATACGAGCTCAGTAAGAAAAGGAATACTATTCAACAAAATTTACTCAACTACTTTTGTGTAAACGATGGTGAAATTTTGAAAGAATTCGTGATACAAAATGGTTACTCCCGTTTATATAATACTCAAGATTGTTTAAAACAAAGATTTGACTCCGATCAATTTACACATATGTATAACGGAAAAGTAACTTTTAATCCGAATTATTTATGCCCGTAAGTATTTCAATTATAATATATATTATAATATATCGAATAATAATTTTAAAAATTATTTCTAGTATTCTAAAAGCCATGTACATATGTATTCGAGTCAATATAGAGCCACCAAATCTAAGTTTGACAAACGTTTCAAAAAACATTTATACAATCTTATATGATGCATTCGAGTGTCAAAGTTTATTGTAAATATAACTTCTATAAAATTTATTCAAGTTTATGTTTTTATATTATCAGAGAGGTACATAAGAAGAATTTCTTATCACATCTCGAACTATTTCATAACACTTTTTTATATTACCTAATAAATTCTCTCGTTTTCACAATTAAAATAAAAACCTTGAATTTTTAGATGGAATGAAGGTGAAGGGCTACATTATTTGAAAAAAATATTTCTAATGAAATCGACAATGCCAATGACTTTGAGGAAGAATTTGCTGCAGCTCCTTTTTGATGTCCTTCATACGAGGTTATCGCCCTAATCGAGAATTCATGACAAAGTTCAATTTGGTGCCTGAAATGCTTACATATACATATGGGGGTTTACAAAACATTCGAGCTTTAGTCTCGAGAGCGGTTCAAAATATAAGGGAAAAAATATTGTGTGTCAAATTGGCCGTTTAACCAAGAACGACATTGAAACTCATTACCATCAAAGAAAGGGAGTTTCTCACTCAAAAAGTGTTTCAGAAATATGAGCTTAAATTAATATAGTCAAGCCTGGAAAATTGGAAAATTACTTAATTGATAAAACTTTGTGGGTAGATTGGTGTGAAAGTGAAAGTTGGTTACTGATTGTCATCAATACCAAAGCTTTTTAAAATGACCATCCGCAATTATTTCAAGACCATAATCAGTGTTACAGGAGGACTTTCTACAAATTTTGTTGATCTGACTTCAATGAATTTTTTAACTGAATTTCACAACTTAAACCCCAATAATAATTAAAGAAGGTGGAAGTTATTCCAGAACTCAATGCTACTTGGGCCCACGGTTCAACCCACATACACATACAGATTCAAAACACCCAATCGTGATTGAACCCGAGACCCTCGAATGACAGAGCATGTACGCTACTTTCTCTGCCACGAGAGCGACTAAAACCAATATATTGAGATAAAAAATAGAGACACACTCTGGTGTATCTTAAGTGTCTCATACATAATTCTGAAATTGTCCACACTTATTATCTGTGTCTACTCATCGATGAGCTACTAAATTGGTCATCTCGTTTTTATATAAAATTCAATCCACCCTAGCATTATTGCCAATAGATTCATTCAATGTCAACTTTTTAACAATCTTATTACTGACAATTACATCCTCTTAGATGCACTGTTTAGATTGGGACTGTGGCTGAGAACGGTTCATATTTTGTCGAAAATGAAAATGAGCATTCAGAAACCGTCTCTGGGTCGGTATACCAAACCATATTTTGAAAATAATCGTGACATATAGTCCGAATAAGATGAAGCTACAGCTCATACCGAAGGTAAGACATTGGCGAGAATTTTTCGTTGGCCGAATAATTATAAAAGAAAAGAGATCACCTCGTTCTCTAGATTTGACAGCCTCTGAATTTTTTTATGGACTTTCTTGAATGAACGAGTTGTCAGCGAACCATAAAATATTCACAAACTAAAGCAAAATATTCGCTATAAAATTGCAAAATTGTATAGTCAGCCAAAACGTGTTAGTCCAAATTGGCCGACCATGTTAAGGCATCGATAGACTATCTCATATAACATGGTAACTACCGAATTTGTGATACGGATAATCTAAGATTATTGCATCAGCGAGAATTACACGTTCTTAGCTGCACTGATAGAGTTAGCGGTTCATATTTTGTCGAAAATGAAAATGAGTATGTATTCAGAAACCATCTCTAGTGTGATATACTGAACCATAGAAGCATAATTGTTTTTATACCTAATGCTACCAAAGTACCAGTAATCAGCATATAAAAAACTGTCAAACGAAGTCACAAAGTTCGTGCCTGGAATTTAATCGTATCTAGTTACATAACCCGAATGCATAATATATCGAAAGGTAAATATGTGATGGTGATACTGTGTTATGGTTTGAAAATCTAGCCACCTTTATATTTTGCTCATTCTATTTAGACAGATTCCACTGTATTAATCTTAGGTTTTTTCTTTTCTTTTTCCTTAACCTTAATACGCGTATATAATATAGTAATTTGTATGTGGGAACTACATACATAACTCTCTCGTGTGTGGGCAACATTCTAAACACTAATTTGATAACGCAAAATTTAATTTTTGGCATTCATTCATTCAGTTAAGAGCTGCTTAAAAGTATCAACATGTTAAATATCTTAACGATTTGTTTAACATTATATCTTGGTAATTAGACGATATATTTGTGACGATGTTTATAATTAATTAATTGGATTACAATTTTTATTTTTAAGGAGTGCTGGTGACGGCTGATCATTGTGTTTATAAATCGCATAATAGGACCGAAGCCTATGCCGAATGTACTGGGAAATTGGACGATATCGAACTTTGGATCGAGAATTCCATCGCTCAAGGTCACTTTAATAAAACAAATCGAGACGATTTTACGAACATGTCATCTTTGATATGCAGCCGATTCACGATTGAAATGAATTGTGATGTAACAGCTTTGGCCGCAATCGGCGACGATTGTTTGTTTGGTGCATACAAATTTCTTATTGAAGTTAATATGTTGAAGCGATATATAGTCAACTATTTTTGTGCAAACGATGGCGAAGTATTGAAAGAGTTTTTTGCAAACAATGGCTACAACAGCATCAAATCGGAAAATATTCGCGATTGCTTTACATATTTGGACGAGAGACAATTTAGAAAGGAGGATCATGGAGTCATAGTTCTTAATCAAAAATATTTGTGCTCGTGAGTAGATTATTAAATATATTTATATATGAACCGGACTATTAATATATTTTATTTCTTGTATAGTACTCTCGAACGGATCTACTTCTGTATACGAAACGACGAGACGGCATTAAATGACAATTTAAATAATATTTTGGAAAATGTACATACAGTCGTATATGATGCCCTAAAGTGTCAAATTTTATAAATTATACTTTTAACACAATAAAATTAATTAACATTTAAAACCTAATCGATCACTCCTAATACTATAGACTCATATCTGGTTTTGTAACTAAAGCTTCGAGTTAACCATGATTTCGTTGTAATGTGTCACTGCTAACCATGGTTTGGAACTTGGTTTAAACATGGATTCGAAATGAGCTATTTTTTTATCCCATGGCATTTTAGTGATGACAGTGCCACAGTTATGCAGTTAGTGAATAGCGAAAACTATAATATTGTTTTCTTCTAGGTATTTGTTTATTTTGTTTTATAAAATTATAAAAAATAATATAGAAAATTAAGGCGGAGAACGAAACAAAAATATTTTTAAACCACACAGTTAAAGTAAGAATTTTAATGAATTATTATAAACTGTCAAGTGAAATGAGAACTGTAGTGTGTCACGAAACCAGTTGGTTACGAAACCAGATATGCGTCTATGGTATAATGCTTCGGTAACAAATCAATGATGCATTCGGCATCAAATAGTTTTAAATATCGGAAACTATTAATGATAACAACATTGTGGCGACCAACTATTTTTATGCTGATGATAGTGTTCATTACTACTTACTTATCGTTTATATATGACATATACTCATTTTATGTGATTAACGTTCGCTGTATTTGTGACTAAATTAATAAATTTACAGTAGAAAAAATATCAACTAGAATGATGTATTCCCAATTAGTAGAACTGTAACTAAGCAATTTAGCTGATAATACAGAGTATAGTTCTACTTCAATGTTAGCTAAGTAGATATATAAAAAAAGGCCATTTTGTCGCAAATAAGGTAATTAGTTTGGCTTGAGAAGTTAATTATTGGAAATTTAGTTTGATAATTTATAAAATTTTCATATCAGACCGACGTAAACACTTACTAAACGCGTGCTGAGATCACGATCGAGTGCTTAATTCGCTGAGTTGTATTAGATTAAAGTTTATTAGAATATGTCGCTGTTTGTATTAATTTCATATTTGATTGCATTTCAAATTTTTGTAGGTCGTCAGCCAATATAGGTTGTTTTGGTTTAGTTCAAATTACTGATTAAAATGATTTAACAACAAAAGAAATCCTTCTAAAATTCTTGGAAGTGTGTATATACGTTTACTATATCAAATGGGCTTTTCGTGAAGATTGCACAAAAAATGCGTTAACGCCACAAAAGTTCATGATAGTTATGACCATAAACAGCTCAAAAGAGCAAATGACAACCACTAGAAGGCGTCATTCAAGTTACGTTCTGGCCGGCCTCATTTTCGAAAAACTAATGATTCCAGCATATAGTAAACCACACCAAACCGTTGTTTCGTCTGAATGTATTGAGACCTATTCAACCACTTTGAATTGTTCTTCGGCCCTAATACGGTAATTTTGCTTATTAACGTAGCCATTAAACCAGAAATGGACCTCATTGCTAAAAAAACTATGACTCGAAAACAGTGGATCTTCTTCAACTTCTCAAGAGACCAAGTAGACGCTTTCATAACTGTCCGGGCATAATTCAATTATAATATCTCTACTAAAAAAATACCTCTAAAAGAATCACTTATGGAACCAATTTTAAGTTGGAGCCGACGATAGAGTCGAGTCTAAAAATAATTTATTGAAGCCAATCAAGGGCAAATACGACTAGTTTCCACGACTAGAAGGCAAAAACAAATAGAATAGCTCTAACTATTATCTCTTCCGAATATTCGTATTACATCAAAGTTCGGGGATCATTATTTTGTAGAAATTCTGAAATCAAACTTTAATGATGATATTTAATTATTAGGAAATGGCATTTTGAACTTTCAGGAGATTATACTGAAATGCCATTTATTTAATCTCATTTCTCTATAATTGGGCAAAGAATGTATGGAAAAACTGTTTGGTCTCTTCTGTTTGATAATCATTTGCAAATGATAACTATATGTAAAAGACAATTGTAACCGTCCCGTAAATGATTAGGTTTATATTTAAAATCTTAGTTTATCTATCAATACACTCTCTACCATCCAGTTAAAAGATTTGCCTCACATTCAAATCTTGGAGATGATGATTACAATATAACATCTTTATATATGAGGCCCTTCTACTCGTGTTATAAAATCAGTTCGTCAACACATCAAGTTCGATTTCTAGTGCAACGAACAAATTTTTATAAAATACATAAAGAGAGAGCATGTGTTTAAGTGAACTAAAATGCATGAATAGCCTCACCTGGATTGTAGCCAGTATATATTTTGTAATCATGATATCTGATCCCACCATTAGAATAATACCTCTCAACAATTTGTATTGCAACTATTACTATGCCAACTCCTTATAACCTCTTAATAAGTGTAACACCTTTCAAAGTGTTACACCACTTATATGCAAATGACTTTCCAAATTCTATATAGCCTAAGTTTACTTACTCATCTGTAGTCTTGCTTATTAATAATTATTTACAACATATTTCACAGTGGGCCTTATTTTGGACCCATCAAAATTCAAAGTGTTATACTTAGTTAAATATAAAAAGAAAGATGATTTAAGAGTTGCAAACTCACAAAAGCTTGCCTCTTTAGTATAGCTATTAAGTTGGTCTATTAGACTTTTGGAGAATTAGTTAAAATATAGCCCACAAACTGATGGTCTATGATAGTTTGGATATAGAAACTCAATAAACAATTTAGAGTAAGGTACGATTTCCGTAAACGAGAGTCAAACAATCTACTGTTTCTTCGTAAAGTAACCAATTATATAACTTTGTTCAGAAGCGTAAATCATAAAATATTACATCATAAATGTAAAATATAGTTTGAATGTTGAAGTTGATTCAGGAGGCCAGTCAATTGATTCCCAATATATCAAAATAAATTATTTAATTGTACTCAACTAGATGGGCCACGGACCCAGCAAGGTTGTCTCTATACAATTCGATAGCCTTAGTCAGAAAGTATGTCATATAACTGAACTAAAGTGATGCTCCATAGATGTTGGTTTAAAAATATTGAAACTCTGCTTTAGATATTATCTTATATACGAGTATTTATATAAATATATATATTGTATATATATATATATATATATATATATATATATATATATATATATATATATATATATATATATATATATATATGATGTTTTTGGACTAACAGTAGAACTTACATCTAATTTTTACTAGACGATCACAACGATTTTTTAATGTATTTCCATTTTTAACAGCATATAGGCATAGGGCGTCTACTAGGCTGGACCATCTTCTCTGTCGGGAGCTACAACATTTATCTCTTCCCATGATTTACCAAGTTATTTCGCTTCAGGTAGAATTGTTTCTCCTTTGCCATTGCTGGTTTTCCGCACGTTCCTTTTTCCGTGCGGGTTATGGTGTTACAACCAGAAGCATATCAATATTTGTCGAAGGCACTTGTTTAGAAACACCTGTCCATCCATACAGTGGTATTGATATCCCACACGAGATAAACATTCGTAAATTGGTCTTGCGTTACAGAGCAGAAGAATTCCAGACTTTATGTTACATGTTGAATGATATACCTGGATTAATTTATGTCTTCCTCTGTCTTAGCTGTTTTCACTATAATGCAGCAAAAGTATACAATTTGTACATTGTTGATTTGCATCGGTGTTATAATATGTTTGTGTTGAGTCTCAACTCTGAGTCTGGATTATTCAGTGATGTTACGCAGTTGATCAGTGCAACATCTTCCTGATCTATAACCATTTAGATCGTTTCTTAATTTTGCATTAAGCGCATCGTCGTAGGTGAGATTTTGTCAAGTATGATCACTAGGAGTAACTTTATTGTTGTGTAGAAGTTTGGCATTAACTTAGGTTACCTTTCTTGCTTGTTATTGATTGTTATTCTCAAGCGTTTCATCCATTTTTATGTTATTCTACCAGAATTTCACACTTCTTGGAGTATTGGTGTTAGTGTGCTTGCAGCTGTAAATGAATCTACTTTGAATATAATTTCGTGTTTATATACTGTCCGGTCCAGCGTTCTAACTGTTCTTCAGATTTTCAATGGCACGTTTAACTTTCTGTAACATTGTTTGTTATTGGTTTCGTTATTGGTGTTAATTGATGACTATAAATTTTCGGTGCTGTTGGTAATGTCTTGTTGGAAGTTTCCTTTCCATATCTTGAACTGTGCTTCATCCGTTGTTAAAAGTTGACCAGTATAATCCCTTATAGGTTGTATGTTTGTCATTTTTACCAGTGAATTTCTTTACTTTCTGGTGTAGTGTTCAAATATTTTGGATTGCTGCTGTCTCTTCAGGAGATAATTCTTTGCCATCTCATTTACATGACGAGTTTTTCCTTCGTACCTATACGTTTCCCTTCTGCCGTATTTTATTGGTACATTTGAAGCGTACAAACGATGTAACAAAACTATTTAGTTAAGCAAATCACTTTAGAATTTCAGTACGTCCAGTAATATTTCAAAACATTTAATAGGCTAAGCACTCTACTTTCTACTATAGACTTGGTTAATTAAAAAACCTCAAATATTATCTGTAACCTCAATGAACTTTATTTTCAAAATATTATAAAAATTTTATTTATTTTTCTAAATATTAATGAGAAAGTCGAAATATCAACGAAAGAGCGCAAACATATTTGACCGAAATACTCGATTCAAATATGAGTGATCATCAGTGCTAAACTGGACCCCGATCGTTCATTACCCAAGACAAAATTGATAATGAATTATTGTCTACATCTGTTTGATGTGGTGATTAATTATAACTTATTTGTGATTATAGTTAGTAATGTACATAAGATTATAACCGATTAATGTAAATGAACCCAATTATACATACATATATGTACGAGTATATACGAGTATGTAAAGAAAGTGTGATACGTATATAGAAATAAAATATATGTAAACACAAAACATACTAAATAGTTTTTATAAAGTGCTACAAGAGACAAGACAATGAAATTTCTACTCCTCGTCGTATTGGTAAATTTTGGTATGTTCTTGAACTTAATTTAACATATAAAACACGTAACCAGATTTATAAACATTTTTAGTGTGGGCGAGTAATTCAGACACACCAAATGCTGCCGATTGTGCACCATTTCTTGAAGTAGCATCCAATGAATTACGAAACTGTTTAGGACCAAATCCTGATTTTGATTTGAATGTGATAACCGAAAAATTCAATGAAACCTTTATGCAGGAGACCAGCAACTTAGATGAACAAAAACACTCACTACAAAGTGGTTGTGATTTTATACAAATGGTTATCGAGTGTGCTCGAAATTATCGTTATGCCATGCCAACGTCATGTTTAGATCCCGATTTATTGGCGGCCGAACTATTGCACGAACAATTTCAAATTAATTTGCATAAATTTTTTTGCGCAGATGATTTGAAACGAGCACTCGATATCGTAAAAAATGATGGTGTTCGAACTTTTTTTCGTAGCCCATTTCTACCACAGTGCATTATGCCGGCTGGTGATTTAAGTCCATATATTTTGGAAAATGAACAACGAGGTCGAAATCTACAATTTTGTCCGTAAGTGTCAACTTTTATACATACTCAATAAAGTGACATATTTTATTTTAGTATACTTTTTTAGAAATTCACAAAAGGCATTCGATTGTCTTCATGAAATGTTTGAAACGGCGCCGAATCAAAATATCAACACAGTGCTAAGTGAGACGTACGAAATTGTTCGCACAATAATGAATTGTGATAATCAGTTAATATAAGTAAATAATTAAATATGCATGCAATATATAAATTAATAAAATTTTATGGATGTGTTCTATATATAAAAACCAATTAAAAATATTGAATTACCAAACATATGTGTATTAGCATCGATTTTATTTTCTAAGAACTCAAATGTATTCGATATGCGTCACGTCGCTTGTTTTTATAAACACACTTCTCTATATCACCATAAACAGACAGCTTAATGTAAACTTACAAATTATAGGTTTTCTCACAACACGAGTATATCGATAACAAGTATTTTGGATGGATCTTGCGTAACATTTTGTTAGAAGACTATACACTATATATTGTATGTGTTCAACTCACGAACTCATTATTTATTAAAAATTATAGTTTTTAGCCATTTACGTACCTTGATACAAAATCAATATTGCGGTTATATTATATAGTTTATAAATTTATATTGGATAGGTAGGTATACACAAATATTCTTGGAAGTTCGAAATATATTGTAAAAGAATCCTACACACACATTTCCAACGATGGCTTTAATATAAATGTTCAAAATTATCGTCAAATTCTTATAAAAGTTCAAAGTTCGATTTAGTGCATCACAAAGAAATTGTTTATAAATATATTGAACTTAAAGACCAATAGCATCGTTATAAGGCACTTTTCTCATAACAAGCACTGTACCCCATATAAGAACGATGGAAAAAATGTTAAAATTGGAGCTTTTATAATGCATCCCAAACGAAACAAATTAGCTTGTCAGTTAAATTCTGTATGCTAGTTTCTCTGGAAACGATAAGTTGAGCAACGATACTAGAAATACTAGATTGTCGTATATGCAGACAAGCTTATGTTACTCCTTCCTCTCCTATGCTCCGTTGAAAACCTGTGAGTTTATCTCTGTCAAGTGAATAGTTCAAGTTGAACTTTGAGAGAGAACATGTTCAAATCTTTCACCAAAAATCGACAACACTCTGCTGATATTATAAATTGTTTGCATTGAAGACGTACACTTCTTGCAGCATTTCCCACTTTTATTTCCAACATTATCCCACTTGCACGATACGATCAGTTAACTGCTTAATTATTCGCGCATACATGGTTCAGAATACGAGGTAGTTGTTGACGAAATACACATTTTAACACAAACTGACATAGATTAAAAATTGGGGAGATAACCAGTACCAATAGTCCCACGTTTTTGACGTGTATGTCGCTCCATTATTTGTTGTAAATTTATTCTCTACAGCTGCGTGCATAATAAATTTTAAATCATCATGATATTTGAAGCCATTTACAATAATTATGGCATATTCATAATATAACATTCTTATCATTTTCGCAACATATCCCATATTTGTTATATATACACGGACACATTTGGCGTTTAATTAAAACTGTTGATACACCTGAAGATCATGAGTTTGTGTACAAAATGTAAAGGTTTCTTGATTTGTGGAAGATTTGGGTATCGTTCTTTGGTGTGACCGTCATTCTTCGTTCTATTAACCCTTTGGCTGCCAATGTTATAATTAGCATACACACTAAATTCCACCCAACCATGCCAATTTGTTTTATAGACATATACATCCAAAATACCGTCTTACTATGCCAGTGTTTTGGTAGACATACATTCTAAATGCCATCCCACCACACCAATGTTGCTCCGGACATACATTCAAAATCTTTCTCATAGGGCCAGTATTGTTCTCAACATATATTCTACATTATGTGTTTCTATGCAAGTGTCTTAACACTGGCGTAATAAAAACGTATTTGGATGTCTAGAACAACAATGGCTTAGTGAGATGAAATTTGGGATGAATATCCATTACAACAACGGCGTGATTATGTAGAAATACGAATGTATATCTATAACAACAGTGGCACGGAGAAACAGAATTTCGAGTGCATATCTAGAACAATATTGGCGTGGTTGAATGGAATTTAGAGTGTATGCTCATTGGCAACCAAAGTGTTAACGCACGAGTGTGTATATGCATAGTGAGTTTGGAGGTTTCTTGATCAGACTAAATGGCAGTACTATTTGTCAACTGATGAGTTCTGGACTTTTTCCACCTTCAATTGGAAATAATGCATACAGTAAATATCGGCCTATATTTGATATATAGGCGATTGAAAATAGGTTTTAATAACTTAACCCAAGCTTATATATAAATTATTTTTGGAACATACTGGTAACTCGAGGTAAATCTTCCTCAATGACATATCTGACCAATCATTTTCAAGAGATTTATGCTCTTTGGTCTCTTTGGTCTAGTCATAATACTGTGTGAAGTGAATTTTACAGAAATTTTCTATAGGTTCTAGCACAAGTTTGGACAAATTATATAAGATTATGACAACCATATACAACCAAACACTTTCAAATAAATAATTTTACTATAAACTTAGTTATTCTCAGCATTATGATATAATACTACTTTATATTATACATGAGACTGCGAGATGGCATTCTGGGTGCAGCATTATACAGTATAAGGTATAACGTCCGAAAGGTCGTGCACATGAATAAGAGCTGTGTCCCATTCATTTATTGACATATTTTGTGGACAATTTTTGCGGTACGAGCTTACAAGATATAGTTTGTGCAAGAATTGGTAAATAAACCGAAAATGTGATTGCACTTGGATCCTAATTTTTACCTCAAAAATTTATTCAGCAATATGGGATCTATTTATTTAATGTCTACGCCAACGCGACGCTATTACCTCCACAAAGTGTACATTATGTCGTGCTTAAAGAGTTGGTGAATTATTCATCCATGTATCTTTAAAATTTATGCCGGCCTAAACTTTATACCCAATGGAGACCGCTACAAAGTAATATGATCACTGACTTTTTCATTGTAGTTTCAATAAGACTACATATCAAACGATTTACAATTTATTTATTTAATTATCTAAGATTATTTGGGATATATGTGGTGTCGCTATAGTTTACGCTGATGAACTCGAAGCAATAGAAAGATAACCTATATACGTAAATAATTTTCAAATTATTGATATACTCTGAGTTGGCAACAAAAAAGATTAATTTCCAAATTAGATCATTAATCATTCTTTACGGGTAACAATTTTTAAGGCTTTGGTTGTCTGAAGAAATAAAGCTGGGTACTTTTTCTTATGAAAAAACGTTGGGTTCCACGAGCTTTATGGGATGGTGACGAGTCTTGCTGAAACGTTCAATGGTTTCTACCGAATTAATGTGTCCAAGGGAACCAAGCATAATTTAACAGCTTTACACGATCGAGTTGTTGATTTATCTTTCTGCCTTCGTTAATGAAAACGAGTTGTGAGCGTCCTGTAGCAGTCACCGCGATCCAAACCATCACGATCATTTTGTTTGTTTACGTATTTCTGAACCTTAAAAATTTGTTTATCAGATAACACCAAATTCTCTGGGCGAACTACTTTTTTGTGCAACAAATCTTAATTTTTTTATATGCGTACCATGCTACGAGCATACAATTTTACGATGCATAACAATTTTTCGCCAATTGAACTGCGCTTTGTGGTAGATTACGTAGAGTTCTGGGCTTCACCTTTAGTACCATTTCTGTTTTTGAATGTTCACCTCCATGGGGTTTGAAGCACACTAATTATGGCATATTCACAATATAACATTCTTAATGTTCTCTCCGCCAGACATCTCATTTTTGTAATACAAAATTTTGTAATAAGAGTCGCATATGGCGTCTTATATCGAAAGTTTTGTTGCATCTGAAGATGTATGTTTATATATTATAATAAAAATATTTGGTTGTCGTTCTTTAGTGCTTCGTTCTGTTAAAGCTCGCGTGTCTATATGTATGGTTAGTTTGGAGGTTTCTTGATCTGACTAAATGACAATAATACTTGACAACTGGTTCTGGAAATATTTTCCCCTTTCAGTTTTAAAATCTACATATGGTAGATAAGGGCGTTACTACGATAGAAATGGGTTTAAATAACTTACCACAAGATTACTTAAATTATTTTTGGGACATACTGGTAATTCGAGGAAACTGATAAATCTAACCAATCATTTTCAATAGATTGGTATACTGGTGATCTCTTAGCTCGAGTTATATGCTATTATTTCACAGAAGTTATTAAGTTTGGCAAAATCATATATATCGACTATATACAACCAAAGACTTTCAAATGAGATGGCTTTCTGAGTGCACCACTAAATGCAGCATAAGATAAGATAACAAAGGTCATGCACATTAATTAGAGCTTCAATCTATTCATTTACTGCAATACTTTGCGAAAAAATCTTGATGTACGAACTTACAAGTTATACTTCGTGCAAGAATTGATAAATTAACCGAAAACAAGATTACACTTGACTCTAATTTTTACGGCAAAAGTTGATTCAGCAATACATTTGACGAGTTAAGGAATAATTGATCCAAGTATCTTAATTAAAAAACTGATATCAGCGCCAACGTTATATAGCCAAGAGAGACCAATACAAAGGAATATGATTAATGACTGTTTATTTGTGGCTTCAACAAGACTGCATAAGATTATGTCGCTATAGTTTACGCTGATGAAGTTAAATCTACGTATAAAATGTTACTTTCTACAGTCTACTACGTTGTTCCATTGTAACTAATAATCGATGACTTATATATTATGATCAGCCATAATTACGTCTCAATTGCAGAGACCTTTTGAACTATTTAAATTAGTACTTGTATTGTGTTTTCTTTTTTATGACAGACATACGAGTATTAATGAGCTTAAGACCTTTATAATGATATAATACAAATAGTTATTCATGTTTTCTTTCGACTTATGTCAGTTAAACATCAAGTATTAAAAATACAGATTTTGGAAATTCATGAAACCATTGGAAGACGACTGACCATTGTTGCTAACGTTATTTAAATATTTGGGTGATACTCGCACAATATACAATTGTTATTAAGAATATTTTGATGTAGTCACCTTTAGTGAGGATAATAGCCTTTTATGCAAGTGTTAAATCTTTGAATTTTTGAACAATCGTAGTGTCCATTTTTTAATACACACTTCATTTACGTGCAGACTTTACCTTTTGAACCTTTTCTGATTATATTTTTTAAAGTTCATCTCATGTGTTTTTCATGCTACCAGTTATATTGTAACGAGCAATTGTCCGATACACAAACAGTTTGTTCACATGTAAATGGCATAGCTCATTAACAATGACTGGTTGAGATTTTTGCAGTCAAATATAAAGCAATAACACGATTGGGTTGGAATTCTATTTCGATGATTTTTTTTTAACTGTGACGTAAAACGATATGCTTCCATAGGCTTGTAAACAACATTTACATAACAGACTGTGTGAAGTTGGTAATGTGTACTTCAAATAGCGAGCCCTGTACTTAGACATAACAAGGATTTGTAGAAATATTTTAGAAGGTATTGACAAGGATTATTTGAGATAGCCATATGCTAAGTTTTTTTGCTTCTAAAAAGGATTTGAAGTATTTTCTCCGAAAATGAAGTTTTTTTTTATAAAAATTGCTATTTTTGAGGTTATGACGAAGTTTTTTTTTAATTATCAAATGTACATATATAAAACCACATGCAGACACAGTAAATTGTGTGCGTTTATTCCTTTTTCAAATTGTTTGGTTTCAGGGCTATATATAATCCAAATAACTTATAATAACTATAAGGGAAATCGTGTCGATATCATGTGCCAACATGATATAATTCCGGAGAAGATTAAAAGATGGCACTTGTAGTAGTTGAGCGAAATGTTTACAATTTTTAACTGCAGTTTTTATATTCAATGAATTATTAACGAAACAAAAAAAAATTTAATTTTATAATCGAAATTGGAAATTATTGAAGTTATAAATAATAATAAATAAATAAAACAAAATTTGATTTTTTTGAATTTTGTCATTTCATTAAAACATTACTTCGCGTTCTCGTTAAAACGTATTGGTATGCCATCTAGAAATCTTCTCCGAAACTTATATTTAACGAAATCATGCTGTTGTTGGCACTACTATGGAAATTGACACGATTTTCCTTATAGTATTATAAGTTATTTGATATATTAGGACAATTCAATCGTAAATTGACAGTCGGGTTTCGTTCTTTTTTATTTTTTACTTTTTGTTATACTTTCTGCCGGTTAACGGTTTACCAAGTTGCCATTGTACTGGCATCAACCAACATCAACATCGTGGAAAATAATGTATTAATAAAATGTGATGACAGGTTAAAACTTATTTAAACTTACGTAAAATAATGTCTACAATTAAAAAATATTTCATTGTGAAAGGTAAGATTATCTTATAATCACGTCAATTATAGAATCCGCGAGAACAAATTTTGCTGTGGCAGTTGGAGCGGGAGGTACCGGGTTCGAATCCCGATAGGGGCAGGATGCAAAAGAGACTTTTCACCATCTGATTACGATCGATGGTGTTAAGGAACACATCTATGACCCCCTGTTGGAGTGCAGAACTCATGGGCCGACCAATCTTCCATGTCAGTACTATAGGCTGGCATGGAGCTATGCAATGCGCAGATGGTTCTACGAAAATCAGACCTATAGCCGTACGTCCTCGATTTGGCCGTTAAGGCGTAAAGTAGGACGTAAATAAGCGAACCGCGAAAGAGCTGGGAGAGCCTTGAGTCCCAAAAAAGATAGCATAGTATAAAAAAAAAAAAAAATAAAATAAAAAAAAAGTAAAAAAACAAATTTTGCGGATCGAAAACTACATTAAAAAAATCGGAAACAATTGCTGTAAATCAAAGTACCCTGGAAAACTACTATTGATTTCCATTGAGTTCGATTAAAATTTTACGAGTTCCCTCATAAACGCAATAAATTAGTCGTGTTTTTTAAATATTTATTTTTTGTAAAAAATGTAAGAAAATCCATTGCATGATACTATATGCAATTTATAACGAGTGTATTCCATTTTTTATGCCGTTTTCGATCCGCAGTTGATTCATTCTCAGAGGTTTTTTAATCGACGTGACTATTTTCCTGCATTTATTTTCTAATTTAAATAATGTTTCAACAGTTTCTACTTCAAACATTAAAGAGTAACATTGAGAGACTTCGCTGGCTCTATCTTCTGAGCTAGACTCAGAAACAATTTCAGATGAAGATACCGAATTAACTACTAATGCTGAGTCGTCGCCGGTGCCTGTGGTAAGATTTATTTTTTATAATATTTTTTTTGCTTGTTAAAAATTACCTTTGGTTTTTTGCCCATAAAACCCCCAAAAAAAGCAAATATACGAACGGATATATCTTCAAAAGTGAGAACATGATGATATCTTAAAATCATGGATTCAGAGAAGAGAACATAGTTTGGGTTTTTGCAAAATATGTGGTGTAGAATTAAAAGCGAAAGGAGGATTACACAATCACGTTAAATGCAACTTTTAAAAATATTAACGAACTAACAAATCATCATAAAAATGGTATGGCAGAAATTAAATTGTGCGGAATATAATATGTCATTTCTGGCCATGGATCATTTGATTCCCATGCTAAAAGTTAGAGTTAATGATTCATCAATTATGAAAGACGTTTCATGTGCTAGAACCAAAACAATAAGCATTATTAAAAATGTAACTGGAAATACACAACTAGGTGAGTTTTGTGATTTAATAAAAGTAACTCCGTTTAGTATTTGCGTTGATAAATCAACCGACGTTTCGACTACGAAACTTTTAAGCATAGTGGTCCAAATTCCGTTCAAAAATAAGATCCAAGATACGTTTTTTGCACTTAAAAAAGTTGAAAATTGTGATGCCACTGGAATTTATTCAAACATAAGCCATGTCCAAGAATCGACATAAAAATTCATAAAATATTGATGAGAGGTTGGTACTACTGTGACAAAGGTACTATTCAAAATTATATTAAACTTTCCTATGGTACTACTCATAATTGTATTAATTTCTGTTGTTAAATGTCATTCATTTTATTTTGACATTAGCTGTCTTTTTACAGTAGTAAATAATACAAATATTAAGGCTAATGGTTTTGGCAACAACATGGAAAATAACAGATTTTATAAAAACAATTACAATTAAATTTCAAGACTATTAAGTTAATCCTCTATGCAATACAATTGTTTTTTTTTTAAATCTTTTTCAAACAAACCAACTGACAGCTCTACTAAATGAGTGCGTTCGATATCAAATTTTAGTTGTTAGTTCATTACAGTCAACCTCTAAAAAAAATTATTATTTCCCCTACATTTTCAAATAAGAACTAATTTTCTGATCAAAATTTGTGATCCGAATAAATTTTTGGATCACATTTTGTTGTTGCTTTGTATTTGATCTGATCAGGATCACTGCGCGTCAAGAAACACGGCTATTATAGAAAGAGATATTTACAGAAAAGATAGTGATTATAAAAACCTTCTTATTGGTTTTGCTGCGGATGGAGCAAATGTATAATGACCGGGGCAAACCGGTCAGTAGCTATATTGTTGAAAAACGATTGCCCAAATCTAATAGATTTAAAATGTTCGTATGTCATTCCTGTGCTCTATGCGCTAGCCATGCTTGTAAAATACTGCCAAAATTTGTTGAGGTCCAAAGCGTATAAGTTTATGTGTATAAGTTTATATGTGCTGCACATAGCATAAATAACATCGTTTACTTCTGCGCAATACATTACGTATATTTATTGCAAAAATAGACAAACTATTTAAGCAAATATATGTACGTCCAACATTGTTTGTCATATAAATTCCAAAATGACTACCAGCAACGAACAACAACTATTTATAAAAGCGTATTGCAATCTCTGCTAAAAAACAAATAAGATTAGTAATTCAACTAATGTCTAAAGCTACATGAATATAGTAGTAGTACATATACAGTATGTATTTACTATGTCAAGGCTTTGTGTTTGAGTAACTCGTATTGCTTTAATTTAATTCGTTTCTTTGTAATTTAAATAAAGTAAATGAACTTACGAATAAATTAATGTGAAGATGTTGTATACGAAACTCCAAATTAATTGGTGTATAACATATAAAACAAAAAACATAAAATTAATTTAAATTGTATCGCTCATAAAAAGCTTAATTAAAGTGTTAACATAAAATCATATGCTTAATAAATCGATTTGTTCGTAATTTCGTAAATACAATGTCATGTATAATTATTTTTAGATTGCGATTGAATAATAATATTATATTTTTTTATAAAATCACAAGTCGAGCCCATTCGAGTGACGAATTTCAAATACAGTGTATGCAATACGTGTTTTGGAATCACAAATAATAATAAACAATGTGATTAATAATCACTCGAATCTCTGCGCGATCAAAACAGTGTATAAGATTTTCACTTTACTATGTCAAGGTTTCAAATCAAAACACACAAAAAAAATGTTGAGCAACGATTTGTTTATAATTTTTAAATAAGTAAATGAACTTATTTGCTACACTAAAAACAAAACAAAAAGCTTGTGAAAATTTGGATTAATTATTGCAATGTGACGATGAAAGTTTATAGTTGTTACAAACGCTCGCTAATTAGATTTAAGGCTCCAACCGAAGTATTGAGTAATATGAAATTTTGATATTGGGTTAGTGATTTGGACATATTCGTATAGCGTTAATTATTTAAGATATAATTTTGAGACATATTAGTGTGGGCTATTTATAGACTGTGGGTATATTATAAATTACATATTATAAATAAAAACGTTAAACGAGTAAATCTTATCTATAAAAAGTTTTAATGCACTTTATACAAACGTAAATAATTTATTCTAATTTAATAACCTTCAAATGATAACGTTGTTTATAAATAAGACAGACAATTATTTTTTATTCAAAGTGCAGTCGTAATATTGAAAAATTATTACATAACTGCTAATATTTGTTATTCACCTTCAGGTGGGAGTTGCATTGGTATCATAATTTTACTTGGTATGAGAACAACCTTAACAACCTTTCATAGCACAGCATGTTCAGAAAATAGAGATTAAAAGCACTGTTTCCCCCTTTGGTATTATGGTTGACAGGCAGCGGGAGAAGCTAAGTCGTTTATAGTTATCACATCAAAAAGCGAGATGAAGTTCAGCTCCTTTCTCAATATTCTTCTATATATACCTATTATGCCCTGTAACAACTTTATAACATCAATCCTGTTGCTAATCCCAATTACAGTAACACTGAAGTCTTTCGAATGCTCTTACAAAACTGTTGGTAACCATATACGTTGTGTTCATAACGAATTCAAACTCTGCAGAATCAAAATTGGGACTAAGGTTGACGAATTGTGTTAGCTGATTGGCAGCTTTAGTGATAACATGGGTTAGTTAATATCAATTTATTTATGTAGCATTGGCGATATGTTTCAAGTATTGGGCAATTTTAATACGTATGAAACGTGGGGTTTCGGCAGTGAGTATATTGACATCATATGTCCTATCATACTTGATTGAAGCAAAGCGATTTAGTATACTAGTATCATATATGCCCAAATTGGATGCCTGTTCTCACTGTGTTATGCATAAATCCTAAATTTAAATATAGAAAATAATTCTTAAACTCGAGCTTTTTACAAAACTTCACGAGCTTAGAACGAGTAAAAGGAGAGTTTTTTATCAACCCATAAAATTTGAAAGAATATCTCAAAATAATCTGTCGACATGGAGACAAATGCATGAGTTCGAAAAATTTGTAGATACGAGGACAAATTGTATTTGTGACTTAAGTTCGGTCTATGACATTTGATATTTGAAAATATTTCTTTTAAATACTGTCCGCCTAAGAGCCAGTTTTAGATGATCCATTTTATGGACTCAATTTTTCAGCACTCTTTCGAGCATTTCATTCATATTCCGTTAATTTCGTTTCTAATTCAGGAATCGATTTTGGTCAGATACCCCCATAAAAAGTAATGTAACGGCGTCAGATCACAACATCTTGAAGACCAATCCACGGGTCCTTTTCTTGATAATGACGGTCTCATTAAAATTATCTTTCAATAAATCAATGGTTTGCCTGCTGTGTCTCGTTGCGTCATCCTGTTGAAAACACAAGTCGGTTATATCTTTAGAATTTTTGGAAATAACAATTTATTGGTCATTGATCTGTAGTTTGCACCATTTACATTTACACGCTTCTCCTCCCTCATTTTTAAGGAAATGCGGTCCGATTATACTAACTGCCCATAACTTTCTTCAAAATACACCACAATGTGCCATGTTAGACACCCAGAGCTTGAAAATGGTGATGAATTGGTTGATTGCGGTCTTGACGTACACTTTAAGCTACAGCAGCAATATTCACATTAGACCGACTTCTACGCCCTCTTATCGAGTGATGAATTTCCAATAATGAAAAAGTGGTTCGAAAGTTATTGATTGTTTCGTGAAAAATTTGTTCAATTAGACGATTATGAACACTATAAAATTGTCGCAGAGCACGAAAACAATTTTTCACTGAACACTGATTTTCCACAATTTGTAACGTGTTCTCGCGAAAGTCTATTAATGGTGAAATGTCAATAAATACTCAACACAAATCTCATACGAACATGAAAGTTATTTCGCATGAATCCCAATGGGAATTCTAAATGGTACCTCCTAGTGAGTTAATCTTAATTACTAGTAACTTAAAATTTGTCTAGTTTCAAACAGTTTTACAAACTACGAGTATCATATAATTAACCTATCTTTTGAAGTCATAACCCCTAATTGCTGATAAAAATACGATTTGTCATTCGGTTCCAAAATTTAATGGAAAACCTATAGTTAAATTTCTGAAATCATATAATTCACAAATGTGGAACAGCGCCTTACATGTTTAACTCTACTACTTTAAAAAGATTTATGCAACGTCAGCAAATAGTTTACTCTTTATGTGGTTACCCGTTGCTAATACTCTGCTAAACTAACTACTCAATACTGCTCTACCTTTTTATTATGAGTAAATATAGGTAGCTGGACAAATCTGTCAGCTTGGTGAGTAGGAAAATTTTAACATTAGTTTGTTTTATTTGAAATCGTCAATTTACCCAAGAACATTAGAACCATTATAAATATTTGCGGTACTCAGAGTTCATATACACTAAGATATGCTAGAATGCTTATTTCTCATACAGTATATATATGAGTTATATAGTTCATGCTGCTCAAGTTATAACTTCCTATCTCTTACTGTGTTGATATAGGTTGGAGTAATTGCCACATTCTTTAATTCATACTAATTCTATTTTTTGATTTAACAGCAACCTTCACGCATTGTTGCGCAAACAAGATAGTAAAAAACATTCCACACATCATCGTATTTAGCAATGTGACGCTAAATTGTCTTAAATCACTGTTGTTTAATTTAACTCAAACTCAAATATTATTTGTGATTCTTCTTTTATACTATAGCCACATATCTGGTTTCGTAATTACAGTTTCGAGTTTACCATGATTTCGTTGTAATGTGTCACTGCTAATCATGGTTTGCAACTTGGTTTAAACATGGATTCGGAATGAGCTATTTTTCTCATCCCATGGCATTTTAGTGATGACAGTGCCACAGTTATACAGTTAGAGAATAGTGGAAGCTATAATATTTTATTTCTAAGTATTTGTTTATTTTTTTTTTTATTTAATTTGAAGTTTTTAAAATAATATATTAATACAGAATTTGATAAATTAATGGAAAATGAAAGAAAAAGAAAGGAAAATCAAAGAAAATAGGAAAATTAAGGTGGAGGGTGAAACGAAAATATTTTTAAACCACACTGTTAAAGTAAGAATTTTAATAAATTATTATAAACTGTCAAATGAACTGTAGTGTGTCATGTATTCTCATTTCGAAAATCATAGTTTCATAATCATGGTTACTAGATCAGATATATGTCTATGGTCTATGATATTAGTCTAAGACAGTTTATGATGTAGAAGTCATTTTTACTAACTATAGACTATTAACTCAAAAGGTAATTTGGGATACAATTTGATACGGAGCCAATTTTGGTTAGGCTCTGTATCAAAATGTATCCCAAAATGTAGTCTCAAAGCCAATTGGTTTGTTTGTATTTCATAAAAAGGTAAATCCAGTACATTAGGAAGCTTAGAGTATGTCATCATTGTTTTTTATAAATAAATGCATTCGAAATAAATAAACAAAAAAATTAATTTGACTCAACAAAATGTTCACCAATCTATAATTGTTCATATTAAGACAATAACACCAATTCTAAACCATAACAGAAGCAGCTCGTTTAGCAAATAAAATTAAGTAGATTAATAAGCTCGCTAAAAATGAAACAGATAAATGTAAGTTGATTTGTCTAGTAATCTTCCGAACACATACCTACAACTTAAGAAATGAGTTGCAGGAATTTTGCAATGTTTGTTTTCCGTTTTGTTAAATGATTGAATGTTTACCATTCATCGCTAGGGAGTCGTATTTGATTGAAGAATATATGTGTTAAGTAATCCAGAGCACTACAAAAATAGTTAAACAAACCATCAGTTAACAGTGTAAAAGTTTGAGGCTACAGGTTTTTTGGTAGATGAATCGAAAACTACCAGCACAAAAAGTGTTCGAACATCAGATAATATCACTGTTGTGGTGCTGAGAGATGATAATTCGAACAACGCATCCATCATTTTAATTTGACCACTTTGTTACTATACGCGTAAGAATATTGAGGAATTCCGAAGATTCTGTGAAAATCGCTTAATTTCGCGTCGCGGAAATCTGAATTGGCCTACAAGATCATGGGATTTAACGCCATTAAATTACTTTTTTTAAAACCAAAATCTACGTTGAAAATCCAGTCACTATCTCAGACCTAGAAATTTTATTCATCGAATTGACGTTTGTAAATCCAGTCGTGGTAAACATTTGAGTGACATATTTTTTCATACTTAAATGTCATCCATGAACCTTTAAAATAAAGTACCTCACTTTAGTTTTCCATTAGTTAGCTTCGTAAACCGCTATCTCTGCCAGATAAATCCAATCTCTGCAGGTAACCACCAAACAAATTGAGTTCATCACAACACACATCCAATTTAAATTATCAACAAACCTCAGAACCGTCGTAGTATATCGCAATCAAACTGCGGCTTAATATCGACGCGTACGAAAGATTGCTGACAAATTAATATTCAGACTCTGGTGTGTGGTTTGTTATAGAAATCAACATGTGTAGTATAAATTGTTTATTAAAATTAATAAAAATCTGGTGCCACTATATACGAGTGTACACTAGTACAGCGGAAGTTTAATATATAAACTTTAAGTCAGTTTTTAAATCAACTACCAACATCATATGTATAATTACACGTTTTCATTTCACTGCCGTTTTTACTTTCCACATATACTCGAACAGTATAATTAAGTTTATACAAATCACGTTTGTTTGGTTCTGTTCTGATTTTTCATATGGGTATCTACATATACATACTCCACTAACCCGTCTACATATATAATACTCAGAATGATGAAATCGAATGGAAAATTTTGCTTTACATAAATTGTGTATTTATTCGTACATACAAGTGTGGCAGAAGGGGGATGGGCGCAATTTCAAATTATAAATCCAATTTGGTTGATAGTGATGAAGTTCAAGGCCATATTCTATTATACTATGGATTATGGAGCATCCTTGAAACTGTTATAAAACAGATATATACCAACAAAGAATATAGAAATCAAGTTTCTCTTTTCAAATCTTACTATATGTGCTCTTTGTTCGCGCATTCAAACATTAAGATTTTTTATATGGGGTACTCGTACTACATCAATAAAGTATTAGTTTCCCGTTTCTTACCAGAAAGTTAATCTGAAATCATATTTTAATTTTAGCTTATTGATTTATTATACAATATATAGTAAAACAGCAGTGAACTGAATTTGAATATATAGTCAAACTACTAATAGGCACAATAAACTATATCGTTTATAATGCATTGCATGATTGAATTTTTTTGTAAAAATAGAACGATTTGTGTTCATTCGATTCTATATTATAAAAAATCTATTAATCATAATGAACAAAGAGTGATAGAATCCCAGCACTTTGTTAACCCAAAACCATGTACATAAATCTGAATGATTGATGGTTGGTTGCATTGGATGCGCTGTTAAATGGGCTAAAACTCTTTGATTGCAGAATTATAAAATTAAGTTCATGATTCTTTATTATTTACTATATGAATTGAATATATATATATATATATATATATATATATATATATATATATATATATATATATATATATATATATATATACAGTGAGAGCATTTAAAATTCGGACAAACGTAATATTGGATTGGAGGTACCGGGTTCGAATCCCGATAGGGGCAGGATGCGAAAAGTGATTTTCACCATCGATCGTTTGGGCGGTGCGATCGGTAATGCGAATTAACTCATGCTGTCTCATCTTCCGTGTCAGTACTAAAGGCTGGCATGGAGCTATACAATGTGCAGATGGTTTCTACGAAAAATCAGACTTTTAGCCGGAAGGTCAGGTACTAGTGGAATGTCACAATACCTTCCGTTCTTCCCTTAATATTATATATCAATACATATTCGAATTTCGGATAATGACAACAAGGATTCAACCCATGCTTATCCAATCTTTCATCCATTACAAAATTACAAAAATAGTAACACTATACGTCAGTGAACCATAAGTGGCATGGGAAGACCTTTAATGTAGGAGAGCACATACAGCCACGACGTTTTTGTGTTTTTTGAAGTTTACCCGCCTACTAAATTTCGGATTACTTTAATCATTGGCGGTCAATATGATTATTTTGATTGCTGAAATTTCAATCAGGATAAACAGATTTAACCAAATTATCTCTGCTACTCTTGGCAGTTAAGCCAAGGCACAGTTGGTACAAAGTATCAAGCTCCCGATTTGTTATGGGAATCATCGTTTAGTTTGCTCTTACATATATAGAAAATAATGAGGAATGCACATTTTATTCTAACGATCTGTGAAGAATTATGAAACTGTGTGAACAACGTTCTAATTTTTATATTGAACTAATTCGATCAATATGAGATAAACCGTTTGATCTTAGTCACCCATAATCAATATGAGTTTCCTACACTGGTACTATATTTCATTGAGTTACATAAGAGTGATCAACAAACAATAATCCTCGATCGTTATTTAATTTCCGGATTTAAATAACACTTGTTCATCGTAAACTTCAGAATTATTCTCTAGTAAACGATATATATTAAACCAGAAGTCAGAGGTCATCGATGATTTACTAAACAGAAAATTGTTTGTGCCCAATGTTGACTGGTTACATTAGCTCGATAGTATTAGCTCGAACCGAGAGAAAGGCGAGAAAAAGAGGAAGGCAGAACACAGTCGCATGGTAACTTTCATACAAAACCAGAATAGGTCAAATGATAAATCGGACGAATTATCAGCGGCTGAGGAGGCAGAAAAAACATTTATGTACTGAAGAATTTTTTATCAAACCAAATTAATAGGGAAATTTTATAGAAACCTTTGACAACTTTAATTTTTTGCTATACGAGTGATAGTTACGGAGATATATTAGAGAACTCTGAACCACGGGGTATTGATTAACAATTCATTCGCTGAATAAATCTGCCGATGAAAAAGTTTGCAAGTTTAGTTTAATTTAATCTGTCTGCTAGACCAGATCTAGTGAAACCCTTCCAAAATCATACTCAACTTAATGGTCTGTCCCTTTGTCAGATTAAATTTGTCTATAGGGTAAATTACGATTTATCACGAGTTAGTTACTAACCGTAACTTACTAAAGAGACACTACAGTAAACGCTTCACTGTTGTCATTGATGCGACTGAACAGACACCATTAACAGAACGATATGTACCAAAAAACAATTTCGATGATGACATAATGCAGATTTGATTTCACCAAAGAAATATAAGTGATGGTCAGGGTCGCGTCAAAATGAGGAGCAATGAAACAGATGCACCAGGCAAAAAACATACAACTCAATAAATATATGGGCCAAAGTTTCCTGCATCAAATTAGTTGTTCGACGAACAATTTTAAATATTATATGATCGAACTATTCCAGTACGTGTCACACTACATATACTAATTGCACAGCAATCTGATTAAAAGTAGTTTGACACTGCGCAGTTGGTGTGGTGTGGGAAAACCTATAATGTTGGATAACATGCAGCCACAACGTTTTCATGTTATTTGAAGTTTGCCCATCTGCTGAAGCTCTGAACAGTTTAATCGTTGGCAAAAGTAAATATCATAAACATATATTCAACCAATTAATCTCTTCAACTCCATTCACTTCTATACAAAATTATAAAACTGGGCTAGATCATATCGGTTAAATTTGGTTGTTAAACGAAATCACAGCTGGTACAAAGCACAAGCTTCTGATTTGTTACGGAACTCATCGTTGCCTTCACATAGAAAAATTATGAGAAGTACGCATTTTATTCTAATGACCTGTACCAACACTTGTGAAAATTTAGCCAATACTTGGAAGTGATCTATAACTGCACAACGTTCGTCTATAACAGTTGAAGATAAATTAACTCCTCTTAAGCTCCCTCCTATATTCGTAATCTACAAATAGTGATTCAGTTATTTTATTTGTGGATTTAGATAGCACCTGCTCATCGTAAGAATTCTCTAGTAAGTCTGCATAGTAAACGACAAATCAGAGCATGACTGAAAAACTCTGAAAATTGTTTGTGCCCAATGTTGGTTGACTTGTTGATAGCACTAGCTTAAATCGAAAGCAACATTCTGTTAACCAAACCAGGGAGAGTAACTGTTAACCAGAGCGAGAGACTGTGAACCGAACCAGGCAGGCATAAGAGATGATAAGGTTATAGGATAGGTGACACGATTTATAAGGAGGTGTGCAAAGAGAGACTATGGAAGAAAAATGTAACTTAAAATCGTCTACTCTGCGATTCGCGTTCCTAACGGAAAATCGGGAACAAGCTATATAGAAATTATGAAAAGATATTTCTGGAAAATTCCATCGTTCGACTAACAATGAATAAGATGATTAAGAGAAAAAGCCAGCTCATATTATAACAATTGCCATTGTCGTATGAGTCGAGGTACTCTAGTTTATTAGAAAAACATGTTGCTTGAATAATAACCTGAAGTTTATCGTGCAATCAATCAAATCTCGAAATACACTTGTAGTAGGTGTTTTCCATAAATTAATATTTACATATCGTTATACTACTGTACAAGTCAGTAGAACAGCGTCAAATAAGAAAATCGTACACCTTGAAGGTTATTTAAAGTTTTATTTTATAATTTTTGACAAAAATCCAATTTTATTAAGCTCTCTTTTATGTGTTGCGTCAGAATTATATATGAGATCATTTGAACAAGTGAAATCTTGTAAGAATATCTTACGCCACAAACTTGTTCTTTGTATAAATAGTAAAAAAATTTAAGACTCTATACTATATATATAGCTCATGCACAATGAAATCGATATCTAGCTGACTGTAAAATTATTATTGTGTTGTCTGATTTTATTCTTTATCGCTTATTGATATCATCCGATAATAGCTATTGTACATTTACAAACTGTACTTAAATATCGCTTTGTTCATGCAACTGATACGAGGCTTTTACACAGATAACTAATCACAAAGCCAAATCACATTCGAGCTATAAATAAAATAAATTTTCCCCAAAAAAATGAAAGTCTTGATCATGTTAAACTCACGAGGATTGTGGTTCAGTGTCAATGTCATAGATAACTTTATTATTCATATAACATACATACGAGTATAATGACAGTAAGAAAAACTTAATAATCAGATCAACTAGTTTGTTCAACTCGCTTATCATTTGTACAATTTATTTTATTTCGCTTTATGAACTGATGAAATTACAAGTCTTTGTTGAAATTTTGGGTGGTTATATCGTACAATGCTAATACAGTAAATAAAATACTAAGGCCAATGCGCCTTTCACTGCAATTATTTAGAAACATTCTAAAATATGAGTTGGGTTTGATATGTCATTTAAAGTGTAGGTACTAACATTGTGTTCTTTATTAAGTAGACAATAAGTCTAGTATGAATTATGATTACTATATGGCGGTATATATATATATATATATATATATATATATATATATATATATATATATATATATATATATATATATTCTATATTATTGACCTAGATTCTAACGAAGTCAAGCACAATTATAATCATCGATCTAATACTTAGTATTTATATACATTGTTTTAACTGAGCTTTGTTGGTATAGTTAGTGTACAGTCTAGGAAAAACTTTAACATTCTCAGATATTCTACCATATAGCTTCTTTATTATATCCGTAACCAACACTCTTTTCTGCATTATGTTATTTTAATTATATGTGGTTCTTTCTAACACGTAAAAAGAAAGAGGATCATCGACTGAGTTACAGGATAGATTATAAGATCAAATTTTGTCAAGACTTCTAACGCTAGACTTGAATGTTTAAGAGTATCGAATCAATGTGTATTTGGGTCGAGTCTTGCCAAATCCGTTGGAGGTTCCTTTTTTTCCATGCACACTCGCTGACATACACTAACTAAGCAGTCTAATCTGGGTGAAGACTTAATTTTTGCTTACTCGAACGATGAGTTATTGGAAGAAGGTTACACACTTTATGGTTATATAGTTGTTGCTTATGTTTGGTTCGTACTTCTGTGTTGAGTGAGTTTCTAATAGTTCTAGTAATTTTTTTTTATTTGCTTCTGTTTACCATTGTGACAGCCACTAAGAGTTTCTTTAGATTTGTCTAAACTCTCTGCGATTTTGCAAACTAATCATGTTGCCATAACAATCCATAAACCACAGTTTATATCTCAAAAGCTCAATCACACTAGAGTGTCCGATATGTTTTTGAGACAGAAACTGAAAATTACCTTGGTAACGGAGAAGAGTCCGAGCTTTTAGTCTCATAGTTGTTCTAGCTTGATGGCGTTTTTATTAAGAGAGAATCGTCTTGCCTTTCAGTTTCAGCTTAAATCATTGAACAGATCCATGCAGTCTTTCTATGTTCATTATATGGTTATAACGTTTCAGCCTCTAGAATCTTTCTTCCGGAATTGCATTATCTTATTTGTTTTTCTATAGTTGACCCTCTTTGAAGAAAAACCTTCTTTGTCAAATGTTTCAGTTCTCCTCTTCTCTTCCTGTTTTCATTTCTAAACCAGTCTATGAGATTTTAGTAGCATAAAGTTTCTTTCTCGTCGACGGTTGTAGCTTAATGGTTAAGAAAATTTGTCATCACGCCGCGGTTTCGATTTCAATTCTCGCCGTTGAGTTTGATTCTCATCGTTGACCAAAAATTAACATACACCCGATGACATAAAAAGCGATTGTGTATAGTAGCATTCGTTGAGATTAATTTGGAATTAATTGAGAAACCAGTTAGTTCTTAATTAAGACTGAATGTCATGATTGAAATTCCAAATTTTTCCTGGCGAACGTTTATTTACAAAATATCAGAACCATAATAACTAAAGAGAGTTGGTCAACATTCAATCACAAGATTCAAATTTAAGGACATCGTGATCAAGCCTAACAGTCTAACGCTGTATGCATCCGATCATTTATTGTTTAAATTATAGTCTATTTAAACAATAAATAGAATTATTCTACTTTGAGCTTTACTAAACACTTGGTAAGCACATTTTGTTTTATTAACCTTATAACGGGTGGGCCATTTATAGGTTTAAATTTGATCCACTGGTTCGAAATATTTCAAATCTGGGAATATTTTTTTACGTTCAGTTTTATTTGGGTGCAGAGCGGAATTTTAGACTGTCCTAGCTCCTTGTAACTGTCAAAGCTCCTGCATCCAACGCGCGATCCTTCAAGTAAAGGTTGACTTATTTCATTCAATTCTGTCGCAAAATTCAATATATTAACTCCACTGAACGAAATGACTTGATTTACGCTTGCACAACGTTAAGATTTATTAGAAATCTCTAAAACAAAGACAACTGATCGGAAATTGCACGAAAATGTCGTGCAAAATTTAGTCGCCAACAGTGTCCGGTATGCGAGAGTTTATTGTTTAAGTTCGTGAAACTGGTTTCATTGTGGATGCTCCATGACGTGAGCGTGCACAGTGAGAACACCCGAAAATATCGAAGATATCGAATGAGGACGTCGCAACCATTACGGTCAATGGAGACACTTATCATACCATGATAACCGATTTTTTTGCGCCCACTCTTCATGGTATTGAAGTGAATGATGTGTGGTTTCAACTGAATGGTGCAACTTGCCACACATCTCATGCCACAATCAATTTATAGCTTCAAACGTTTAAAGGCCGTTTAATTAACATAAATTGCGATTTAACACCATTGGACTATTTTCTGTGGGTCGCCGTTAAAGACAAGTTTTATGCCGACAAGCTAGAGACAATTGACCATTTGAAGGTCATTTGTGATACCATCGCCAAGATACGACCCCATACACTGGAAAAAGTGCTCGAAAATTGGTCCAATCAAATGGGGTACTGTGAGATCAGCCGCAGCAGAAATATGAATGAAAAAATTGTCCATCTCTAATCGAAAAATTTGGCAAAATTTCAAACAATTGATTTATTGAATTTTTAAATTTAAACTTTTAAATGGCCCACCCTTTATATGAATGATTGAGATAAACTGAGAAGTAATTTCAATAGGTTAGACAAAAAATAGGCTGGAGGCACACAGCACCAGAACTTTTAATCGGTTACTTGCTGTTAAATATTTTGGAACGAATCAAGCAATTATTACTTAAAGCAACCTTAAACACTGACATCCTGTATACTTAAACTTAAACCGTCTTACTCAAATTCGAAATCATTTATTTCAAAATTTTGAAGTTTATATCTGAATACTCAAAACATATTTCGAAAAACCTATTATATGTCATGATGTTTTTACCAGAGTACCGTGACGTGAGCTTACAAAAGCTCTTACGGTTCATAGCTATAGATACGCAAGTTTTTGACATTTTAAGCCAAATTACGAAATATCTGCATTTGCTAACACATATATATATACGAGGTGTTAGTCGAGGAAATTTTACAGTCAGTTGTAGTCTAGAATTTTATCGAAGATGTACACATATTCAAAGGAGATTCAAAGAAATACTCTAAATATGTCAATATTTATGTTTTATTTGAAATTTTCAGTAAATTACAAAAAACATTTCAAATTAACAAAAAATATGTAATTGTTTGATCTAGCCACCTTTAGCGCTGATAAAATCGAGTCTGTCCGAGAAGGCTTCATATACACGAATGTGATGTGGTAAGCCATTTTTTATAATATCACGCGAACTGCAATAATGCAAAAGAGGTCGATGCTGCAATCTTCTACCTTATGCAATGTCAACATTTTACAGCTCAATGAATTACGATTCCTCAGATGAGGAAAACCTACTTGAGAACATATCTCTTCTGGAACTATGCTATTTAAGAGGTAAAGTAATATCTCACCATAATTAACTCACAAAATTTAGGTCAAAACTAAGTAAAATTTTCAAATTTAAACCATACACCTTCACGGTTTACGGTCTAAAACTTAGTCATGGTTTAACAAAATTACAACATTTAATGGTTTAATTACTCAGCTGATCGCAGGATAATATACATTATACATTATTTGCAACTTTATATATTTATTAGAGGCACGAAAGTGTTAAACTATCCAAAAACTTCATCGAAAATGCAGAGGTCGTACAAATATTAGATAATAATAGTATAAATAAATGTTTACGGAATAAATAAAATTGAATTTATAATTAGCACATAGTTAAACGTACGAGTATATACTGGCGTATATAGTAAGTTGGTCAGTCACCATCACCATGGTGTATCGATATCCAGTTTTAACTAACTGATTACTTTCAATTATAGATTTTAATTCGAGTTTAATATAATATATTTTTTACAGTACATAAGTTTTATCATAAAATCAAGGTTAATACGTATTGCTATTTGTTAATGCTTTATGCTGGAAAAATAACAAATTTGAATCCCCATCCGCAGTTTCTTGGATTACTTACATAAGTATACATACAACAAAATGTATACATAAAAGACTTTCGATCATTTTGATTTTGACTTAATCATCAGCCTTGAAATTTGTATGTGGATTTACGAGTAGAGAGAAGCATAGCATATTATGATGGACGGGGAGCTTTTTATAATTTGTAGTAATCGAGCACCAGTAACAAAATGTAAAATTAACATTCTATACGCATTCAAGCTTACCTAATGCAGAATGAACTTTGTCATATACAAACTATTTTTTAATCTGCATTCACATTAGCATTTGCATTCACACAACCACAAACCATTTAAAACGGAAAATTAATTTTCTATATAAATCATTTACCTTTCCAGTCTATATATGCAAGTTATTGTACGTTCATCAGCTTGCGTCTAATGACTCAATTATTGATATTATTGATACTATATACACATATTATATTATTCACTGTCACGCAGGTCATACCCTCGTATGTATATAGAGATTGCAAAATAAGAAATAATTGTTTGCTAATTTTATAAAACAAAAATTATTTACTTAAATAAAACAATTATGTGTGACATGGTTTGCTTCCGTTCGTTATCGATTCATTTTAAGATCATTATAAATGATCACGTGAATTATAAAGACATCAATAATAAAATCGAAATTGTTGTTTTTTTAACAAACGATGACCAAAACATCCAAAACATGAAATCATCGCTTTTGTATATAAATGGCATATCACAATATATGTTTGTAACAACAACAAAATGAACAAAACTACATATTCCGAAGGTGTGTTCGGAGACATTATAAACAAAGATTTTGTAGGTTACATATAGAGATATCTCTCAGCACAAAGTTTTCAAATTTCTACCATTATGCGTTTAATTAAAATATAGAAAGTTGGATACGTTTATAATTAAACACAGAAATCTGTAATAGCAGTCATCAGATCTTATTTGACGACGTACGAAACACAATCAAATTTTTTTCATCTGCTTAGACGTCGGTCACAGTTATATTTCTAGTGAAGCTCATCAATATGCCGAGTTAAAGCAGCCATGTGCCCAGCTTTTATCAGACTTCATCTCCAGGTTACATTTCACAAATTCAATAAACAAGCTCATAGAAAGCTGTCCTGCTCATTTCCAAATTTTGGAGCAAAATATTGTAGCATCGGTCAGTAATGAACATCAATTATGGATTTTCGAACAGTTTTTCGAGTGTATGGGTCGTATCTGAGCGGTGACATCACGAATGTTGGTCTTGAAATGCTCAATTGTCTCTGGTTTGTCGGCATAACACTTGTCTTAAACGTCACCCGCACAGAAAATAGTCTAATGGTGTTAAATCGCAGCTTCTTGCCGGCCAATTGACATCACTATTTCGGCTAATTAAACGGCCTGTTGAAATCAAACATCGTTCACATCAATACCATGAAGAGCGCGGGCGTAAAAAAAAATCTGTTATCATGGTGTGATAGGTGTCTCCATCTTCGATATTTTTGGGTGTGCCCACTGTACGAGCACGCTCACATCTTGGTGCATCAACAATGAAACCAGTTTCACGAACTTTAACAATAAGCTCTAGTATACCGGGCACTGTTGGCGACTAAAATTTGCACGACATTTTCGTGCAATAACCGACCAATTGTCATTGTTTTGGAAATAAATTTCCAATGAATCGCCACGTTGGTCAAGCATTCAGTGGAGATAATATACTGAATTTTGTGGCAGAATAGAATGAAGTAAGTATTGCCAGATTCGAAATAACCGGTTAATCCAATTAATTACAAATTACATGCATAGGAGAAAGACAAATAGGTTAGAACAAAACTGCATGATGTTGGTGAAATCGCTGGACATAAGGATTATCATCTTAAAACTTCGGGACAATAAAGGCGAGTCTTAACGCGTTCTTCAGTGTCATAAAATCCAGTAGGGTAAAAAAATTACTGCTAACCTACATAGGAGAGAATCCAACCGAATGGTAAAGATAGAAGCCAACTAAACGACAATTGATATTATACTGCCAGTGCTAGAGTTAGGCCAATGTCATTTTCATCATATGGTTGGTAAATATAACGAGCAAATGCCAATTTATTATTGATAACCTAGTATCACGATTAAGGAATATCAGTTAAATCTAGAAAATGTGGGACTGCAGGTGTATGGTATGCATATATAGCTTCCATATATGCATATATGGAAGCTATATATGCATACCATACACCTGCAGTACTCTAACTAGTAGATAAACTGTATTAGCTTATTTAAGGACAATAACTTCAATAGACTTATTTTCCTTATCTGTCAAAATGTCAAACAAAGCCGTACGTAATTTTGCCATAGATTTTATGCTTTTGATACGGTGAGAGTGGTTAAATATCAACAAAGGAAATTTATAAATGTTTTGTTGGTTGTGTGTACGATACAACTATTATTTCTCATTACTTAAACACTGACTTAGTACTATCAAAGCATTCTTGAAGTGATTCAGGGGGCTTTGGTACTACCGACTTATACGGACAAAGTGTGCCTTATTAATAACAAGACTACGTTGTTTAGTAAACAATAAGTTTTGGACTATAAAAAGCACCATTTTGTTTACATACGATTTAAGTGTTGAGTTTTATAACACTGTTCGATGAGAAGGGTTTCTTTCCATGTATGTCTTTGTATACAGTTAAATAATACCTTGATCAAAAAGTTCCCAAAATTTATTCAGAAAATTAAAAATACAAGTTTATTAATCTAAATCTATATTGTCCCCTTCAACGTAATCCACATCGACTTGATTCAATCCTCGAAACATTTTTTATATTCGGTTTTCGGTATTTTCATCAGTGCTTCCTGCGATTTAGCCAAATCAGATGAATTCGGTGGCTGTTGGATGGTATTTGTTGCATTTATTGCCAAAACATTACGTATACTGATGGCACTGTGTGACGGTGCGTTATCATGGTGCAAAATTCACGAGTTTTATGAACACAATTCTGGTCTCTTTCGGCGAATTGCTTTACGCAAACGTCTCATAACGTCTGGCTGGCCTTCTGGCAAAAATTCCTTTTTTTTTAACTGAAAACGACGTGGTTTTTGCTGGTTTCGGCTCATTTGGTGAACGCCATTCACTTGCCTGATGTCTGGATTGCGTGTCGTACTCATAAACCTACGTCTCCAATAATGATCCTTTTAATGAATCGGATTCACCCTCGCAAATCATGTCTTTTGCGACATTAACTTTTTTGCATGAAATTGAGGTCTGTTGGCACCAAATTTGCTGCTACACGACGGAAACCCAAATCATTAACCAAAATCACTTGGCCGTATCCATAGGCAATGTTCAAGTCCTCCGCTATCTCTCTGATGATTAATTTGCGGTAATTGACCAATATTTCTTTTATTTTATCAATGTTTTCGTCGGTTTTGATGTCGATGGTCTGCCAATACGTTCATCATCTTCGATTAACTCACGACCACTTTTTAACCGATCGAGTCACTCGTAAACGAAAGTTTTCTTTAGAGAATCGTTGCCGAAACACATTCCCAACGTTTGCGCACCATTAAAACCATTTTTTACGCAAAATTTAATACAAATTCGTTGTTGCAAATTTAAATCCATTTCTAAAATTGTAAATAATCGCCAACACACACAGATAGATGTACTCTTGACGCTAAGATTTAGAGGGAATATCAACAACAGATGTATCAACTTAACAAAAGAAACAGAATCAAATCGAAACGATGGAAGCGCCACGCGGTGGTTATTCCGGGAACTTTTTGATCAAGGTGTATTCTATATCGTGGTCAAATCATTGACTATCGTGGTCGGAGTGCTCCAGTTTCTTTGCTAATGGATGTACCTGGAATACATACCACGGGTGGTTTGATGGCAACTTTAGACGATTATTACGACTGGTTGTTTCGGTCACTAATTTCTGTATGGACTTTTATCCATGGGGGGTGAGTGATAGATCCTCTGATGTCTGTTTAATGCACTATTCCAGTAGGTTGATAAGGATTAAATAATTATCTGGTTAGTGTTTATCTACGACATTGGCATAGCTTGGATTAAATAATGGATTTTTTGAGAGCTTACAGGTTTAATATAAATTAACTTTCTTAAGTTCTACTTAAAACCTGATGACAAATTATTGATAATGCACAGGTGATAGAAGAATGGAAATTAATCAAGATTATTGTTTAGTAGATTAGATACATATGTAGTTATCTAACAATTAACTAATTTGCTGTGTGTAACTAGTGTAAAATGATTAATTAAATTTAAATTCATTAGGACTTATATTGGTTAGACAATTTCAAGATAGACTTGAGCTATAAGACGGCTTAAGTTGTGTGTGACATATGTTTATATGGAGAGTATGTGCTTGGATGTATGTTTTATATGGATGGGGTTTGTAGTGCATGGGTTCCGGCCTTCATTTTTAGTTTTAGATGACAATCATTTATAGTTGACGTATTGGAGGATTTGCGAGTTAAGTTAGTTAAGCTGGCTATATTCTAAGCAATTTTAATAAATGATCTGTGTGTCCTTGAGTGTATGTTTGTTATGAATGATTTTCATTGTGAGTATTTAGAATTAAGAATTGACTGCCTATGGCTTTTATTCTTGAATCTTTCCTACATAGGAAACTAACAATATGTAATCAAATCTTAAAGGCTAATATAAATTCAATTAATAAGACTTAACCTATGTTAGTTCTTAATATTAATGTGCACTCGGTAAAATCTGAATTACCTAGCTAGATCCAAAGGATCCATTTTTTTTAGTCGCCTATTTCTTGGCCTATTTAATAGTTCGCTGGCTAATTCGTTGGGATGACAAACAAGTTTTAACTGGTATTTTTTGCTGTACTGATGAATTGTATCGTTTACGGTATCGATGAGTAAATCACGTCGAAGGTTTGCATTGCGTACATACCAGGGTGCGTTCACCATTGTTCGAAGTATTCGTAACTGCACTCTTTCCAGTTTTATTATATTGGAAGCACACGCGGAGCCTCACAACTGAATACCATATGTCCAGATGGGCTTAAGTATCATTTTGTACAGCAAGACCTTACAGTCTAGACTTAACTTTGAGTGTTTTCCAATTAACCAATTTAGTTTAACGCATTTTAATTTGATTTGTTGACGTTTAGCTTCTATGTGTTTTTTCCACGTGAGTCTTCTATCTAAATGAAGTCCAAGATATTTAACACTTTCGTTGTGGGAGAGTGATGTTGTGGGAGAGTGATGTTATTTAGTCTGACAGGCGGACAGGTTAGTTTACGGAGTGTAAATGTTATGTGCGCTGATTTACGCTCGTTGGCCTTAATTCTCCATTTTATTAGCCATTTTTCGATTTTTTCTAACTGTTCTTGTAGAATTCTTGTTGCTATCGTAGGATTTTGATGGGCAGCTAGGATTGCAGTATCATCCGCGAAAGTAGAGATTTTCACGTAATTTGAAGTTGGTATAAGTCTGCTGTATAGATCAAGTACAACACTGGCCCCAGTACACTGCCTTGAGGTACTCCTGCATGAATATCATATAAATCTGTGGATGCGGTATTATATTTTACCAAAAACTTTCGATTGAGCAAATAATTTTCTATAATTTTACAGAAACTTGACGGTAATTGTGCTCTTATTTTATGTAGGAGACCTTTATGCCATACCTTATCGAAAGCTTGGGCTATATCTAGGAACGCTGCAGAGCAATATTTTTTTTGTTCAAGGGAGTTCCTGATTTCAGATACGACTCTGTGAACTTGTTCCACGGTTCCGTGATCTTCTCTAAATCCAAATTGATGATCCGGTATGATGTTTTTCTTGTTCAAAATTGGCTTAAGTTTTTGCAAAAGCATTTTTTCGAAAAGCTTTGAGAGAGTTGGTAATAAGCTAATTGGGCGATATGAGTAAACTTTTGTTTCATCTTTGCCAGGTTTTGGAATCATTATAATAACTGAAGTTTTCCAGATTTCTGGATAATGGCCTGTTTTCATTATAGCGTTGAATATATAAGTTATTAGTTTGATACATTTATCCGGTAGATTTGACATCATTTTGCCACTTATCAGATCATGTCCGGGTGCCTTTTTTACATCGATGTTGTCCTTGATCGTTTGTTTGACATTGCGCCACTTGTATTTGATTGGTTTGCTTTCAGATGTGTCTGCAAAATTGATTAGATTTTCTTGATTTCCAACTTGCTCGTTAGGTGTAAACACTTCGCTAAGGTGTTTTGCAAATATATTTGCTTTATCTACATCACTTCTTGCCCAGCTTCCGTCAGAGAGTCGTATTGGAGGGAGTGAGAGTGTTGGTCGTTTGACCTTACGTGTAGCTTTCCATAATGAGAAATGACAGGTGACCGCAGAAAAGTGGAATTTTCCAGTTTGGTATTATTAGTAATGTGTTGTTATGGGGTTATCAATTGCTGTCTTACTCTAATTTTATTTGGCTTAAATAAATAATAAAACTAATTAATTAAATTAATTATTATAGATTCCTGAACCACTCAAAAATAAATTTATCTGATAATTATTGTTTATTATTATTGTTTATAAATGTTTTTATTTTAATCAAAACGGATGAATTCAGATATATGTTGCGGAATCGAGGCGAATTGGCCATTTGTAGATTAGAAATATGATTGTCTTGTGCTAGCAGTAGTTTCGTAATGATTTGTCAGGTGTTTGTCACCAGGTCGTTCTCTCCTAATTTATCCTTATCTATTATTTTATGTAAATGGCTGGAACAATACGCTCAGCGTAATCCGACAATCTTGCCGTACGATTTAGTTGTTCAGTTGCACACGAGGATATCTTTCATAAAACGCACAGCTGGTTGCTGTGTTTATTCACATCAGTTTTCAAAATGAATCAAGTCGTTAAATTTACAATCAGCTCATGCTCATACCATCAAACTATATAAGCTACAAATTTGTTATTTTTATGTTCACATTTCCACCGTATTTCGTTTTCAAAATCAAAACTATAAACGACAATAGTACAAATTACAAAGTTTAGTTTGTTGTTGTTTCAAATCTTCAAGGTAGTTTCGTGATAATTATTTAAATAAAAATAAATTGTTGTACATAATGTATATTTATATATGTATATGCGATTTTTAAAGACCATTTCGTGAGTCAAACGGTTTTAATGGGTGTTAGAAAATAGTAAAATTGTGTGCATGATTAGCGTTGGGAGGCATCCGAAGATGACAATCGCCTTTTTTTACTCATCTATCTGGCGACACAATAATGTCATGCAAAACATGCAAAACTATGTAAATTTTCAGTAAATAAATATATTGGACATATATAGATAGTTCAGTCAGTTGATATAGTAAAAAGTTATAATTGTTTATAGATAGTTTTGGAGGTGTGTCACGAGCACTCGTCATAGTCCAAACTCGGAGTATTGTATATATTACAAGTCGAAGGTTTTTTTATAAACTTTACAAACAAAAAGCTTTTTTGAACATTTCGTTGTCGTAATTGAGAAAAACAAGTTTTTCAAACAGGTTTTATATATAGTTCTTAGTGTATGGTTAATTACTGCAGATAATATAATTGAAAAACAAGTTTTCACTTTATATACGATTATTACAATGTTTCATTACTCAGTACAAAACTATTGAAAATGAATAATTGCTTGTAATAAGGTCACAGAGGATGTTCTATATAATGTTTCGGCTTTGTTTGATTACGATTTCGACTGCTTTTTATTACTTAAAAGTAGTTCAAGTTAATAAATAGACTATTTACAATGTCATCCATACCGATTTTAAAGCCCCTGAATACTGGATTTATATGCATCAAAAAATTTAAATGATTGATTGTTGTTTACATATGTACATATATATTTAAGTTAATTAATGCAATTTTCTTCAATCCAATTAAACACGCGAAACATTAACAATACACGCTCACAAATTTATACACTGTATCAAAAAATTGTACTTACACAGCATTAAGCTATAGAATGACTTCAGCTTGATATACAATAATAATCCCACTTTTCTAATGCCAACCTGCTTCATCTGCTCTCTGGTTTATTATATAGAAGCGTCGATTTGTTTTTTTATTTTTAAAAAGTTTTGAATAGTATAAGGACTAAAGGGGATCCGTTCACAACTGCATATTTTAAAATGATATTGTTTAAAACGGCATATTCCAAAACGGCATATGGTTCAAAATGACATTTTTTAAAACGGCATTTTTCAAAACTGCATAAGGTACAAAACGGCATATGGTTCAAAATGACATTTTTTAAAACGGCATTTTTCAAATTTGCATAAGGTACAAAACGGCATATGGTTCAAAATGACATTTTTTAAAACGGCATTTTTCAAAACTGCATAAGGTACAAAACGGCATATGGTTCAAAATGACATTTTTTAAAACGGCATTTTTCAAAACTGCATAAGGTACAAAACGGCATAAGGTTCAAAATGACATTTTTTAAAACGGCATTTTTCAAAACTGCATAAGGTACAAAACGGCATATGGTTCAAAATGTCATCTTTCAAACAGGATAAGGTAGAAAATGAAATTCTTAATCGATGACAATGAAATAGATTATGGTATTATACATATTTTATATACATTAAACTTATACTTATTTAATAGCTTATTATAGCTTATTTATATGAAAGAAAAAAGTATTCCTTCACTAAATATATTAAATTTGATTCGGTACAATTATATTTTTTATAATATGTATTGTAATATATTGAAAGATATATTATACTCCTAAATGTATTATCTTAAATGTTTAAACAAGTCTCGGATATATTACGATGACGAGGATATAGAAAACAGAAGTTTTGAATTTCTTGTTGTATATTATTATTATACAGGTATATGAAAATAACCAAGGCGTAATAAAATACGTAATATTTTTATTATCTCTATAGTAGTTTTTGTCATATTCGTAATTATTGGCAACAATGCATCAAAATGTTTTTTATGAATGTTGTTGCTATGTTTATTGTATTATGAGGTTATAAAAATGTTACTTTGTGTCTTATGCCGCTTTGTACGTTATGTCGTTTTGAAAAATGTCATTTTGAACCATATGCCGTTTTGTACCTTATGCTGTTTTGAAAAATGCCGTTCTAAAAAATGTCGTTTTGAACCTTATGTCGTTTTGTACCTTATGCAGTTTCGAAAAATGCCGTTTTAAAAAATGTCATTTTGAACCATATGCCGTTTTGTACCTTATGCAGTTCTGAAAAATGCCGTTTTAAAAAATGTCATTTTGAACCATATGCCGTTTTGTACCTTATGCCATTTTGAAAAATGCCGTTTTAAAAAATGTCATTTTGAACCTTATGCCGTTTTGTACCTTATGCCGTTTTGAAAAATGTCGTTTTGAAATATGCTATTTTGAAAAATGACATTTTAAAATATGTCAGTGTGACCCGGACCCGGACTAAAGGTATAGGCTATTATCTTCAACACTGTACTACGGTTCCTCATTTGAAATTTCTAAACATGAAGCACTGACATTCAACTTATTCTTTATAAAGCTATTTTTATAGGCTTGATCTATGCGGATCTATAACTGATAGATTGAATGGAGTTTCTTAAAACTAATTAATTTATTATTATAAGCATTAGCAATATAATCGAGTATTGGACGATGGTACGAGAAGAGTCAAATGAAAGACAGGGTAACGCAGAGGTTATATTTCTGGAAAATGAGCTATTAAATGTGCCTATAAAACCATTTAGACCGCCCAGGTGGCGCAGTGGTTAAAGCTACGGCAGATGAAGCGGGAGGTACCGGGTTGGAGTTCCGATAAGGGCAGGATGCAAAATTGATTTTTCGCCATACGAACAAAAAAAAACATTTAATCAATGCCGACATTTAACTCCATCTCTCGTTCTTTCAATAACTAAGAAAGTTAAACTTTTCTATAGAATAGTATGTTACTTTCATATCATTTTTTAAAAAAATTACTAGCGAGTGCGTATTAGGTAGATATGTTAATAAGATGACTGCTCTTGTCACAAGTCGTTACTATCACTACAACAAGTTACTACAGGCTCCAACGTTTTATGGAACTAGCGGTTATTAAGTCTGCTCATAGCTCTAATATCAGGTCAAAAATCCAGTGTTATAATCCCGGTGAACCAAATACATCGATATACGCTTGATATACGTTTAGACATTTTTCGAAGAAGTTCATTTTCACCTCAGTAGTTATAGGAACATATAAAATTTCCAAATAGGGAATCATAGAGCAATTTTTTCGAAAATGAGATAGGAGAAATACTAACAGTTAAAAGCAATCTTCATCATGCCATGTTAACTTAACTTAGTTAGAAGAAAGACTTGGTCGAGATTTGGTTTCAACACAACGATGACACTACCGATACAATCGACGTTTCTCGCGCTATGGTGGAACCAAAATATGTTGTTTAAACCAGACGACTTCACTGGTCACACAACCCACGATACAAATGACTTTTAACTTCTTATCTTCAAACAGCGTTGGACTATTATTTTCAACTTTGAAAGTTTTACTAGAAGTAAAAAAAAGTTTTACTTTAAAAGTTTAAGGATTGACAGTCTCATTCAGGCTTGGTTCAACCAATTTAGTCCATTGTGATATCCATTTTCCAATTTCAGTATATTATATTGCATTATAGCATAGCTCCATATACCAATCTGTAGTATTGAAAATTAGTTCGGGTCATTGGATTCTGCATGCGAACAGGAGGCCATAGTTGTACATAGGAGTGCTTCATACTTGATTATTTTTGAAATCTGACGAAAAAAAATTTGCATTTTTCGAAACCCGGTATCTATCATCACAAAGGAGACAGCTTTAACAACAATATGTGATTTGGACGGTGGTCTGGCAGTTGCTACTTCATCTTGGGAGTTGTAAAAAATTAGAGCTCAAATTTTGAAACCTACCTTGATCCATTTATTATTTATTCGCACGTCTCGTGCATTCAATTTTTTCGGAAGGAACCTTCTACAACGAGTTAGTTTTATAACAGCATAATGATCTGTTTAACGTTATTACAAAACATCCTTTAAGTTGGAGAGCCTAGTGACAGCGAGTCAAAGTACAATTTTTTGATCTAGTGTATATAAATCTCGAACAGTGCAATCTACTTTAACTGACATCATAAACTGACATATTTCAAGGCTATCTACCACAATTACATATAAATAAAAGTAAGAGTACACCAATTCCAATTTATTCTATATAAATTGGTATTATAAATAAAGAATAAAACTATTAAAGATTTGCTTTTATAGTTTACAGTACGGTACAAGGTTGATATGATGAGGTACTCATAAACACATAAAATGCAGTATGTCAATTAGAAGAACAACATTACACTAGCATAATATGTGTAGGAAGTTACACGATAAACAAACATAAGTATTTATGCACTGACTGTACTCTATAGGAAATACGATATGGATTCAAACAAAATTCCAATCATAAATCCATTTCAATCATATGTTATATATGTATAAGGTCATATAGTTTAGAAACGTCGTGATAACAAAATTTATTGATAAAACTAATAATATGCAAATTTATAGTTTAAACTTGGAAAGCTATCGATGAAATTATCACTTCTCGCCATCTACAAAACTGTTCTGTATATCATGTATCAAACAACACTGAGTTTATAATGAAACCACAAAGATAATGCATACACAGCTGATGAAATACCTTGAAGGTCATTATCGCATAATAAATCGCCATATAAAACCATTATTAGAGTAATTAAACATTAGACGGAGTAAATGAATGACGCGAAGTTATCGTATGATATTTTAATGCGTATACTATAAACTTATAAGTGTTTACTACGCTCGTATATATACACAAAAACAAACGAGCTCTCGTATATAGTAAGTTATTCGCAATTAAGTCAAACAAACAAATAACATTGGAATTATTGTTTTCAATATCATATGATCGCATCTCAATTTAGCTAATTAGTTCATAACAATCATACAGAACTATATAAATTATAATACAGGCTGATATTAATTATGATTCGAGAACTAATCAACTATTGCACAATTCAATGTTTTTATTTTGAAAGTGTCAAGAACAAAGAAAAATCTAAGTAGTATATGTTTACTACTCTGCTATAGTGTACGTGAGCAAGCATACACTCAAATACATACTCTTAAATTCAAATCGTGTTCATTGTCTTATTATTGTTTTGGTTTGGAGTTTTTATCTTTTATATACGCGAATACAGCGGTGTAGTCAAAATAAAGTTAAGCGTATAAAGTCCATTTTGAAAGCGAGTGATACAAAAATGTTTGTTTGTATCGTTATCATTTGATAAAGAAGCTTTTGACGTGCCTATATTTTAAATGGGTGGGCCAGACGCTAGATGCATGATATCGGGTTCCAATAAGAGTGATACTATTTTAAAAGAGTGAACACGTCATCATCGTGGCCTCCACAACTTCTTCTGCAGGAACGAATTCGATGAACCCTTGAAATCTTGAAGAGAGTTTGGTTTATTGTTAAAGACCAATGAATTCAATAACCTCACAATAAATAGTCTAATGGTGTTAAATCACAGGTTCTTGGAGGCCATTCAATATCACAATTTCTTGAAATAATCAAATCTCTAAACGAATTCAATTGTTGCACTTGCTGTATGGCACGTAGTCCCGCCTTGTTGGAACCAAATATTGTTAAGATCAACTTCAACCAATTTCGGCCATAAAAAGTTGGTTCGATCTCCATTGATAGGTGAATCGACAGTTTTGTTTATTTACCGTAATCCATTTACCGATGAAAGTGAGCCTCACCAGAGAAGATGATTTTCTTAAAAAAATCATTAACGTTTTCAAGTTGTTCCAAGGCAAAATCAGTAAATTCACTGCGTTTGCGGTGGTCCAATGGCTTCAGTTCTTGAGTGAGAACAATTTTAAACGGATGCAAACCGAAATTCTTTCTTAAAATCCGCCAGGTTGTGGTTTGAGACAGTCCTAATTCTTGAGAACGTCTTGGAATCGATCAACTGCGGTCATAAAATAGAAAAAAAGTTGCAATTCGAGAACGATTATTTTGATAATAAAACTGAATAATTTGTCAATGTTGTTCTTGCGTATATCTCACCATGATGAAATTGTAAACATTACTGAATACAATGAAACAAAAAATGACAGATCATGAAATATTACAAATGGCCGAAACGTCACCTCAGTACAATATATAAATAATCACTTTTGGTCTGTCTCGAAATTCCGTTGTTCTCACTATTTTAGCTGTTCTGATCATCTTTCGAATTTACAAAAACTAACCTTACTTTGAAATATATTCGTTCTTAAAATGTCATGAAGGGTGTAAACAGCACAACCCGCATTTATACTCTGCTTATCAAACAATTACCACGTATTGATGCCCCTATAGTAGTTGATCAAAGTCCAAGAGAAAGCTTTTACAAGTAGTCGCCTTTTATGCCATAAACTGTAAGTTAATACTTTTTGAGAATCGAACTCGTGCCATGAGAAACTCCGAAAAAAAGTGCAAAATACTTGTTTCAAAAAATTGAAACATAAAACCTACATTAAAAATTTGATTTTTGGTAAAATTTTCAATTTGAGATTTAAACCAATAATATAATTGACAACCAGTGTCATTTGCTTCTACATAAAAAAATATTAGTTAAAAACAAAACCAAACTTGGCCAATATTGAATTAATGAATTTTAAGGCGAAAAAGAATGAAGATCAGTTAAAATTCTGCATATGTACTCCGGAGCAGCAGAGCATCAGAAACCACTTTTCGTGAAAATGTCGACATAACCACGGCAAGCGAACATGTTTTTTTTTTGGTTCTTAATCTCATTGGTGGCGATTAGATGATGCAATATGATAACACATCAATCAGTAAAAAAAACTCACTAAATTTAGCACTACATTTTCAGGGCGCTTAAAGTTTATTAGGCTGGCTCTCACAAAGTTCAGATTTAATCGTTTTCAAAATTATTTAACGAAAATAAAACAAAAATGGTAATTAATCGAAAATCCACCGAAATGGCTGGAAATTTTAATCTTGTGAGCTATGGACTAATTTAACTTGAAAATATTAAAGAAACCAGCAAACTCGAAATCATCTTTGAGCCTTAATTAATGCAAAGGTTATAACACAATGTAATAATTACAACATAGAGTTCTTGATATTTTTCCCATTGTACAATTACAAACCCATCGATTCACTTACAAGAGGTGTTCATACCCGGTATTTTAGATTCCTAAATTTCTTGTACTCAAATTCAATAACGTCTATTTATAAATTGGCATTTGTTTTTTGTCATTTAAGACCGCTTACCTTTCACATTTATTAGTAAATGTATTTAGATGTGTGGGACCATAAAATACTTCAGTATTCGCGGCACAACAAGATCCTGTAAAACCCTAAACATATATTTAATTCATATTTGGACCATATATATTCTAAACTATCTCAAATTTGAATCTGTATTTCATAAAATTATGCAATTCTCAAAATTTTCATACAACACATTAGGAAATAAATCAACATGTCTTATCGACGTTTTGTTATCTGACCTCTAAAATCGTTTATGTAAAAATGTTATTTAATATCTGACGTAAATCTATTTGCTGTCCCGTGTAAATAAATATATATTAAACACCTACACAATGTTTCCTGGTTCCTGCGCACACGATTCCCGATGTGAAAGATAACTATTTATAATATACCTAGAAATTTACCCCTTAACAATTATAGTGTAATTTTTTAAAACCCCTATTCCGATTCGACGCCACTGTGCGCATATATATTACATATATTCACAAAAAATTTGTTTTACAAAGAACTGAAGCTTTTTAATTTTTTTTTTTTGCTAATCGAGTATACTGTGTTAAAAGTTATCCCCATTATTTCTCGTTTCCAGCAGCATACAAACAACACAATAGCACACAAAATAAAATTAAGCCAAGCTACTCTATTGTACGATGGATGTAAAAAGACGAGTAGTCATCGACTCAAGTAAAAACTTACGTGAAATCCTGATTAAAATTTATAGAAAATCCTCCATGTTTTTCATCACAATGTTTAATTATTTCACACATTTATTTGTATTACAAAATACTAAATAGATAAAAATCACTTTTGGCTGACTTTTGTGATATGGATCGATTTCGAAATTTATTTATTAATTTTTTTTTTATAAACAAAACTCACTACAGAAACAATTGAACACTTTTTTTTATAATATATCACAAAAATCGCTTAAAAAAATATCGAATTTCGTCGTTTCCACAAAAAGAAAATTTTCTTTTATGATGCACAAAAAAATAATAATAATTTGTTTTTCCTTAGAATTTGCTTAAACAAAACACTCTCGTTAATAAATTTGAATTATTTAAATAAAATCGCGTAAAATATCGCGTTTGTTGATTGTTTATAAAATTTTTTTATTGTTTTAACAAAACAAAAATTGTTTATTATGTATTTTGATTTAGCAACAAAATTTTTTGCTCTTGTATATGAAAACAAAAAAAACAAACTTCTATATACAACGCACACAACACATATATACAAGAGTATACACAACAATCTAAAGTGAGGCCAGCTGATCGAATGATGAAACGTCAAAATAAAAGAAAAAAGGGGGGACTTAAATTTCCATCGTATATAAAAACTTATAATGTATGTATATATATGTACATTTATATGTGTGCATGTGTATCATAAAGAAAATATGTCACTGTGTTGGTAGAAAACATTTATCGGTGTTCGGTTGTTTTTTGTTATTATTATTTTGTGTTTGACGTAATATAACGAACAACAACATACATTTACATAGAAAAGCTTTGTTTCATATATACAAAACAAAAAGTTTTATGCTTTACGAACCAACTTCAGTAGAGAACAAGAAAAAACTCTCGCTTTGTTTATTATTATTATTGTTTTTTATATAGTTGGGGTATGACACTTGTTTTTGCACTTGCCCAGGAAAACAGAGTACAGTACAACCTATACACTCGATTCGATTATAATAACAAAATGTTGACATTCCATTCGTAAAATTGTTGTGCAATACTTGAAATGAGGAGAATCGCAATCAATTATAAACTACGAAGCTATTTATAAAATGAATCATTTGTACGAGTATAAAACTATAAAGATAAACTTAAAAGAAAAAAAAACAAGTCAGCGATGGAATGATCTCTGATATTTCGTAATGTTGTGTATATTAAAAGAAATCGGTTGACTATTTAAAGTGAAACAGGAAACAGATTTGTTGTATTCGATTCGTGTATCATGCGACCATCTGTCACCAAAGTTTTATCTTAGGAATATTTGCATCTGGCCAAACAAAGATTTGAGTAGGCCATTATGAGTTTTATAGAGTATCTTGTTTTCACACTCTTTTGAACTCTTTGTCTATTTTGTACTTCTTCTCAAGGTTATTGGAACTCGAGTAATAAAACACCAAGCAGAATCAGACTAACTCTTTGCATATCTTTGTTCTTGAATGGTTCATCATTTGTCACCAATAACTTAGATTAAGGCACTATATAACTCGGATGCCTTTCGCAGAGTAATGAAGTTTAAACTCTAGTAAAACATTGACTGTTGGTATTCGCCATTTGGAACTTAATAGTCTAGTGAAGAATTAGGCAAATTCACAACAGACTATTTCTAGTCTATATATATGAACGTGTAGTCAAGTAAAGCCAGGACAGTAGTTACTAAACCACCAATTTTTCAATAAATTTACAACTGCCACTGACTAAGCGAATTCGATTGCGTAACTAAATCAAAAGCACTTATGGTCCTGGCGAGTAATAACATAATGTGACTTCTGTCGAGAGGTTGAAATGGCAACGTGAAGAAATAATAACTACAATGTATCTACTAACTACTTCAATAGATCTCAAGAATGAAGGCATTGGTATACTCACTTTGTCTATTACAAACAAAACTGGTTAAAATTAGGAAGATCTCACATAAACCTCAACAAAGACTATATCAATGTATAACTTTGAGTAAAGTTATTATTGGAATTGTTTCATTAAATCAAACGATTTAATTTGAGAACTAGTAAGAATTATTTGATCAGCTATGATGCCTTGCAAATTCTAGCTTTAAGCGTTTGATCGCCACTTGTCAAAGGAAAAGCATAGACCTCTCTAGTAATGTTAAAAATGAGCGAAATGAATCAAAAGTTGACTGTGCGAATATATAAGGCACTCGAACGGGAGATACCCAGTTCGAATCCCGATTGGGGCAGGATACAAAGGGAATTTTTCACCATGAGATTACCATCTTTGGTGTTAATGAACACACCTATGACTCCCTGTTGGAGTGCAGAACTCATGGGCCGACCCATCTTCCATGTCAGCACTATAACCTGGCATGGAGCTATGCAATATGCAGATGGTTAGGGAAATCGGACCTATAGTCGTACGTCCTCGCATTGGCTGTAATGGCGTAAAAGTAAGGACGTAAATAAGCGATCCGCGAACAAGTAGGGAGTGCCTTGAGCCCCAAAACAGATTAGAGATAAAAAAAAAAGAACTAAATCATAGAAGTAAAACAAAATTAAAATTAATTTATTTAAATTTAAAAAAATGTTTCCGCCCGGGATCGAACCGGGGGCCTTCCGCGTGTTAGGCGGATGTGATAACCACTACACCACGGAAACTCCGAAAATGATAGCGTATCAATATTAATTTTAGAAAAAATAAAACAACCAAGAAACTAAATATAAAAAAAAAAATATGTTACCCTGAAGAATTCTGGAATTATTCGAATCTCATTCGATCCTATTTTTCCGGTTACTCAAACTAATATACCAAACAGTCAGCTATTGTTATTGTTAAGAAATGAGATCTTACAACTTGATGTACCTAGAATCAGCTAAGGTTCATATGTGTAAAAGCTTTTACTAGATAAATCACCTGTTCAATTTTACTTAAAGCAACGATAGCTTAAGGCGTAGGTCGAAGCAACACTTTGCTTCATCCTGATTTTTATTACTATGCATTATGTTTTATGTGACTGAATGAAGCGTGTCAACAATCTGAATCGATTTCTATCACGAGTCTATAGTATTTTCGCTCTAATAATCTTGAAATTTGATGAAATGTGTGATATTGGAAATAACCTTTAAATTCCGGATCTCGCAAATCAATAGAACTCGGTTTGTGCCAAAAGCCATTTAGGACCCTATATCATAGACATAATTTTTCTATCGCATGTAAGTCACTAATCAAATATTAACTCTCCCATACATACATGCAAACGGTTTATTAATATCATTATCATCGGTTCAGTGATATCCTAATACCACCATGGTGAAAAGTGAACATTCTTAAATCACACTTCTCCCTTAAATGAGTAGTTTAACTAGTTTACTGTAACCTTTTGTGTTTTCATCACTAAAATCAGAGATTAACATTTTTGTTAAGCCTCATGAATTTTGAGACCTATGGAAGCTGAACATGATATTGCGTACTTCAAAATGCTGTTTACATTTACAAATACACTTAGGAACTGTTCTAGCAAGAACTGCTTTATTTTTTTGACTTTATAAACCAAATTTATAGGCCCTGTTTGTGGGAGCATCCATGTTTCGTAAATATTTCGAACGTAACATGAGAGCCATAGAATACCACCCCAGTATCCAGAGCTTGACGTAGGAGGCGACTAAATCTGGTTAGAACGCTGGGCTGACGACTCGTAAAAAAACAACAAATGTTAAGAATGACAACAACCAAAAAAAAATCTGATACCGCCAAAAGAATAATGACCCCCGCAATAAAGTACCCGGAAACGAGCTAAAGGATCGTGGAGTCACTTCGAAAACCTGGTGCGTTTGATGGTATGAAAGAGTTATCACATGTATGAAAGAGTAACGGCAGGAACTTGTAGCGCTCCATGAAACTCGATGGCCTATAAAGTGGAGACCATGTCTGTAGGCTATATGTTACTACACAATGGAAATAACCTCGGTAATCTTGGAGTTGAATTTCTCATTGTGCCACAGGGAAAAAAGGCTCTACTGGACTTTCAGGCAGTCGATCAACCTGTCAATTGTCTGTGTACGAGCCCACTGATGTAAGCCAACCCCAAGATAAAGACTCATTTTACAATAATTTCTATATAATCTGGATAATCTGACCACAATGTCAGATTGGTGATTGGTGACTTTAATGCTAGAGCTGGCAGAAATCAGACCGATTTATGTAACAATATAGGTCCGTACTCCCGACACGAAACTGCGACCGAGAATGGGGAAAGAATGATGTACTTTGCGATCGCTCATGATCTCAAAGTAGCAAGTACATTCTTTCCTCATAAAAACATCCATTTGGAAACATGGACACATCCACGTAAAACATCCCGAAGCCAAATTGACCATGTGTTGATTTCAAAAGGGCGGGCTCGGGTTGTCCAAGACGTGAGATCGTATCGGTCGTCAACCAAATTCGTGGGCAGTGACCATTTTATGGTTGCTGCAAGGCTACGATGGAAATTTTCGTACAAGTCAGGGAGGATAGGAGAATATACAACGCGATTCTCCTGTGAAGGTCTGACAAATGAAGAAACGCAACGAAAATATCAAGATCTTGTCAGTAATAGCATTTTGCAATATAATTACCAATCTGAAGAACTGAACAGTGTCTAGGAAGTATTGAAAACCTCGGTTATCGATGGTGCCCAGCACTTATTGGTTTGATGGGTAGTGTCGTCTTGCTGTCGATGGCTCCACGGCGTAGAGAGAAATATGGGTGGCTCATGATCGAAACCGATGGAGTTAGTTTGTTGACACGGTACGGGCCCCTTCCTGTAAAAACCGCCAAAAAATATCAAGTTTATAATTCGCCCTTATATAAACAACAATTTAGGTTTTAAATTTTTATCATTAAGCGATACGGACTAGCGATGATTCACTATAGTCTGATATCTAGATCTCAAAATGTTTTTCATGTTCTATCCACAAAGACATATTTCGTTTTAGTATATAAATCATCAGATTTTCGATTTCGATTATTAAATTAAAAATCGAATACCAAGTTTCTGAGGTTATCTGCAATGTGGAGTATTTGACCATATATGGATTCCTCTATTACATATGGCTAATCACATTTCTTACAGATGAATGTGCTGGACTCATATACTCTCATGACTGCACTTCATACTCCATGCGATATTTTTACAAAACAATATGTTGTAGCTCATATTGGAATTACTTGGTCGGAGAAGTAGCAGTAAAACGTGTAATGCCCACAATCAAGAATAAATGACCGATCGTTTCTGTTTCACGACTTTACATTCAGCATTATGTCAGAAAAACACTTACGTATATATTAATAAGTATTCAACATTACTTACAGTAATCAATCATTCCCGGGATTTATAAATCGATACCTCCTGTTCCAAATGTGAAACACAATTTATTCCTAATTATAGTAATCCAAATGGCAAATATCATAGTTCACAAACAGAAAACAATCTATTCTGATATAAAGCATTGTCATGAAAGCTACACAATCAAGAATAAGTTTAATTTGGATTTACCTCCAATCGTGATCGTTAAAGTTTAACAGATTTTTACATCTTCAAAATAAACTTTAAATTTAAGCATTCGTTTAGTGACATCTATTGCATATTCCGAGAAGCATAATGGTTGAGTTATAAATGTCGAAATTAATAAGTTAAACATCATATTTTATACAAAATTCGAGATAAAATCACTAATATTATTATGTTTTAATTATATTATTATATTTAAATTGATTGAAATAGTGTAATAATGTAAAAATCGAATAAACATTTGTTAGGTTTTTACAAACTATAAACTGTCAAAGTTATGCTATAAAATTAACTCGAAAAAAACAAAAACAAAAATCACAATTCCAATCAGATAATACACAAAAAAAAAATACAAAAAAAAATTAAAAATATATTTGCTATTCAAAAAAATGGCGTCAACTGAAGTAAACATGTCAAATCTATTGAAATTGGCACAAAAATTTAATTGCTTCTATCTAAATGGTAAGTAATTTTATATATTGTAATTGATTAAATAAACTCAATATTGTGCATTTTAAGTGAGTGAAATAAAATTAATAAACTATATTTGGGTGTGCAATTGCAAAATGGTTTCTAATGTAAATATGTGCTGTGTGTGCTGCTGTTTTCGGCTGAGGCAGACTACAAATATCGATCTGTCCCTCTGTATAAAAAAAAAATGTGTATCGACTCTAGTAAAAAATTGAATTTATAAAATTCAATCGTATCAACATTACGCTTTTTATTCGTTGTAATTGCCATTGCGGTTTGATACAAGTTTAATTCATAACGAATTTTCAAAGCAAGATTTTTTTTTTGTGTTTGGCTTTGTCCTCGCGTATCTTAGGTTAAGTTGTGTGTACAATAATCGTCTTGCATAAATTATTTATAAATGAAAATTGTTTATCTACCCTAATTTTTTGTGTTAATTGGATTAAGTAAATAGTAAGCTTTATAATAAAATTAGTATCGAAATATTTATGATGGTGGTAAGTTGCCGAGTCGGTTTATAAAATCATAAACACTTGAAACGCGCAATGCGATGCAACAAAGCTAATTCGATACAATTTTTTTGAGGTATTTAGAAGAATGCGTCATCTACTAGGCTTGGTATATGATGGCGTTAGTTCGATATTCATTTAATATTCATAATACGTGGTTTGTTATAAGATAACTAAATTAGTGCCAAAGTCTTCCATACCATTTAAGTATGTATGTATCCTATACATCCCTTTATCCACTCGTCGTCTCTTGTTAAGAGGTTTTCGTATATTGCGCATCTGTCAACTTTTGTTGTTGTGTGTGACTTCTTTAGTAGAGGAGTTTATGTTAGGGGATGATTATATGATGATAGGTACGAGTGAAGTGATTCTAATGCGGATGTGTGATAGTGGTTTGGTTTTCTTTTTGGCGATGAAATTGATTGAATCCGATGGGAGTTGTGAATTTTATGATTCATCATCATCATCATCAATCGCATTTCATATTCTGTTGATTGCTTTTCAAATTTAGTATAACACGAGCGGATAATCATATTATATATGCGGTCGAAAGTTTTATCAAAACTCCAAATACAAAAGTGCCGAAATTGTATTACAAATCTATTTATATGTGTACATTTAATTACATATATTAAATACTTAATAAGCCATATGTCTTTTCCCACGATCATCCCATCTGCTGTATACCCATTGACTGGGTTTTTGGGTTTATTTTTAGTTTCTCGATTTTGCATATAGTCACATAAAACGTCTTTCGTGGAATTGCAAAATACATAATACACATATGTTAGGTACATATAACAAGCAGAATTGGATTGGGTTTCATTTAACAAAAGGGCGCCACAATAAATGCCGGATCGATTTACGCTTTGTTTACGAAGATAAAATGTTTTGGTATTGAAACGCTGTACGTCTTAGTTAGCTAAATAATCTTAATTTGATAAGAGATTGTTGTTTTAAAATTTTACTTTACACTCTCAGATAAGATTCGTATACAAAATTTACTTTACTCTCATAGATATAATTGCTTGATTGGCTAAAGTGTAGGGATGAATAATCTATGACCCCTAAGCACTGTGCACAAGACCGACGAAAATCTGACTTATATAATCTTTGGTTTATGATTTAATTTGCTACGACGTTTAAAGCTTAAACTTAGCCGTGAACGAATTACACGTATAAGATTCGTCATGTAAACTTAACTGATAGTGCCAGCATAATTCTATGCGTCTGTCCATAGAACACTAAACGTTAGCAATGAGTTATAATTCGACGTTCATCTCAGAAGTGCAATTCGCAACAGTTTTTGTTTTATTGGTTCCTTTGAAAATGAATTTCATCCATTATATCATTAAATTAATGAATTATAGATTTCATGGATTTTGATGCTTAAAAGATCTTCAACGATCAAATCCGTTAAAAAAAACTCGTTTGATTCCACAAAATAACATAGTGTCAATGATCAACGTTCTTAATTTTTACATTCTCTTTATAGCAGTGCAAACTGCTTGATTAATTGGTTTGGTTAAAATTATTTGGTTATACGAATAATTTGATATATCGTTTAATCCAAAATGGATGAAATGAAAGACTGATTGGGCATTTCTTATCTGTATTTTTCCTGGCCTGTAGTTATCAGGAAATTTTACCCAAAACTTCCCGTAGTTTTCTATTCTGCACAGTAATTCGTACCGTGTCAATAATCTGACTCCATCAGTTTCGATCACGAGCCAGCTCTTCATACTGTTGTAAGCAATTAGAATACCAGATTCTACGCCGTGGAGCCA